>PVIA01002535.1:0-204319 GCA_004024845.1 Tonatia bakeri
ATTTTTTATTTTCCTTCGGTCTGGTTGCGGCTGTCACGTGTGGGCGGCGGAGCCTTAGGTGTTCACCAGGGCGGGGCACCCCAGTCGCTGGGTTGTGACGTTGTATGTGGGGTCGGGTCTGAGAGGGAACAATGGCGCCTGCTCTGCTCTCTCTAGGACTTCAGTCTCCTTTGCCACTTCCCCCAAGCAAAGTGGGCCCCTCTGGTGCCAGTTCCCGTGTGGGTGGACTTGTGCACGCCATGGGACCCTCCAAGGACCTCTCCTGTGAGGCTGGGTGTCTCTCCATGTGCCTCAACTCCCATAGGTGTCCTCAATCAGTGTCCTGAGGTTCCATTTCCCAGTGCTGGGATCCTGGGTTGTGCGCACTGCCTTGCTATACAATCGCCGCCTCACTGGGTCTGCCGGTTGCCACCCCGGCACCCCTTGGCCGGGGTCTGCCAGCTGCTGCCTGCACACCTAGGGTCCACCCGCTGCAGTCTTGCATGCCCCAGGTTCCTTACGCACTCCTGGCTGCCTTACACGCCCGGTCTGCTCTCCCTGTGGCAACTCGAGCCTGGCTGCTCGTCTCCGCCCCTCCCACTGGTGTGGATAAATGGGTCTATTTCAACTTCTTGGTTGTCTGACTTCCATTCAGATCAATGTTCTGTCAGTTCTGGATGTTATTCTGTTTCTAAATTGCTGTTGTTCCTATCTTGGTTGTACATGGAGGTACGGTACGTCCACCTATGCCTCCATTTTGGCCGCAGTCAAACTTAATACTGTTTTAAGTATCACTTTCTTTGTATTGCATTTCAAAGTAGTAATATACATTTTATAGCACATCTTCAATTTTTAGCATTGTCATTTTAAATACAGGGTTATGACTTGAGGAACTGCTTCTCATCTCCATTCAATTCTCTCAAGACCTGATTCCTACCAGACAGGAACTATTTCTTCTTTGAGGTCTAAATAGACCTAATAACCTATTGCACTGAATAAATATTTAATGCAGATTGAATATTTCCTCTGTGGTGAACGAATTATTCTTGTTGATTCTTTGAGGAAAACTTTATTTTAAAATGTCATGTAGTAGGTTAAGAAATTTGTTTTCCTGAATATTGTTATTAGTGCCAAAGTTTGTTTCTGTGACATAAAAATTAATGTCTCTTTGGGGTTTTTTTTCAGCTAGTTTTCCTGGCTTATATAAACAGTTTGAATTTTTATGTTATCTCAAATACAAATCTGAGGTTCATTGACCCAGTGGCACACAATAAAGTCATCTGCTGTGAGGGTTGGTTTTTTAAGAATTTGCAGTATTTGGAGCTCTGAAAATGGAAAATATTTGCTAGTGGGGTATAAGAATGTTAGTGGTGTATTTTTAGTGGAAGAAATATTTTATTGGTAAATATCTCTAAAAAATAAATGCTTTTTTCTTTTAATTGACAAAAATTTGTATTTCATGTATGTTTAACTATCACCCATATGTTTAATTTTATTCTTTTAAACTTTACTGATACTAGGTTTAAATAAAATGCAATTATATTTGTCTGTGGACTCTCTGATTTATGAAGTTAGTGAAATAGCTTGAGAATTTTCAACTTGTGAACTTTATTTGGTATAGTGGGATCAGTTCGTGCAAGTTGTGAATATGGCATTCAGATAGAATTTATCAAGAATCAATGAGAAAAACAGAAAACAGTTAACAGGTAGGGAAAAGGCTGCATATATTTTTCACTCTTTTTATATTAGGAAGCATATGAACATAATTTTGAAATAGAGAATTCATGCCTCGTGACAAAATATCCTTTATTTTTAAGGAGTAATTTCTTTCACTGTGTTCCGCATTTAATAACTTCTGGGACCTATATTTTAATTTAAATAACTGTTGACATTGTTTGGTGTTTATTTTACTAGAGGAAAACTGTGTGTGTGTCTGTGATGACAGTTATAGTACATATTTGATAACAAAGGTATAATAAATCAGTTGAGTCAGAGTGGTCTGTTATCTGTTTTTAAGGTCTTTTTGACCCAGAAGTTTGTGACCTGTGAAATCTCCACATTTTTGTGTTAAGATATTTTACAACACAAGGATTTAGACGAACACCACTGCAGGAAGTTGCCTGACGTGGCCCAAAATGTAAAGGATATGAAGGTATAAACTGGAAAACATTTAAGAAGTTCTCACAATGAACATGTGAGAAGAGACAATCTAATGTCAGGGAAGTTTCTTCTTCAACTTGTAACAAAGAGAACTTGAAATTTAACCTGATATTTTCAACACTCTGATGACTCAGCAGTGAAGTATTGCCAGGAAAATGTACCCAAATCTTGAGTTACAGCTTGTTCTTGCATCTGATTGTAAGGGGCATACGAGTTGTTTATAAGGTATTGCAGATTTAAAGCTGCACAAATGAAGGTTGAGACTTGGGGGAGGGTTCGAGTCACTGAAGGGAAGCTTGGTAGACATTACTGCTCTGTCCAGAGGCCAAATGGGAGATAAATCACCACTGGCCACCTCTCTTATTATTGAAATGGTTCAGCCCTGGGGTTTAACCGAAGGACTTACAGGTTTTTGAAGTGCAAATAGGATGGTGAAGGGTAAACCCTTTTAGGGTTTCATTTTGATGGATTTTTTTTTTCCCTGTGTAGATTTCTGGCACTGACTGATCTGGAAGGGGCCCTTAAAAAGGAAAAGTTTTGTTTTGTTTTTGATCAATCAGGCAATAAGAACTTTACACTGGGGTGTACTTTTCCTGCACGCATATTGATCCTATTGTGTTTAAAAGTAGGTCATTTAATTGGGTCTTTTTTAAGCCTTCTGCAATGTAACTGTCATTCCAAAGTCACCACTCTTTCTTGGTATTAATACCAAAGTTTGAGAGTGTTGAGGATGTGGTACTTTTGGATCAGGAGTTTTGGGGGTTATTTAAGGTCAGTGTGTTCAAGTTGTCTAGTTAAAGATCAAGTCCATATTAGAACAAGCCCTTTATATATTAATAAACAGTCTATAATTAGTTAATATTTTTCCCATTGAGTTATGTAATTTTACATATTTACTAAATTATTTTGTATGTGTTCTGTTTGGCCAGAATAAAATAAAACCAGAACATTGTGAGATTGTAAAATATTTGTGCTGTCTTATTTGTTCAGATACACTGAAATGTTTAAGGAAATAAGGGAGACATAAAAAATGTTAAGAAAAAGACATGTTGATTGATCAAATTGAAAATTTTTTTACTCTACAAATAATTCAAATACAAAAGATAAAATCTCTTAAATTTTATTATTTTTTAGTAAAATGGGGATGAGAGTTGTTAGTTACTCAAAAAATTATAATTTAAAGGCTTTTTGTACAAATATTTTAAAGAAAAATTTAAATATGTCTTAAAGAAATGCTATTGTAAATCCTTACATTTCTTAGAAATACTGTTAATAGAACTTTTTATGAGCACTTGACTCTTTATTTTAGATTTAACAGCTGTTTGTACCACTTAACCTGTTTGAAAATGATAATGTATTTAGCTGCATCAGAGATTTTCCTGTGTGGTGCCTGATATCCTTTGTAAAAACGGGTTGTTAATCTCCGTAATCGACATTGATCACACAATACTCTTGATTGCCTTCCAAGTCAGTTTTTGTTTTTCTGTTCTTTAAAAATTTCCCTTCACTGTATTTATTTAAATGTTAGAATTAAAAATAGATGTTAGAGTTTGAATTTTCCTATTGCTGAATGAAGATTTTAAATAAGGTATTTTTAAAAACAAAAAGAATACTAGATAGCATGAAGCAGTCTTCTACATCTATAGCATCCCTGTCATTAGTTTGTTGCTGGGAGATGTTAAAATGACCTTTCCTTTGTTAGAGAAGACTTGATCTGTAGTCCTTCCCAGAATCCTCATTAACTGTCTTTTTAACCCAAATTGGAGGCTGTCTGATAAATGAATGGTGAGCTTTTTTTATGAGCTACACGTATTGTTGACATTGTATCACATGTTGCTTTTTAATTTCTAATGCACTTTTAATTTGCAGTGCTTGCATATGCCTTTCACAGCAGTAGAATTGAGTCAGCATTTCTGAGTCCAGATATTGCTTTATGTGAACAAGACTCGTCAGCTTTAGGAATGCTGTATCTTCTTAAGCCTTAGAGTAACTGAAACACACATGTGAATGAATTTCACTTTGAATATTGTTGAATAAAAGAAGAAACTTGAGAAAGGCTCCCCCCCTCCCAGGAACTTCTCTTGCCTCTTGGCAAGTGAATTGCCCCAATATAAAAGCATTGAGGGGGAAAAGTGAGCCACATAGTGAAAAGGCAATCCACAAATAATCACTCTTTTCTGCCTTTGATTGTGTCAGATTTTTTTTTGTGTGTGTGTGTGACAATTGTTTTCTTTTTCGCTTAGGAGAGGTTTATGGTCTAATGTCCGTCAAGTCAGCCCCTGTCTTGAGGTTGCAGTTGTATTTCTCTCTGGAGTTCCTAGAGGTGATGTTATCTTTTGTTCACTCAGCAGTGTGGTGGTTCCTGAGAGCATCTGTCACTTTAGGCATTACAAGATGGATGGGTCTCCAGTGAACTGCTGGTTGAAGCAAATGGTGAAAATAGGAAAAGACTAGGGGCTTCAGGGTCTGCAGAAAGGACAGACAACAAGGAAATGCTGTTAGAAATCAAGAGTAAACTGAGCAATAGAGGAAGAAAGCAAAGATGGATCATATGTCATTTTATAAGCAACTTGGAAATCAGAGTCTTTTGGTGGCTGCCGTGATCTGAGGGGGCAGTTACATCATGGTAAACGATTCTGTGCTTTGGATTTGCAAATGTATTTGGACCTTAACAAAAAAGTCTGGGGAAGTGTTGGGAAATTGCGATGATACAGAATGTTTTATGTGAGGGTGTTGCTGTTTGGAGAATTAGTAGTCTTTTAAATGGAAAGATTTAAATATTTTTTAATCGTTAAAATTCTCTTTATATTTTATTTTCTTTTTCTTTCCTTCCTTTATTTTTTTGTAAGCATCTGTAGATATTAAAATGGTTTGAAAGGCTTTAGCCACTTAACTGATATTCTTACTGTTTATATTGTAGCTTCTTTGACATTTTTGCAGAGGGATTCTGAAAATTCTATGTCTGTGCCTTAGGGAAGCAGGGGCAGATTTTAAGTTATTTTAAGGAACCTTCTATTTAAGTCAATGGGCTCTCCGCTGAAAGAAAAATATATAATTGTTATTGATCTGTCAGAACAAGGTGGAGATTTTCTATTATATTTAGAAATTCATTTTGTTGGCAGAAGTCCAGTTTTTAAATCCTGACTGGTACAGAGTCCATCCTGGGTGAGGGAA
The DNA here is from genome assembly GCA_004024845.1 of Tonatia bakeri. NCBI lineage: Eukaryota > Metazoa > Chordata > Mammalia > Chiroptera > Phyllostomidae > Tonatia > Tonatia bakeri. The sequence goes on from PVIA01002535.1 coordinate 5,314, forward strand.
GGAACAGGAAGGAATATGGTCAGACAGTAGGAAAGGGAAGGAAGGGTTTGGGGGAAAATGCACTTGAAAAAAATGATTTTGTCAAACTTTTTGGCATTCGCCTATGAAAAAGACCATAGGTTGGAAGGCAACGAAATTAAGATGATTAGAAGCTTTAAGCTATACAAATGGTAGAGTATCTTCCTTCTCTATGGGTGTAAATAATAGATGAAAGAGTAAGAGTGACAACAAAGGATCAGGTCGTTTAAGAGAATGTGTGCAGCCTGAATAGGGGTCTGTGGCCCAGGGCCAAAGGTCTTAGCTTTGAGTGTAATTAGAAGAAAATACAAAAATGTCATTACTAGCAGGTGAAGTGTGCAGCACGTGGCCAAAAATTAGCAATTTTAGACTCTGAAGCTATTGGAATTGGATTACTGACCTTTTTTAAAAATCATTAAGGTCCTTGTGGAGTCATATAGTTTCATTGGCAGTAATGCAGTTTGACCTTGTTGACCATATGGGGTAATCTTGGGTTTGGATGTAGGTAGCAAAACTCTACTTACAAAAGGATGTCTATTTGTGTGTGGGTAGGTGGGAATTACATGAGTTTGAAAATCTAAGTCTTGTAATTTTAATTGTTCTTTTACCTGAAGCCATTCTTCTGATTGTAAGAGGTAAGACAAAGAGTCTTATTTCAAAATCTGAAATGGTGCTTTTCTCCTCTTCCTTTCTTTTGAGTTGCCATAAAAGGAGAGTAAAATAAAAACTTTTTTTAGAAACCATAAGGTAAATATTACTTTAAATACTTTAGTGCTACAAATTAGCATATTGAAATTAGTACATTCTTAGGAAAATCTTGTTTTCTCTTTAAACACAGTAACAAAGGAGTAGAAACACTCTGAGTTATGTATAAAAATCAATAACCAATAGTTTTTATTTCATTTGATGCTTTATGACTATTTTCCATGCAGTAGTTTACATTGACCAGAATGACTAATTTGGGAGCATTTAAGGAGGGATATCTGTATTTGGCAGTTATGATGTATATGGAGTTGTGTGAGATTTTGATAATTTATTTCTCTCTATAATTTTTGTAGAATCATAAATATTTCAATTATTGTATTCTGGAATGTAACACATTTGGAAATTAACTTATCTTTATGTATATATTTTTATTTTTTATGTTTTTGCAGGTGCAAAAAACTTTAAACAAGTAAAATCTAGGCAACAGGCTCCCTGAAGTGTTGACATCCCAACTTAATCATGAGCGTGACTCAAAAATGTTAATAAATAAACCAAGGTATTGTACAACTATAATATGCCCCCCAGATTTTTCAAGATGAAATTTGTGTTATCAAGTTATGTTTGGTATTTAAATAAAGCAGATATTAACCAGGTATTTCTATGAACTCTTCTTCCATTTCCTCCCTTCTATTTTCTTCTTCCCATCCCCCATCCTCTCCACCAAAAAAGAAAAGAAAAATACTATTCAGCAATAAGTTTTTTTTCCCTTACCACAGCCTCTGTGTTTTATTCCCTATGTACCTAAATTAAGATCACAAGAGTTCACTTTTTGATTCCCCTTTGTTGATTCTGGTTTTCTCTTTCAAATTGCCTAATAAGAGATTATTATTAATTATCTATATTATCCTCTGCAGAAAAACCCAAATCATATCTAATGATCGCGTATATTTAAAATTTTTATATTATGCTATACTGAGATGTATGTTTTAAAAATTTTATGCAAGTATTTTTTCTATCTTTAGAAAGCATGTGATTTAGAAAAAATGATGATACTGTCGTTTTTCCTCCTATGTCAAAGAAAATCAGAAGGTTACTTAGGATTGAGCATTTAGTATTACTATTTTAACTAACCCTCATCTGTCAGGACATACTGTCTTTCTACTTTTTGGAAGTTACAATGTGCTTAAATAGCTTGGCATTTCCAAGAAAGTCCAAAGATCTTCTCCTCTTTTATAACCTGTCGTATCCTTTTGAGGCCAGAAAGAACAAGAGGGTCATTGCCACTTCAGCCTGGTCCCTGTTTGTTCCCTCACAGTGACCACGTAGATCCTGAAACCTAGTATTGGCTTAACATTTTGGCCTGGAACATCTGGAAAATGGTCAGAGAGGGAGCTGAGGAGACAGAAGAGAGAGAACTGTTGCGTTTTGTTACACCAGGTGCTAGGAGGAAGCAACATTCGCCTTTTTGATATGGGAGGCAAATTCTGCGGGCCCTGGAGTTGGGCTTCAACAATTGAAGAGGTCAAAGGACAGCTGAGTGGGGTCAGTGAGACACCATGGGGTGTATTTTGTTACTTAGTAAAAGGAGCAGCCTCCTAAAACCTTAAAGGATTCTCTTGAAAATCTGTGTTGTGAAAAGGTTTTATGAGTCTCGCGGCAAAAAATCCTGATTTATCTAAGGAATGCTTGCTTTTGTCTAATGGAAGGATAATCCTTACCAAATGTTGGCAACTACTATAAGAGTCAATGTAGGTTTGAAAGAATAGTTAGGGTTTGAGGTGTACTTTGCTGTCCAAAATGTTTACCATTTTCATCTTTATCTCTGTGAAGAATTTTGCACTGTTGAAATAGCACCTTTTTCTTTCTTTGGATCAGAAAGTGTGGAGAGGGAGGGGTAAAGAATGAGCATTGTTAGAATTTAAAGATCATTCTAACAAGCTTTTGACTGACCCACAACAAGATATTATAAAGCTTTAAAAATACCAACACTTGTTAACTCTAAAAAGTTATCTTTGAATTTATTTTAATGTATGAAGGGAATAAATGGCACGTGAAGCTTAATGTTTCTGGATTATAGAAGATATTTTTAAAACTTTAGGTGTATTTCATAGAAGTAACAGTTGATGAATATCCTTAAACCTTGTGATTTGCCTTGAATTTGTTTCTTGCACATTTTGTAGTTTAAGAAGAAAATGAATGCTAGACTCAAGAATAGAGAATTTAAAAGAACACATACAGTAAAGAGTTTTCTCTTTGAAGGGAAGTGGAGAAGGCGGGGAAAATCTGCATGTTGTAAGAACTTTCTTCCCTGCAACCCGTGACCTCCACATGCCACTCACATGATTGTGGATGCCTTTGGAAAGTGTTAGCCACTCGTAGACAGGCAGTAAAAGGGGGCTGTTAGAAGAATGTGGCCACTGTTCCAATTTATACACATGTACATACTCATGTATGTAGAAAAAGTGAATATTACAATATGTACTAGTGAGAGAAAAATAGTAAAATGATGATAAGTGTACTATGGGCTTTGTTCAGCATTTTCTTACTAACTTGTAAATTTACAGTATGTAAATTACTTGTATGTGTGATTTTTTTCCAATTATTTTTAATAATTACTGATTTTAAAGCCATGTATACTTAAATGTAAGGCTTAGTGTGCAGTGTGTTCTATATCTATTTTCTCAAGGTTAAAATGCCTTTCAACAACTAATTTAGAAACCTGAGTGTAGTGACTGATAATTGCCCAGAGAAAAGCCACATCTGTTTAAGTAGCATTGAAATTGTGGCAAAACTGACAAATATAATTAGCAATGTTAATAAGAAGATGGAAAGACAGGGGAGATGACAAAGTGGAAAGATGAAGGTGGTAGTAGTAACAAATTCATGTAAGAACAGAATATTCAGTTTGGTTTGAATTTCTAGTGCTTTTTCTTTTAAGCAGAATGGGTGTTTTGTTTTGTTTTTGCAAATTGAATAATTCAGATACATGTTCAGTCCCTAACTCACATTTGATTTGGAAAGATGAAAGGCAGCTATTTGGCAGTAGTATGTAAGAAAAACAATCAGATTTTACTGATTCTAAGGTACAATTTTATTTGTGGTGCTTTTTAAAGTCAATTTTAAAGGTATTTCTATTTGACTGTAATCACCGTGAGTAGAAATTCCTTTACCCCTCTTTGTACCCTTATAATTATTACTAGTCATCTAAATACATTACAAAGGAGACCAAAGCCTTGTTTCTAGATTTAGTGACCTAGTATTACCAAAATAAAACTGTAGAAGTCTTTAATGTGTTATTACTAATTATCTGGAATGTTCATAGCTCACCTTCCAAACAACTTATTAGTAAAATTCAATGGGGATATGTAAATAAGAGAAATGAGATAAATATTATATGAAAAATATTTAATCATCTGTGCCCTTCCCATGATGCTTTTAAAGCACCGAGTGAAATGTGGAAAATTATTATAGCGTATTTTGAAATTTCTCCTCTTCATTTGGGAAATTGGCTTTTACCTCTGGTGTTTTATGCAGATTTTAACAATTGTGATAAATCCCCAGAAGTTTGTTCTCTGAAACCACAGAGACTGGGAACTCTCTGAATGTGGCAGCCTTGATGGATGTGGTAAACCACACTTTGGAAGCATTTCTCGTTATTTAATGTTTTCTGTTCTGGATTATTGACTCTTCTCCCTGTTGAAAAATTGGTCTCTGGTGACATGGTAGAGGCCACACATTGCCTATTATTGTTTTGCTTCTTTGATCTTACACAGGGATTGCCTCTGGTAATTATACCAGTTCCAGAGAGTCTTCATGAGATGTGTTTATTTTACAAAAGAATTTCTGGTATTTCAAGGAGGAAGAAAGTAAAAATTTCAAGTAGTAACATGTAACTCTTTGTTACGAAGAAAAAATAGTATTGCACTTTATCTTTTAATTATGACAGTTTTTAATAATTAAATTAGTTGGCATACTATAATTATTTCTATAACAACTTAAGATATATTGCATATCTGCATGTATATTGGTTAAAATGGTTAATTACAGAATTAAGTTATTAGGGCTGGGTTTTTATTTCAGAAGCAAAAGTACTTTTGCCTTCAAAAATTTTCAAAAGAGATTCATCCACAATTAAATGTACAGAACCATTAAAAGAGATCAGAAATTTTACCTTTTAATGTTTGTATTTTCTTAAGATTTTTAGCAAGGAGGATGAATAAAAATAAAATAAAACTCTTTTGTTTGGGATATATGGTTAGCTTTGTGTTTTTTGGAAAGTGTTTGGGAAGAGATAATATCTCTTCAAACCTACTTAATATATAATTGGATAAGACAAACAAAAAAGCTCAATGTTTTCCTTTTCTTAAATTCAGTCCCCAGTTTTAACAAAATATTTTTCCCCAAGAACTCAAAATCCAATAGGAGAATCAAATAAATACTAGACCCCACTACATATTAAGAGGGACAAATGTCAATTTAAAGAATAAATGAAATGCAAAAACAGCACAAAAAAAAAACTGTGAATATATGCTTATTTTTAATTTTGGATTATAGATTCTACACGAACTTGCAAGAACCATGTTTTATTTCTTTGTCTAGTGGTCTCACATTAGCACTCTTGTCAGTGAATATTTTTAAGAGAAAGGGCATGTAAGCAGTGATGCCTGTAGCAAGGAATTTTCTTACACAGAATCAAAGGCTCTGCTGGCTAGAAGGGAGAGTGATGTGTATATATGATTGTAAAATTTCATAATAAATAAATTATATATGATACCAAGCAGCAGCTTTTGGAACTTTTATGCTGATGGTCATTTGTTCCTAGAACAGTGGCCCCAAAATCTATTGTAGTGCCCAACACATACAAGGGGAGGCATGTATCTTATTTGTCTGAGTATTCTCAATGTAGCACAATACTTTTTAAAAAACTTACTATTACTTCACACATTTTCTGCATATTTATTTTGCACCAGGCACTATTCAGAAAACTTTCTATGTGTATAAAATCTCATTTTTCTCAGAAAAACCTATGGCATTGTTTGTATTTCCCCATTTTACAGATGAGAGACTAAGCAAATTGCCCAATATCATATAGGCTGGTGGGTGCAGGATTTGAATTAAGGTCATCTGACTCCAGAGCCTATGCACTTAACCACTTCAATTGTGGGATTTCTATACATCCTGCCTGCTGGGTTGGTGATTTCCAAAGTTTGGAAAGTGGGTGGCAATATCTGTAGTGAAGAAGGTAACAGAAAACTGGCAAGTTATACGAAGTTGTGTTTTTAGTACTATGCCTGACAGAGAGGCAATAAATTGTGCCATAAAAAAAAAAAAACCACCCTCACGGTGCGGGGGTGGGGGGTGGCTGGGATGTGGGTAAAAGGCAGAAAACTACTTGAACAACAATTAAAAAAAAAAAAAACACCCTCAAGCCCAAAATAACTATACACACGCCTAACACATGGAATTTGTCATCTTCACTTTCACCTTTTTTTCTAAACATAGGCACTTGAATCTACATTTGAACCCTAGTTCCAGCATTTAAAAAGTAGATAGTTTGGCCTGTTCCAAAAATTGGATTAGTTGCTCTGTCCACCTGTTTCCTCACTTTCAATCTGCTTATTTCTTTGTGGTTTCATTTACTTGTTCCTCAGTCCTATATATGAAAGTTAGCTCTAGAGGTTGGGCTATAATCATTACACCAGTCAGCAGAGATAGTTCCTAGGTCGTGTGTGTGTGTTCCATATCATCTCCCATGGAGAGTTACACAGCCTCTCATTGCCTCAAACCTGATCAGTGTGTTCAGGAGGTGTCAGCCTGATCCCTTCCCTATAAAGGTCACCATCATCTTTTTATCTAATAGTATCACCTATTTTCAACATCAAAATGAATTTTGCATTAAGGGTTGCAAAGTGGTGATTTTATAATTGTTGTTCTTTCCACATTTACTATAGCTAGAATTCTTCATTAAAAATTTTTTTAAACTCAGAAACCAGGGCTATTTGGTTACTCTGAGGTACAGGAAGAACAGGATAAAGGCTTCACTTTTTCCTTATAGTAGGGTTCAACTAGGTACTTTTTTTTTTTTTCCAAAAGGAGTGTTCTCCTTTTCTCCTTGAATATCAGAATTAATTCGTGAGTTTTACATTTTAAATATGCTTTAGTCCTTTGCTTTTATTCTCTCTTATGTTGAATTTCTCTAATCTTTGGCCCATGGGAACACTTCATGTTGACTCCTGACACATCTGACATGACCCATTAGTCCTTGATAGCTTCTTTGCTTTCCAGCACAAGACGTTCAGGGCTTGTCTCATGTATTTCCTGCCCCAGACCTGGAACTGGCCATATCTTCAAGGAGCCTGGACTCTTTTCAGTGGGAATGGTGTTAGTGAACCACAGTCAGGATATTGGGAAATGCTTATTGTTACTGAACTGTCATTGCTTCTTGGACTTGTCAGTAGACAAATCTTGGAAATACAAATTTGAAACCTTTAAAAAAATGAATTATTACTATTTAGGGTTACCTACTTTAACAACTAGTTAGGCTACATCTGTGTATATATCCCCAACTCCCTGCTTCATAGCCTAACTAGCTGCTAAACTAGGCAACCCGAAAAACTGCATCTGTGTCTTAGATGCAGTTTTTTTTCTTTTAGCACATACATGATTTTTTAAATTAGTGTTTTTCTTGTTCTTGTCACTGTGATGATCCTTTTAAAAATATTTCTTAAAATTAATGTTCATCTCCTCCAGATAGTTACTAAAAGTTAATTTTTACTAATAGCCCAAGTGCAGTACCTCAAAAATATTTACATTTGGTCAAAAGATAAACTTGTTGAGGGAGTACAGTTGAGTCAGTACAAGTATACCATAACTGGGGAAAGTAGTTTGGAGTATTATGCTAGAAGGCTATAGTAGAAATTGCAACTTTTAATGAGAGCTTCTCAGTCCAAGCACTGGAATTAATTTTATTTTCCCTGGAATCCTGAAGAATCACAAGGGGTGGAGGGATGTTTATTTTGCAAATTCACTTGCTCTTACTACCTTTTTGAATAAGTCTGTTTTTCAAAACTACAAAATTAACAAACAAAATAGAAACAGACTCTTAGAGAACATACAGCTGTCAGAGGGGAGGGGGGTTGCCTTGCTGGATGAGAAGGTAAAGGGATTAAACAAAAAAAAATACAAACCAAAAAACCCTCATACACACAGATTATAGCATGGTGATTACCCGAGGGGAAAGGAGGTGGAGGAAGGTAGAAGGGGGTATAGCAGGGATAAATGGTTACAGAAGGAGACTTGGCCTGGCATGGTGAACACACAATACAATATATAGCTGATGTGGTATAGAATTACATCCCTGAAACATATAATTTTATTAACCAACATCACCCCAATAAACTCAATAAAAAATAAAATAAAATAAAGAATAGCAAAAAACAAAACAAAACAGCCCTACATATTCAAGGATAGCTTTGAACTGTCGATGGGAAGGGACAGAACTTCATAGTCAGCACTAAAGAAGTCTAGGGTCAGTTCTGTAATTCCTCATGTTATCCTCACCATTTTTAACAATGTCCAGTTATATTTTCATTTGGAATAAAGTTGGTCAGTTCCTTTTATTCTAGCAAGTCTCTTCATGGTTACCTCTCTTTGTCTTCATCTGAGTATCGCTAAGGCTCTGGGGAGATTATGTGTATCTTCTATGAGTCATCACCACTGGATCTTGGCTCCTCCTGAGTCCAGATGCACAGTACTCAGTGTCCTTCTCAAGCAGTCCTCCAGGGACTTCCTTCAGGGAGCCAATCAGGGTTGGAATTCCAGATGAAATTCTATATCCCTTTCTTTATTGGGAAAAGGGGAGCTAAGATACTCTCAAAATGACCTTTCTTGAAATGAGATTTACCCAAATTGAGCCTATACAGTACTTTAGGAGTACAGAAAATGTCACCACATGGCTAGATACTAAGTTCTTGTTCCAACCCTTACCAGTTGGGTGATAATGAGCAAGTCACTTGCTTGTTAAAGCTTAATTTTTTAAATCTATGAAGTGGGAAAAGGTCATACCTACTTTAGTACTGAGGAACAGATAAATAATCTTTATAAAGTGCTTAGTATACTGCCTAGCCCAACAGTTCTTCAATTTCTTGTCTCTAAAAAAAATGAGTTTTATTTATGTGGATTATATTTATTAGAAATTAAAAATGAAGAAGGTAACTATTTCTTCAGAAAAAGTTACTGAGAGGAATACTCTATCTACATTCAGTCTGTTGCAATGTCACACATCATGTAGCCTCTGGAAAATATGAGAAAATGAGAATTTTAAAAGGCAAATAATATCCTAGTAATAGTTTGAAAAAATTTTTTGACCTCATGGACCCCAATAAAGACCTTAGGTACCTCAGACCATACTTTGAGAATTGTAGCCAGTAGTTGGTATCTGGCAAATCATAGTTATTATTGATAAACATTGAAAATTTTGTAGCTAGCAAGTTCTATACAAGTATTAGTGATGAAAATTAAAGGCTGTGACTTCAGAACTTCTTACTATAAACTTTTACTGAAGAAAAACACAACAGTATTTCTCAAATAAATGCTGGCAATCCATAAGTCTTCTGAGTTTAAAAGGCTCAAGTTATTCAGAAATTTATCATCCTAAAGCTTTTTTTTTAGAAAGAAAGAGAAGAAACTATCTTTCCCCCTAGAGTAATAAGATCGTAATAGATAGAGAAAAGCAATTAGAGATTTACTCTGAAACCACTGATAGAGTTGGTATGAGGTTATGGTAGTACAGCAATTTTAAGGTAGAGGTGTGGCCAGTTGTCACCAGGTTGGACTTCTCAATTGACAGGTCAATTTTGATTTACTGGTTAGAGAACCTTAACATAAAGCAGTTATTACTGTTTGATTCTCAGATACAGGATCCTTTAAAGTGGCTTTTGTAATGTGTTGGGATTATAAAAATGAAAGGCAAATGTGATATGATAATAGATAATTTACATAAATTGTCATAACAAGAAATATATGTATAGTTAGTATAGTTTGTATCTTAAGATATAGGGAATAAGGTTTATAATGGCTATATTGTATACTTTGCAGGTATATGGTCCTCTAATATATCAATATTTTCCTTTCTTCCTCTTTTTTTTGGGGGGGTGGTGGTACAGACCATGGGGAATTCATATGCCGGGCAACTGAAGTCTGCTCGATTTGAGGAAGCTCTCCACAACTCCATAGAAGCCTCTTTGAGATGTAGTAGTGTGGTACCACGGCCCATTTTTTCCCAACTGTACTTGGACCCTGACCAGCATCCATTCTCATCTGCAGGTAAGTTTCTCAATCCCACACATTCCTTGCCTCCTTTTAAGAGAAGTGAGCCTTCCCAATGGGGGACCTCTGAAATAAACTGGTTAATTGTTAGAAAATGCTCATTAACCTTTCTTCAGATGTCTTTCAGACCTGTGATTTTTTTTTGTGGTTATCATTCCAAAACATCATTTTATTAAATTAGCTATGATTTATTTGCTTACCTAGATGTAAAACCAAAGGTGGAGGATCTGGATAAAGACTTGGTACACCGCTACACTCAAAATGGAAGCCTGGATTTTTCTAACAATCTAACTGTTAATGAAATGGAAGATGATGAAGATGATGAAGAAATGTCTGATTCAAATAGCCCACCAATTCCCTATTCACAAAAACCTGCCCCAGAAGGGTCTTGCACTACAGATGGTGGGTTTCAATTTTGGTTTTTTTTTTTCAACCTCTGTGATATATTGCTTGGCTAGTTTCCGGTCAATCATTAGATGTGGCGCCGCTCAAGGCTAAAAAACAGTAGTTACAAAAAGGAATGAGGAATAATTATGTTCTTACTCACATTATCTCCTATGACTTCATAGCACATGTCTATAAGGAAGGTAAGTGTTATCACCTCATCATATAGATGAAGAGACTAAGATTTATAGCAGTTGATGACTTTTCAAGATGGTATGTGGCAATGATAAGACTAGATCCAAGTGAAGGTTTTTCCAGTGCTTCAGGTACTTCCTGCAAGAATGGCACTACTTTAGAAACTTTCAGAGTGTTTTCTTTTCCTACTTCTTTGTTTTGTACCCTCAAAACAATAACAGAGATATCAGATGCTTTATATTTACCTTTTCCATTTATTTTGAACACTTATCCAGTATATTGTTATTTATAGAAGAGAAAAATGTACATATTTTGATAATCCCATTTTATTTATTTTGTCAACCATCTCTTCTACCAAGGCTATAACCACACTATTAAAAAGAAAATCCCAATCCTAATATAGAACATTTTCAGTATTTCATGGCTTTGGTGATGTCACAACTTAAATTACACTCTATTCCCCCCACCCTAATTAGTATGTGGATTCTACTTTATCCATTATTAGCCTGAGTATAACTTTTGTACCCAGACTGGCTTGGACCTGGATGATACTGCGGCATGAAATTCTTGGGAGTGGAAGGAGAAGAGAAGGAGAGGGAGTGAATAATATTTCAGGACATTTCATCTACAAAGCTTGAAGTGCAAATAATTTGCATAAACTAGAGATTCAAATATGCAAAACCAGATGGATGAGTTTGCACTGTTTGGAAGTTTTTCTCCTTGATTTCTCTCTCTCTCTCTTCTCCCTCCCTCCCTCCATGCTTCCCTCTCATCTGATAAACTACCTAGGGGATTTGGAAACCTAAATAATCTTCCTTGTAGCTTATCTATGCCTGCTTCACTACAGGTGGTCTCTAGCAATTAAGTACTCCAGCTCTTGGAGTTGGGCCTGCTTCCAGCACATCATTCCTTATGAATTTGCTTCCACATGATTGGTTTGCCCCGACTTAATATAGTACAGTGTATATCTATTTGCTCATTGTTGATGTAGTATATAGGCCTTTAAACCTGTAGAGCTGTGGGAGGTGACTGGCATTTGGTTTCCCCTTAACCTGTTTATATCCATTTTCAAGCCTTTTGTTTAACTGATCAGTAAAGTAACAGCTAGAAATGGCAATAGTGCATAAAATATTGTTGGATTGTCATCGAGAATATCATTCTACATAATAATTAAATAAGAGCCAGAGTAAAAGCTTAGGGGGTCATTTTGAAACGTCAAATTTTATACCAAAAATGGGAGAACAGTTCCCATGTTGTTCCTGTGCCCTCAGCATGTGTTTAGGCATTTAATCAGATACCAAAAGTTCACCAAGATATAAACTTAGTGATCTAGCAGATAGCAAGTGATTCTATGAAGTATAAGGGAAGGATAATAGCTATTTTAAAAATAATGAAACTGAGAGGTACATTTTTTTTTATGTAAAAAGATCTCACCTAGGCATAAGATTCATATTCTAAGACAACCCAAGAATACTGGCTACACTTAGATTCTGTTAGCTACTTTGGTTCTTATAGTTAATTACGTGTCTATTATTTGTTTTTCCCTTTTAATTCATTGGAGGGTGACGATTAAAAATTAAAGCATAGTTTATAATTTGATAATTTATAGTTCGTCCATGACTCTTGAAATGTGGCTGAGTCTAAGGTAGTTCTAAGAGTCTACACACTCTAAGCCCTGAAATTTTCCTTATAAAAATGTTAGTGAAATAGGGCAATATAATGCTGGACTTGCTTCAGTGGACCACCTTCCTGTCATGGGAAACCCTCTATTTACCTAAGGCTTAAAGGAAGCTGAGCTATTTTTAGAGGCAATTTAGATAAGCAAATACTTAACACCTGATGGGCTTCTGTGGCTTACCATTCAAATGTAAATTTTGGTTGCTAATTTCTTATGTAAATTATTGGAAGAGTGTAGGTTTCTACCCTGCTGGGAGGCAGTTGATTGTCTAAAAGGGTGAAGGGCAACCAAATTTTAAGCCTGCAAATACTGCCTTGATTACTTTAGTTTGTGTTTACAGCTGTTTTGGTAAACTTTCGCTCCCCCCACCCGCCCCCATTTAGATTATTCCGTAACCTTCAAGTTGGAAGTAATAGGAAAATGCAAATCTATTTTGTGAAGTGAAAACTTGGCTATTTTCTTACGGAACGTCAGATAAAGTTTATAAAGAAATGCCCTCTACTTTTTTAAAAATTAAAATAATTTGCTGCAAGAGCTTTGGTTTTAGGCAACATTTTATTTTAGTCTCAGAAAATGAAACTATTTAGGGCCACATTTGTCGAATAAGTTGATATTTGCATGCTCACCTCAATAATAACTTATTTTTCTTGTGTACTCTTTCCCAGATCTTCCAGTAGCTTCTTTCTTTCAGGATTAGTTCAGAGGTAATTCAAAATTATCCTACAGGGGAGTAGTATGGTTTCTTTTTATTTCGTTTGAGATTTTAATTGATATTTAATACTACATCTTTATTAGGTAATAATCTAACATTTCTAATAGTGGAAAAATGGAACCCTCTGCTACAGCAGATACTTGGATCCTATTGGTTTTGAAATATAAATCACATTTTATAGATTCTTTAGCTACACAGTCTTTACAGACAGCTAATTTTTGATCTGTAAAAAAAAATAAATATTGCTCTTTGCATAATGTTTTTCTTAATTGGGGATCCCTGATGGTATATTTTGTGTATAATTAATCTGAATCCCAAGAATGAGGAAAGTCAGGTAATAGGGATCACAATAAAAGGCTAGACACTTCGCAGCTTGAGCATATTCTCAGAATAACTTTGAACTGAATTTAGGAACTTTTGTTTGATTTTGCAACCATTTTTACCTTCAGTTAATTTCTTCCTGACCTGGCCTTGCCTTCTCTTTCTCACCTATTTTTTTTTCTCTTAATTAAATAGCCTGTGCAGTTTCTTTGATAATTAACTAGAAGGCAAGAAGATAAAACAGGACATTTTAAAAGTAGACTTTTTAAAGAACAGCTTTAGATTTATTTTTTAAAAATTGAAAGAAATAGTAAGAGTTTCTACATGTCCCTGCAGTTCCCCCAGTTGTTAACATCTTACATTAATTTTCATAACAATGAAAGTCCATAGTTTATTTGGGTTTCTTAGTGTTTACCCAAAGTCATTTTTCTGTTCCAGAATCCCCGAACAGGGTACCACATTAGATTTAGGTCATGTTTCCTTACACTCTTCTTAGCTGTGAGTTTTTCAGACTTTCCCTGTTTTTGATGACCCTGACAGTTTTGGGAATTATTGGACAAGTATATTATGTTGTAGAAGGCCCTGTATTGGAATTTGTTTAATGTTTTTCTCTTGATGAGATTGGGATTATGGGTTTGGAATAGGAAGACCACAAAGGTAAAGTGCCATTTTCATCATATTATATCAAGGGTATGTGCTATCAACATGATTTATGACTGTCGATGTTCACATGGCTGAGGTAGTGTTAGCTTCACTCTTCCCCTGCCCCCTTTCCAACCAGAAAAGGATGTCACTACACTCAACCCACACATAATGAATGGGAAGTTAGGTTCCACCTGCTTGGGGGTAGAGAATATCTGCAAACATTATTTGGAGTTCTATTACATAGGAATTTTTTTCTCCTTATTTATTTATTCAGTCATTTATTGATATCATTATGTACTAATGGGTATTTATTTTATGTTTTGGGTTATAATCCAATACTTCTTTATTTTATTTTGTTGTTCAAATTTTTCCATTCAGAGCAATTTCAGTTGATTCCTGTGCCCTTTTTACACTCCCATCATTGTGGGTTTTTTAGCATAAAATAAAATACTTCATTCTTTCATTGTCATGAGTACTTCTCAAAAAAATTTTAAGAGGAGTAGACTAAAATACATGCTTCTCATAGAATCCAGTCATTGTTAAATAATGATTTTTTATGACCTCTTGGTGTTTATATATCATAAATAAGAAAAACCTCAAAGTCTGTAATACTAAAAACTATGTGATTCTTAATTTGAGTGGGCTGTGTAGTTTTCATTTTGCCACAGAAATCACTTGAAAATAATCTTTATAGAAAATTCTGCTTTTTTCCAGATATTTTCACATTGTATCTTCTTGACTCTATTTCTGTTTAGGCCAGAACCAAATATTTCTGTTTTTCAGTAGTTTCCCTTTGCTGTAATATATTCATTTCAGAAATCTCATCAGAAGTGTCACTTTCTAATCATGAGTCACCTTTCTGGCCTGCAAAACTATGAATTTTAAAGCTTCATCAGCAAATATGAAATAGGTGGATTCTGTCATAGCTCATGGCTGGCAGGGGCAGGTATATCAGGTGCTCCCAGGATACAGCCTGTAAAGTTGGGTGAAAGGACTCAGCAAAAATAGGCAAGGAGGAAGCTATATGAGAATGTGCCACATGAGTTGGAGGGAGGGTGACTCATTATGTCAGAAAGGTGTTAGTGAGGACAAAGGAGCACCTAACTCCTCAAGTCAAGAGACCTGGTTCTAGTCCCACCTTTAATACTTGCTGGGTATTTCAGCCATATTCTTACTAAAAAAAAAAGATTTTATTTATTTATTTTTACAGGGAAGGTAAGGGAGGGAGAAAAAAGGGGTAAAGAAATACCAATGTGAGAAAGAAAACACCAATGGTTGTCTCTGGCACATGCCCCAACTGGGGACCTTCCATTTGTGGAACAATGCCCAACCAACTGAGCCACATGGGTCAGGGCTGGGCCATTTTCTTAACCTACATGGGTCCTAGTTTCCTCATTTACATGCTAAAGAGATTGGAGTAGTTAAGCAATCTTTAACCCACAAATCCCTCTCGTAATAATATATTAATCTTTTGAAACCCTTGGGGATTTAATGACTAAAGATCATTACATCATATATGATAAAGAACTTTCAGTAAAAAGTATTTTATATCAACTTTTTAATATACTCTTATTTATTTATACAAAAATGTCTGTATTTTATTCCATAATTATTTAATTTGGTTGTGTAATAAAAAGTATGGCTTGTTGACAGGTTCAAAAATGAAATGTTATACTTTTTTGTGGGGGGCAGAAAGGTAGCCAAGTATATTTAAATGTTTTCCAGAATCAGAAAAGGTCAAAATCTATTTTTAATACCCAAATTTTGGAATTTCTACATTTTATGATTAAATGGATGTACTAGTTTATTTTGTTTATAACTTATGCATTGTTGCTCTACGTGATGAAAAAGCTTCAGGCTGCTATTTGCAAAATTTCTCTACAAATGACACATTTCTCTCTCATACACATTGAAAAGGCAAATTGAAATAGAATCACTAAATGTTTACCTTAACATTGTTTTTGTGTGCCTTAGAAATTTACCAGTGTGTTTTTTAAAAAGATTTTGTTCATTTATCTTTAGAGAGAGGGGAAAGGAGGGAAAAAGAGTGGGAGAGAAATGTCACACCTGCAACCAGATGCTTGGCCCAAAACCCAGGCATGTGCCCTAACCAGGAATCAAACCAGCAGTCCTTCAGTTCACAGGCCAGTGGTCAATCCACTGAGCCACACTAGCCAAAGCTGCGGGTGCATTTTATATAATCTTATTTGATGACTGAGGATCTAACTTTCGTATCTAGCAAATAGTATCTTTATGCACATTTGTAAAATTACTTTTTTTGTGTTCATTAACAGAATCAATGTTCCCTGAGCCTTCCAACAAACCCTCATGGGTATAAATTAAGCAACATATCAACACATATGACTTACAATAAAAACAACTTAAAATTTTACTATAGGAAAAACCACACACTGATATGGTGTTCAACTGAGGGATTTCTGAGTTCATTTAACATGTATGGGATAGAAGGTTCTCAGAACATTCTCTTTTAAAAATAGGATATCAGAATAGTTATTTATTAGGTTTGAAAATTGGTAATGATACCTATTTAATTTCACTTATGATTCTTAATTACTTGGAATACCTTGAATCCCTGGGAGTTTGATAATCATTTGTTGGGGAATGCTGTATCTGATGATATTGAGGTTCCATATAGATCTGATGTTCTAAAAAGGCTTATAATAATTTGCAAATTGGTACAAATTGGTAGACTCATGGTTCCATCTAGTTCACTCTTTCTAACATAGAGTGAATCAAGGTTGTAGAAAATTTTATTACTACTTAGTGACAGAGACATTCTGCTTTCCATCAATAGGCAATTGTGAACCTCTCATCACTGAATTTGGGAATATGTTTTATATAGTCTGTCTTTTGGAGCAAATCATAATAAAGGTGTTAGTTACTCTTAGGGGGAATGTGTTTCTAGATTCATTGTCTATATGTAAATTAATAATTATTTTGATTAAAAAAGTAGTGCTCTTTTTAGGACTTTTTAAAATTAAATTCTTTTCAATGATTAATTTGCTTTGGCAGCCACTTCCATAGTTTTTTTTAAATATATTTTATTGATTGTGCTATTACAGTTGTCCCATAATCCCTCTTCATTCCCCTATACCCTGCACACCCTCTTCTACCCACATTCCCCCACTTTAGTTCATGTCCATGGGTCATAAATTCTTTATCTTCTACATTTCCCATACTATTCTTGCCTTCCCCTGTCTATTTTCTACCTACCATCTATGCTACTTACTCTTTGTACCTTTTCCCCCTCTCTCCTCCTCCCAGTCCCCTGTTGCTAACATTCCATGTGATCTCCATTTCTGTGGGTCTGTTCCTGTTCTAGTTGTTTGCTTAGTTTCTTTTTGTTTTTATTTTAGGTGTTAACAATTGTGAGTTTGCTGTCATTTTACTGTACATGTTTTTTATTTTTTTTCTTCTAAGTCCCTTTAACATTTCATATAATAAGAGCTTGGTGATGATGAACTCCTTTAACTTGACCTTATTTGAGAAGAACTTTATGTGCCCTTCCATTCTAAATGAAAGCTTTGCTGGATAGAGCAATCTTGGATGTAGGTCCTTGCCTTTCATGACCTGAAATACTTCTTTTCAGCCCCTTCTTGCCTGTGAGGTCTCTTTTGAGAAATCAGCTGACATTCTGATGGGAACTCCTTTGTAGGTAACTGTCTCCTTATCTTTTGCTGCTTCTAGGATTCTCTCCTTCATTTTTACCTTGGCTAATGTAATTCTGATGTGCCTTGGTGTGTTCCTCCTTGGGTCCAACTTCTTTGGGACTCTCTGAGCTCCCTGAACCTCCTGGAAGTCTATTTCCCTTGCCAGATTGGGGAAGTTCTCCTCTATTATTTGTTCAAATAACTTTTCCACCTGTTGCTCTTTCTCTTTTTCTGGTACCTCTATAATTTGG
Organism: Tonatia bakeri; assembly: GCA_004024845.1. Classification (NCBI taxonomy): domain Eukaryota; kingdom Metazoa; phylum Chordata; class Mammalia; order Chiroptera; family Phyllostomidae; genus Tonatia; species Tonatia bakeri. The sequence goes on from PVIA01002535.1 coordinate 23,221, forward strand.
ATGTTGGATTGTTTAAAGATGTCCTGGAGGTTCCTAAGCCTCTCCTCATTTTTTTGAATTCTTATTTCTTCCTTATTTCCTGATTGTATGTTTTTTTCTTCCTTCCGGTCCACTCCATTGATGTGAGACCCAGCTTTCATTCCATCACTATTGGTTCCCTGTGCATTTTTCTTCATTTCACTTATTGTAGCCTTCATTTTTTCATCTAATTTGAAACCAAAATCAACCAATTCTGTGAGCATCCTGATCACCAGTGTTTTGAACTATGCATCTGATAGGTTGTCTGTTTCTCAGTCGCTTAAAAGTACTGGTTGTGCGGATTTCAATTCTATTTGAGCCATCTTTTTTTTTTTTTTTTGCTCTGGTCATGCCTGTTACTTATGAGAGGCAGAGCCTTTGGTGCTCACCAGGGTGGGGCACCCCAGTCGCTGGGTTGTGACGCTGTATGTGGGGGCAGAGTCCAAGAGGGAACAATGGCATTTGCTCCGCTCTCTGTCGGACCTCAGTCCCTTCCGCCGCTTCCCCTGAGCAAACTGGGCCCCTCTGGTGCCAATTCCCATGTGGGTGGGCCTGTGTACCCTGTGGGACTTTCCAAGGACCTCTCCTGTGAGGCTGGGAGTCTCCCTGCACCTCAACCCCCACATGTATTTTCAGTCAGTGCCCCAAGGCTCTATTTCCCAGCGCTGTGATCCTGAGTTGCGTGCAGTGCCTTGCTTCACAATTGCAGCCTCGCTGGGTCTGCTGGTTGTCACCCCTCGGCCGGGGTCTGCCAGCTGCCACTTGCATGCTCAGGGTCCACCCGCTGCAGTCTCGAGTGCCCCAGATCCCTTACGCGCCTAGTCCCAAAGCTCTCTGCACCAGGACCCGCACCAAGCTGCCCAACTTCATCCCTCCTACTGATCTGAATGAACGGGTCTATTTTAACTTCCTGGTTGTCCAACTTCCATACACTTCAATTTTCTGTCAGTTCTGGTTGTTATTCTGTTTCTAAATTATTGTCGTCCCTATCTTGGTTGTGCAAGAATGCACAGTGTGTCTACCTATGCCTCCATCTTGGCTGGAAGTCTCTCTTTTTAGGACTTTAAAATGCCTCCTGGATTTAGTATTTTAGAACTTTGCTGGGAAAGTTTGTGTTCACTCCATTAGATTATAACTGTTCTTAGATTTTTTTTTTGCTAAGTTGAATAATATGCTTTTTGTTCATTTCCATACAGTAAACTTCCCATTCTTAACATCCCTAAACTCATTATGTAGCCTTGGACTAGTTCCCTAAACTTTTTGAACTTTAATTTCTCTACCTACAAAAAGGAGATAGTAGTACCTACCCAGAGTGGTTGAGAGGATTAAATAACATAATCTAAACAGTGTTTAGCTCTGTACCTGATTTTTGTTAAATGCTCCATAAAATTTAGCTGCCATCAATAGCTGCCATGATTATCTCATCATTATCATCATCATGATCAACTTCCAAAAGGCAAAACAGACTGTGAGTCTGTTCTTTAATGAAGGTGGGGGCAACAAGAGTTTTTTTTCAAGGGGTTTATGTATCCATAGTCTCCAAAAAATGTTTGGAGGCTGAATAAATAACATGACATATATAAATGACTATTTGCCAAATAAATTCAGATGATATTGTAATAAAATACAAATTTATTTCAAATTGTTAAAGAATTCACAAAACCATTTTGATATTATATTTCTCAATTCACAAACCCTAAAAGTTAAAGTTGAGGTTTTTTAATGTTAAAAGGGTTTTTACAAGCTTGAAATAGTTGAACTCCATTGTCCTTATCACTTTAGCCTTTCTTCTGTTGACTTTTTCAATTTTGTTATGTCTGTTTTCACATTTGGTGATCCAGACCATATAGTAGCTTTGTGTGCACCACAGCTTTATACAAAGTTTGGATGTTGTTTTCTTTTAATTTCTTATGTACTAACTGATGGCATCCAATTGTTCTTTGGCATTTGGTTATCATCATAATATGAATCAATGCTGGAAAAATCTAGCATGGTTCTTCTCTACTTTGTATTGGCCAGTGATGATAATGGACACCTCCAGATTGTGTGTAGAGTTAAGTTTCCATTCTTCCTCTCCCATAACTCCCTCAAAGAGCACCTTTTGTACCTTTATTTAGCCTTACTTGGTTGCAAGGACAGAAACCCACCTCAGACTAGCTTAGGTAGAATGAAGAAGTTATTGGAAAAATTCCAAAGCAAAAGATGTCTTGACCAAACCATGGGAAAGGCAGACACAGCTGGGCTTCACAGATCCAAAGTACTGGAACGTTCCTCTCACCCCTCCTGTCTCTGCTGACAGACTTCTCCCACAGGCCAAGGAACAGAGCTGCCACAGAGCCAACCAAGACATGCTCTCTCTGGTTCTATCAGAATTCTTAAGGAAAAGGCTTTGATTGGCCTGGTTTATGTCAGGTGCCCATCCCTGGACTGACCAACTATGGCTGGAAAGGGGGGTTATACAGTGGCCCAGGTTGGGTGAGGAATATCACAACTGTCCAGGAGAATCACATGATAAGAGAGCAGGAAGGATTATCTCCCCTAAGATGTGGAGATCCATGATTTGTAGCAAAAAATAGTAGTCCTCTGTAATGTTATTTTGTGATTTTCTGTTCCTTATTCATTTTTCCAATTACCTACAATATGAGTTTTCAGAGGAAGATATCTGTATCCCCAGGCCTGGAACAGCATCTGTTGTAAATGATTTTTAATACATAATGAACTAATGAATTACTATAATATGTTATGGTACTCAAAGCAATTATATAAGACTTTTGTCATATCTTGTCATTTTATGTAATAACCAGTGAAAATAAAAAACAGTTTGGAGTTCTAGCTCTGGCCCATTCATCTGTCAGTAACCAAACTCCGAGTTTCAGAAACTGCCTACATGAAGTAGAAAGTATCTCTGTTCTTTGATCATCCCTGTTTATACATATGAATTTGCATTGAAAGTTAAAATACTATATTATATGTGCATAAAAATTACATAATTTTTTTCAAAATTTGCTGTATATTTATTATTATGGCTTCACTTGTGGACAGAAAATATAAGACTTGTAAATACTGGCTGCACAAATCAGAATACCTCATTAGTGTCTTTTCACCTCTGCTTAGAGGGGCACATATGATAGATATGTCTTCTAGTTGGAGTATATGGACTTTAAACTTAGTCCTTAATAGTGATTCCCACAGGTAAATCTACCCTCTAAATGGGTTATAAAGCATATTAATCTCCCTAAACATTTTTGTGTCCTTTTCCCCGGTTTTTAGGTTTTTGTCAAGCAGGAAAGGATTTGCGTTTAGTATCTCTCTGTATGGAACAAATTGACATCCCAGCAGGATTCCTTCTGGTGGGGGCAAAATCTCCCAATCTCCCTGAACACATCCTAGTGTGTGCTGTAGACAAGCGATTTCTACCAGATGATCATGGAAAAAATGCACTTTTAGGTGAGTATTTCACCCAAAATTCCTTCTGAGATAAAGGAGTTAAAATACAAGTTGATTTTAAGTATCATAGAACTGTTTTAAAATTGCAGAATTAGTTGAGGAATATTCTATCGTTTAGTGCCAGTATGACACACTTCTTCTTTTAGTCACTTCTTAAAAGTTTTTTTTTATTTTTTATTTATTCTCAAAATATTTGCTTTAATAAAGAGAGCTTTTTTTAAGGCAGGCATTAAAGGACAGCATGCAATTTATCAAAAATAAATATGTTGTAAAACCAGATAGGATTTGCATTCTATACAATCATTGATCTGGATTATGTCAACATGTCACCTCTCAATTATTCACCTGTGGGTTATCTACTTTTTAAGTTATTTGTAGTTTTTCTATACCATTCATTATTTATAACTTCACTCAGTTTATGTGATTTTCGTTTTATATTTAGCATTAGTTCACCCAAAACTAGGGTGAACTAGGAATATATATTTGTATATACAGTATAAAATGATGTATATCTTTATCTCAGAGTTGTTTTACTTTTTGATATGCTGTACTTTATATCCCGTGACTATTTTGTAACTACCAAATTATACTACTTGATCCCTTCACCATTTTTACCCAGCTCCCCACCCCACTCCCATCTGGCACCCTCAGTTTGTTCTCTGTGTCTTTGAGTTCGTTTCTGTTTTGTTTGTTCTTTTATTTTCTTCTTTAGATTCCACACATAAGTGAAATTATATGCTTTTTGTCCTTCTACATCTGACTTATCTCACTTAGCATAATACCCTCTATACCCATCTCTTTTATCACAAATGGTAAGATTTCATTAATATTTATGGCCAAGTAATATCCCATTGTACATATGTACCATATCTTCTTTGTCCAATCATCCACTGCTAGGCACTTGAGTTGTTTTGATATCTGTGCTTCCTGGGTTTGTGTGTTTTTTTCCTTCACCAGGTTAGGGAAGTTTTCAGTCATTATTTCTTCAAATTCCTTCTTAATCCCTTGTGTTTCTCTCTTCTCCTTTTGGTACACCTATGATACAAATGTTGTTATCCTTGATATTTCAGAGGTCCCTTAAACTATCCTTATTCATTTGATTCCTTTATTTTCCTATTCTGAATGGGTGTTTTCTGTTACATTGTCTTATTTTTATTTATTTTTTTCATTCTAATTGAATTTATTGGGGTGGCATTGGTTAATAAAATTATATAGGTTTCAAGTGTACAGTGCTATGATATATCATCCGTATATTGTGTTGTATGTTCACCATACAAAATCATCTCCTTTTATCACAATTTATTCCCCCTTTACCCTCTTTTATCTTCCCCTACCCACCTTTCCCTCTTGCAATTGCCATACTGTTGTCTGTGTCTAAGGATTTTTTATTTTTATTATTATTTTTTGGATTTGAACCAGATTTTTGTTTTATTTTCAATTATATTAATTATGCTGTTACATTTGTCCTGATTTTCCCCCTTTGCTCCTCTCCACCTGGCACCTTTCACTCCCTCAGGCAATCTCCCCACTCTGGTTCATGTCCAGAGCTCATATGAGTAAGTTCTTTGGCTACTTCCTTTCCTATACTGTACTTTACATCCCCTTGACTATTCTGTAACTACCTATTTGTACTACTTAATCCCCTCACCTCTCACCCAATCTCCTATAACCCCCTCCCATCTCTTTATTTTTAGCCTTTGGTATTTTAATTATGATGTGACTTAGGGCGGGCCTCTTTGCATCCATCTTGTTTGGGACTCTTTGTGCTTCCTAGACTTGCATATGTCTAGTTCCTTAACCAAATTGGGGTAATTTTCTTTCATTATTTTTTCAAATAGATTTCCAATTTCTTGCTCTTTCTCTTCTGACATTCCTATGAAGTGAATGTTGGATTGCCTAAAATTGCCCCACAGGCTGTATACACTATCCTTGTTTTTTCAGATTCTCTTTTCTTCTTGTTGTTCTGATAGGTTGGAACCATGGGCTGGGGGGTTTGGTGTAGAGCTGGGACTCCTCACTCCTGAGAAATCCCTTCTGAACTTTTATCCACCACATGTGGGTGAGTGACCAGCCCATTCCATGTCTGTGCCCCTACTACTAGTGTGGATGGATGTGGTTTCTTTACTTCCATAATTGTCAGACTTCCATTCAACTCAATTTCTGTCAGTTCTGAGCAATGGTTTTTCTATATTTTGGTTGTGATTTTGTAGTGGTCGTGCGACGGGGTGAGCCATGTCTGCCTACACCACTATGTTGACTAGAATTCCCCCTATACTGTACTTTACATCTCCATGGCTGTTCTGTAACTAACTATTTGTACTTCTTAATCCCCTCACCTCTTCATCACTCCCCCACACCCCTCTCCCATCCGGTAACCATCAGTACACCCTCTGTATTCAAGATTCTGTCTCTGTTCTTCTTGTTTGCCTAGTTTGTTTTTTTAGATTCAATTGTTGAATGATATGTACTTTTTGCGATTTTATTTAAAGTTCATAACTTTGATCTTCTACTTTTTCTTAAATAAGTTCCTTTAACATTTCATATAATAATGGTTTGGTGATGATGAAATCCTTAGTTTTTTCTTGTCTGAGAAGTTCTTTATCTGTCCTTTGATTCTAAATATAGCTTTGCTGGTTAGAGCAATCTTGACTATAAGTTCCTCCTTTTCATGACTGAATATTTCTTACCAATCACTTCTAACCTGCAAAGTTTCTTTTCAGAAATCAGCTAACAGTCTTATGGAAACTCTGAGGTAGGAACTTTTCTCTCACTGCTTTTAAGATTCTCTCTTAATCTTTAATCTTTGGCATTTTAATTATGATGTGTCTTGGAGTGGGCCTCTTTGCATCCATCTTGTTTAGGACTCTTTGTGCTTACTGGACTTGCATGTTTATTTTCTTCACCAAATTAGGGAAATTTTCTTTCATTGTTCTTTCAAATAGATTTCTGTTTCTTGCTCTTTCTCTTCTCCTGCTGGCACCCCTATGATGAGAATGTTGGATCTCTTGAAGTTGTCCCAGAGGCTGCTTATTCTATCCTCATTTTTTGGATTTTCCTTTTGTCTTGTTGTTCTGATTGGTTGTTTTTTTGCTTCCTTGTGTTCCAAATCATTGATTCTACAATTCATCCTTTCTACTGTTGTTTCCCTGTAATTCGTTCTTTATTTTCATTAGTGTATCCTTCATTTCTGACTGGGTCTTTTTTATGCCCTTAAGGTCCTCATTAATTTCCTTGAGCATCCTTATAAACAGTGTTTTGAACTATACATCTGAGAGATAATTTATCTCCATTTCATTTAGCTCTTTTTCTGGAGTTTTGATCTGACTTCCATTTGGGCCATGTTTCTTTGTCTTTTCATTTTGACAACCTCCCTGTGTTTGTTTCTGTATATTAGGTAGAGCTGCTTTGACTCCTGTCTTGGTAGTGTGGCCTAAATGTAGTAGGTGTCCTGTAGGGTTCAGTGACACAGCCTCCCCTATAACCTAAAATGGGTAATTGAGGTGTGCCCTTTGTGTGCACTCTGTATACCCTCCTTTTGTAATTGAGCCTCGGCCGATCAATGTGCATGATTTAACCAGACCAGTCAGCTGTAGAGATTGGCTGTGACCACTTACCACCAACCTCCACCTTCTGTTCGAGTATCAACCATGGAGGGGCAGAGTAGCGGTGTTCCTGCCTGGTCATAGCTGTTCACTGGTCCCACTGGCCCTGGGGTTTACTCGGTGGTGCAAGCCAAGGTCAGCCGCCACCTGCCTTTTTCCCAGGGCTATCCAGCCTGAGCTATAAAGCAATCTGAGATGGCTGCTATTTGTGCTGGGCTTAGAGATTTCCTGGTGAAGCCAAGCTGTGAACCTAAGCTGGTTGCTGCTAGTGCCAGGCCTGGGGCTCACTAAGGCCAGCTGTTGCTTGTTGGAGAGGATTTAGGAAGTTGTATAGCATGAACCAAGAGCAGCCATTCATATGGAAAAGCAAGTTGATTAGGGCAGAGGCTCTGGGGATCTCCAAGGCAGGTCAAACAGTGTTAGCCAGGTTGTTGGAGTCCAGGTATGGCATCAGCTTGCCGGCTTTGTTAGGGGAGGGTTTAAAAAGGGATCATGGCCTCTGCTCACCTTGGTGCCAGCCACTTCAGTTTCTCCCTGTGTCTTTCAAGCTGGTACCCTTGTGCTGGAGCTCAGAGTGAGTGAGTCTGAGTAGGTGAGTCAGTGTGTGGTCTCTTACGAGGAACTGCTTCAGGCTCCAGAAGTTTCTTCTACTGACTCAATCCCCACTGGCTTTTGCAGCCAAAGGTTGTGGGAAATTATCTTCCTGACACTGGAACCCTAGTTTGGGGAGTCTGTTGTGGGTCTGGGACTCCTTGATCCCGAAATACCTCTCCCAAATTTTTATCCACCACATGTGGATGTGGGACCAGCCTGATCCATGTCTGTGTCCCTCCTACCAGTCTGGATGGACATGGTTTCTTTAATTCTGTAGTTGTCAGACTTCCACTCACCTAGATTTCTGTCAATTCTGAGTGATGGTTGTTTTATATTCTAGTTGCAATTTTGATGTTTTTGTGCAAAGACGTGAGCCATGTCTGCCTATACAGCCATCTTGAATGGAAATCCTGGTCTTGCTTTTCACCTCAGACAGTAGGCAGAGGAAAAGATAAAAAAATAACACCTCACACTAATCTTTAACAAACCACTTGGACATATCAAATAAGCTTCATTTTTTTTGACACTGTCTTTAATTATTTTGACCGTATGGTTTTTATAGCTGTTTACTGTGTTTTGGGTATACTACATTTGCCTCGCTCGTAAGTCAGTCAATATTCCATCAAGGCATGAATGGCCACACCTCAATGTAAGTTATACACAGGTAGCTAGAAAAACCTGGTTCCTGAAACAGTGCCTAGCACATAGAGTAAACAATTATTTGTTGGATGGATGGGTGGACAAATGGCTTTACACAATTGTTTTTTTGGCTTACAGCTCAAAAGTATTAGACAAATAACCAATGCTGTCAAATGCAATCCACCTCTGATTAACTCACCAAAATTATATTAATGTTTATATTTGTATATAGTAATAGTAATAAACTAATTCATAGAATTACTAATTTTATAGAACTGATCATAGGTTATCATTATCTCTTGTTCACTACTGTTATTCCAGTGTTTAGCACAATACCTGGAATGTAGGTAGGTGGTCAATAAATTGTTGTTGAATAAATAATAATAAATTGGACTGCCATAATTAAGTGCTCTGAATTGATTGTCAGTATTCTGAGATTGGAACATTGTAACATATTCAGTCTTTAATCTTGGTGGCCTTTCTTTTCCCTCCTTATCTATATTTGTTAGTTATGTAGTAGGTTCATTTGGGGGTTTAAAAGGAATGTTTTACTTCATCAGTGAATTTATTTCCAGTTAGTAGTTGTTTGATTCCCAGGGAATCAAAAACTGGTGAACCTTTGGTTCATAGGCCCACACTCAATCCACTGAGCCACACCAGGCAGGGCCTGCTCTTTATCTTTGACCTTTGGTATTTTAATTGTGATGTGTCTTGGTGTGGTCCTCTTTGGGTTCATCTTAATTGGGACTCTCTGTACTTCCTGGACTTGTGTGTCTATTTCTTTCACCAAATTAGGGAAGTTTTCTTTATTTTTCAAATAGGTTTCAATTCCTTGCTCTTTCTCTTCTCCATCTGGCACCCCTATGATCCACATGTTTGTATGTTTGAAGATGTCCCAGAGGCTCCTTAGCCTCTGCTCACTTTTTTGTATTCTTTTTTTCATCTTGTCCTCATTGAATGTTTCTTTCTTCCTTATGTTCCAACCCATTTTTGATTCTCGGCTTCATTCCCTCCACTGTTGGTTCCCTGTAAATTTTTCTTTATTTCACTTAGTGTAGCTTTCACATCTGCCTGGGTCTTTTCTATGCTGTTGAAGTACCAGGGAGTTCCTTCAGCATCCTGATCACCAGTGTTTTGAACTCTGCATCTGATAGATTGCTCCATTTCATTCACTGAGCTATACCAGCCAGGGCTTCTCCATTTCATTTACTTCTTTTTTGTGGAGTTTTGTTCTGTTCTTTCATTTGGGCCATATTTCATTGTCTCTTCATTTTGACAGCCTCCCTGTGTTTGTTTCTGTGTATTAGGTAGAGCTTCTTTGACTCCTGTGTTAGTACCATGACCTCTTGTAGAAAAGTGCCCTAGTTAGTTGGATGGGGCAGGGCCTTAGGTAATCTCCAGGGCCAGGCACTCTGCTGCTGATCTGTGGCTTTTTTGTGGGGGAGGGCTCAGAATGGGGACAGTGCCACTCTCTGGCATCTGGTGTTTTGTCCAGGAGAAAGCAGTCTCCTGTACTTGCCCTGATGGCAGACTTCAATTTCTCCCCATATGCCACTGGTGCCTTTCCAGCTGTTGCCATTGCACTGAAGCCCAAAGGGAGTGAGTCCTTGTAAGTCTAAGTCTGTTGTGGGCCCCTCCTGGGAATTCCACAGTTTCTTCCACCACTCCAACCTACACTGGCTTTTACAGCCATAAATTAAGAGAACTTACCCTCCTGGTGCTGGAACCCTGGGCTGTGTTGTCTGGTGTGGGGCTTGGATATCTTGCACCCAAGGTATTCCAGCTGGTTTTTATACACCCGCACATGGGTGTGGGACTGCCTGTTCTTCATATCCACCCCTCCTACCCATCTGGATGAATGTGGCTCCTTTAATTCCTTGGTTGTTGGACTTCCATTTTGGTTTTCTGATGATCTGGGTGATATTTGTTTTGTAGTCTAGTTGTAATTTTTGCTGCGGTTGTGAGAGGATGTAAGCCGTGTTTACCTGTGCCTGTCTCTTGACCAGAAGTCAATTATATAAATTCTATCACATGATATTATCTACTCTGTTTCCCAAGCCATTATCTTTTTAGACGATTAAACATTCTTTAAATTATTTTCAGTCTTTAACTGTTACAAAGTACTCTGCTAAAATATTGAACTTGTTTTTTTTTCTTTGAATTTTTTTTCTTGAAATTAGGAAATCATTGAGTCAAAGACTATTGATATTTTCTGTGCTTCTTATATGTATAGGTATTGTATCAATGTACAAGGACACCAGTAACTTTGGTTTTCCTCTTTTCAGGGTTTTCTGGAAACTGTATCGGCTGTGGAGAAAGAGGATTTCGGTATTTCACAGAATTTTCCAACCATATTAACTTGAAGCTCACCACCCAGCCAAAGAAGCAGAAGCACTTAAAGTACTACCTAGTCAGAAGCGCCCAGGGTGTACTGTCAAAGGGACCTCTTATCTGCTGGAAAGGTAGTAGCAACTTCTGGGAGGGGAAAGCAGGGGAAGGGAATGAGGATACTACCATAATGACAAGTGACCCATGTAGGGTTCAGCATTTATGGGTGATACAGATACCCATCCCAAGTTAAGAATGCTATCCAAAAATCCAAAGCCCTCTGGCAGGTTATCTGACATAATTTTGATCTTTTAATAGAGCCTATTCAAGTTTAGGAAGGTGCATATCTTTATACATCTGTCTCTTGGGAAAGTGGACTATAGCTCTTGGAGAAAAAAAAGGACTCCTTCTACTTCTTCTGTCATTTGGAAAGGTCCTCAAAGTGTCAGTTTCCAGATTACATGTTTTTCCTAATTTATTTAATAGGTTTCTTTGGTAGTTTTCAAGTATTCATATTTTCCTGTTTTAATTAGAACTAAGCATACTTTAGAATAAATAATGCTCTCTTCATAATACCTGGGAAAATGCACTGTTTAGTTGACAAAGTTGTATTTCTTTTTGGTTAGAAAGAACTTAACTAACTTGTTTATAGAAATGAATCCAGTTGAAACTTCACATCTTCATGTGTTTGATAGAATTTCACACAAGTTCTATTCATTATTCTAATGCAGTGGAATATGTAATCCTTATTCTTTTGAGCAGTTTCTTAGATGCCAAGATTTTTCTGTTATTCATATTACTATTTCAAAGACAATATAATAATTGTCTTTAATGTTTCTATTTGTTGTCTGGGCAATATTTTGACCTGACCATGAGAAAATAGCATACTAAATCCAAATTACAACCGCAGATTTGCCTCTGAGTCTTTCACCATAATTACTCTTGGTTGCATTTAAAATGACATTACGTAACTCCTCTGGAAATGGATCTATGTTGCAAACCAGGTGTCATCAGAACTTAAAGCATATCACCAGTGAATCATAAGCATAGTGTATTTTAAATAACTGTATTCTGATAAAGTCTAAAGAATTTTCCTCTAGAAAAATTGTTTTAAATGTTATGACCCTAATAAAAGAGCAAAAATAGGATAAGTATTGCCTCCCTGCCTCTTAACTGCCTTTTTAAGCTTTTGTTTTGGTTGCATAAAATATTTTTAACTTCTGAATATCTTGAACTGCCATTGAGTGCTCAACAACAGTTCATTTTCTGGGAAAGAATGTCTGTGAAATAGTTTCTGATACGATGATCCTGGGTGACTTCTGAAGCCTCGCATTTATAGCAGTTACTATTTTGGAATTGGAATTGTATACGTCTATGTACACATATATACAGACATATGACATCAGTTTACAAATATGCGTATATACACGTAATGTGGAAATATCCTCTTAGGCCAAATACAGTAGCTCTGCAAGGAAAGTCAGAGCATAGAAGGTGATAGAAAACTGCCTCCAACCCTGTATATATCAGATAAACTTGGAAACTCTGTGAAGGAACCTCTATAACCTGGTCACTTACAACCATTTATATCTTCTTTTCACATGCTACGTTTAAGACTAATATGGTATAACGCACAGTATAATTTGGTTGGAAGTTACAGCCCCACACATTGACAGTATCTGCTATCTACCTGAACCAGTATTATTAACAAGGTATTATTAAAATATATCAAAGACCTATATCAGCTTAATTGAAATGAAGCTTGGTGTAAACAACTTGAATATTGACTACCTATTTTCTCTAATAAGAACTAAGAATAATAATTTGGGCATTTCTAATTTTTTCTTTGCTTCCACTTTGAGCATAAATTAAGGTTGAGATAAGAAGTTTGAAGGTAGTCTAGATGGACTCTAGGTTACTGTTCCACACTTAAATCAGTCTTGGAGAGCAGATTAATTGGGATTTGAAACTTTATTAGATATTTATAAATTATTGATAGTTTAACCTCAGCCTTACCCATAAAACTAATATGACTATATTGGTTATGAGTAATTTTTCCCTGAGAACTAGTCTGTGGGTAAAAAAGCCTGATTATTCTTTGTAACCATTTCTTTGCCTTCTAAACATGACATCTGGCCCTATGAAGACAAACTGTGCTCACCATGTTAAACATTCTCTTGGAATTGGGATTAAAGTGAGGGCAGCCTCAAATAAGGAAAATGGTTGTCATTTAAGGAGGAGCAACTTATTTTAGAGTTTGTAGATTATGTCTCCATCACCTGTTTTAACAGACTTTTTGGTCTTCTCACATAATGTGGCTCATACTATTTTACAGAATGTAGAAGCCGACAATCCTCTGCTACTTGCCACTCTATTAAACCAAACTCTTCAGTGTCATCAACTGTGACCCCAGAAAATGGCACAACTAATGGATACAAATCAGGATTCATTCAGACAGGTAATGGGGTATTTTAGAGTTGGGGAGAATTTTAAGCAGTAGATGTATATTTAATGAGGCATTTAAAACTTACTGTCAGCTGGTTTGAATACAAATACTTTTAAATAGAAATAAATTTCTTTAGTTACTATTAGAATTAGAACTCAGCATTGAGATAGGCCAGTCTGTGGGTTACCAGAACCCCAAGTCCTTCCAGTGCTAAGACAGGGATGAAGAAAGGAACTGATAGTTGATAGGGAAATGAGCTCAAGCATAGGACCCATTGCTAGAAGAGTCCCACAGGAGGCAGTAAGTAGAAATCCAGACATAAGGAAAGTCTGTCTCATAGCTGTCGGGTGGTGTGTATTGGGGACATACTCATGAAGACTTGAGTTCCAGCACAGGGCTCTAACTAAGCCCACAGAACATTACAGATAGTATTGTTCCAACTGGGGTACAAAGTAAGGCCCCAGGGTAGGACTGAGGATCACAGAAAAATCCAGGTTCTAGTTTCTAGTGGTTCAGGAGAGGAGCTCAGATACAAATAACCAGATAAAATTTTAGCGCCTGAAATGAGATTGCAATACCAGAGCAGGATCAGCAGAGTGGAAAATCTGATACTAAGCAAGTAAGTTACTGGTCTAAGGCTTCTGAAAATTCCTTCAGTAAATGAAGACAGAACTAGCCTAGGGGTCAGAACAAGGCTCCAGGTGAGAATTAATATTTCCAGGTAGCTCCAAGGCTGGAGGCCTATAACCAAAAAGATCACTGCAGATAGTATTTGAGAAAATTATTCAGAAGTAGTCTAGGTTATATCTTAAGCAAGAAGGAAAGTATTTTAAAAGAATTTGTGAATTTATTTTAGTTTACTTGTATCTTGTAAAGTACAATTTTACTCATCTGATATGCAGACTTCATAGTATATGTGCTTTGCCAGTGTCCCATCAACCACTCAAATGGAAAACAAGGCTGTATTCATTTATTTCGACTCAGCATTCCTCTTTCAAATTTATGTAAAATTCCTATGAGCTAGTAAATTATTTCTATTTATTTTCAAGATAGAAATAATGATTATTAGAATAGGTTAACAATAGCAATGATATAAGGCAGACTTTATATGGGACACTTCTTTCAGTATGTCCACACTCAGCTAAGTCCAATTCATTCTGGATTTTAAAAGTCTAATTTTCATCTGTCCAAGAGATTTATATAGAGGCTGTGATTTAAAAAAAAAAAAAGCATTTCTCTGTAGAATAAATGAGAGAATATCATGTTACTAGGTATTCAAGAAAGAAAAAAGTTGGCATTTGTCTTTTGAAATTGAAAGGCTGGCCTTCATTACAATATGTTAAACCTACATGTCTCTCCTAAAATATTATTTAGGTAACTTGATTGATTCTGTGGTATAGTTTCTGCTGTTAGACCTTGGGGCCAGTGAAATGGAATTTTTAAACTGCAACATTAAAAATGAATATATACTTAATTCAAGCAAAAATTTATCAAGTGTATATTATGTTCTAAGATCCTTGTTAAATGCTTTAAGGCAGGGTTTCAGTAATTGACTGATGGCTCTGATGATTTAAAAACCACACATATAAGGGATAAAAGAACAATAAAGCATGTTACATTTATAAGAGGGAAAGGTTGGTAGATAAATGACTAGTTGCACATAAAAATATATTAAACTATTAATAAGTAGTAATTCAAAATAAGTCAGTATTGCATTTTCATTGTAGTCATATGCAGTCATATGACATTCTGGTCAATCATGGACTGCATGTATGGCAGTGGGCCCATAAATAATGGATTATAAGCAAAAAGTCTGTTTGCAATGTGTGAAGAAAAAGCTGGCCCTAACTACAATGTTGAATTTGCTTCTAGCTCTGGGTAGTTTGAATAGAGGAGGAAGCTCAGCATGCTGTTTACCTACTTGCCTTCCACTGTCCCTTGAACACATGTTCACACGCACACATTCATTCACTTGTCCCCTACTCCTACTCCTGTCCCCTCTCTCTCTCCTTCCCCCTTCTCCTTTTAATTACTTCTTGGGTCTCTTTTGATCTCTGCTCTTCCTTACTCTCTCCTCTTCTTTCTCTCCCTTCCTCCCGCCCTCCTCCTGATGACCATGCTTTCTCCAACAGCACCTCCCTCCACAGCCCTCCTTCTCTCCCCCGCAATGCATGTATGCACACTTTTATCTTTCATACTCAATTTTTACTGTACCTTTTCTATGTTTAGGTATGCATAAATACCACTGTGCTATAGTCACCTGCAGTATTCAATATAGTAACACACTGCTCAGGTTTGTAGCCTAGGAGCAATAGGCTATAGCATATAGCTTTAGGTATAGCTATACCATCTAGGTTTATGTAAAAGCACTCTGTAAGTTTCACACAACAACAAAATTTCCTAACGACACATTTCTCAGAACATCCCTGTCATTAAGCAACACATGAATGTATACCAGGAAATATGTTTTGAAAACAAATGTTGCTCTGACAGAGGAAACCAAGATAACAGGCTTTAGCACAGGCTCTATCAGTTGCCATGAAGAGACACAGACAAGTCACCGACTGACTCACAGTGAACACCAGTGGCCAAGATTTATGCCAGTATTCTTGTGTATCCCTTGTTGTGGAAAAAGTGGCATTCTGTCCACGAAATTAGCTACTAACAATTTTAGGTGCAATCCAGAAAATTTAATGCAAGAAAGTACCTTTTAAAAGGAGGCTTTTATCTAAAACTTTCTTCTTAGTGAATTATGTTTATAAAATTTTCAGCAATTTCTTCCTACATATGTTGAAAGTAATAGGCTGTAAGAATTTCATGTTAACATTATGAAATCATTGCAGATATTAGAGTATGCAGCATTTCCTTAGCTGACAGATTCATCGTTCTATGAGACTGCCTTCTTAATCTGCAATGTGTGACTGCCTATAATCAGCAATTCTTAGCCTGCAGTCTAAGCACACACACATTGCATCATTATTTAGAGGGGATTACTGACTATTTACACAGCTTTATCTTAAATTCCACCTGCCAAACTCTGGATGTGCTATTCTGGCTGGCTTGAAGTTTATCCTTGCATATTTTCTTTCAACAAATTTATGTCATTGGTAATTCAAATTTTACCAACAATCCTGGTAAAATATTTAATTTTGACTGAAGGTGGCTATACAATTATCTACTTTCATTCTGTGCATATAACACACACAGAGGTACTGTGTTTAATCCATACATGAATTCAAGAATAGATGAAAAAAATCTTTGCCTACTTTCATTTTTTTTGCACATGTTCAGCAACCTCAGCAGCATCTTTGTTTTTTTTCTTTGTATTGAATTTATTAGGGTGACACTGGGAACAAAATGATTCAGGTTTCAGGTGCATGGTTCTGCAACGCATATATGTACACTGTATAGAATGTTCACTACCACAAGTCAAGTGTCCATTCATTACCATTTATCCCCCTTACACCCTCCTTCCCCTCTCTTCACTCTCCTCCCCACCCGGCAGTCAACACACTGTTGTCCACGTCCATGAGTATTTTTCCTTTTTCCCCATTTTTGCTTAATTCCTCTGCTCCCCAACCCACACTCACTCACCCTCAACAGCTGTCAGCCTACTCTATCTATGAGTCTGTCTCTATTTTACTTTTTAATTCATAATGTTCATGAGATTCCATATGTGAGTGAAACCATATGGTACTTGCTTTTCTTGAACTGGCTTATTTCACTTAACATAATGCTCTCCAGGTCCATCCATTCATCTACTGAAGGGTACTTGGGCTGCTTCCAAATCTTGGCTATTGTAAATAATACTGCAGTGAACATATGGGTACATTATATTCTTTCAGATGAGTGCTTTAGATTTCTTTGGTTAAATTCTCAGAAGTGGGATTGCTGGGTCATAAGGCAGTTTCATTTTTAATTTTTTGAGGTAATTCTATACTGCTTTCCACAGTGGCTGCACCAGTCTGCATTCCCACCAACAGTTTATGAAGGATCCTTTTCTCTGCATCCTTGCCAACACTTGTTAATTTATTCATGTTAGCCATTCTGACAGGTATGAGGTGATACCTCATTGTGGTTTTAGTTTGCATCTCTCTGATGATTGGTGATGTTGAACATCTTTTCATATGTCTATTGGCCATCTGTATGTCCTCTTTGGAGAAGTGTCTGTTCAGGTCCTTTGCCCATTTTTAATTGGATTATTTGGGGTTTTTTGGTGTTGAGTTTTTTAAGCTCTTTATTTTGGGAGTTAACCACTTAACAGTTGTATCATTAGTGAATATGTTCTCCCAATCAGTGGGTTGTTTTTTCACTTTGTTGATGGTTTCCTTTGCTATGCAAAAACTTTTTAGTTTGATGTAGGCCCATTTTTTCTTTTGTTTTTGTTTTGCTTGCCTGAGGAGATGTATCAGGAAAAATATTGCTACAAGAAATGTCTGAGATTTTGCTGCCTTTTCTTTTCTAGGGTTTTTATGGTTTTGAGTCTAACATTTACATCTTTAATTCATTTTGAGTCTATTCTTGGCAAAACTTAAAAAGTTAAATTATTAACCCAGCAACTACCTTTTAAATAACCAAGAAAGATGAAGACATATGTGCCATAAATGTTCATAGTGGTTATCCATTGTGGGTGACAACTAGATACAACTTAAACATCAGTCAGCTCATGAACAGAGAGACAAAAATATGGTGTGTTCATACAATACCATTGAACAATAGTAAGAATAAAACTACTGACACATGCTAAATCATGGATGAACCTCAAAAATGTTATTATGCTTGGTGAAATAAAACAGGCAGAAGAGACTTTACATTATAAGATTTCAGTTTTTTGAAATATCCACAAAAAACCGCAAGGTTATAGAGACAGGAAGTAGATTAGTGGTTGCCTGGGACAAGGGGTTGGAATGGAAATTAAGTGAAAATGGTCATGAAGCTTCGAATTGGGGAGATGAAAATGTTTTAAAACTGACTTAGGGTGGTGATTTCACCACTTGGTAAAGCCATGAAAATCACTGGACTCTACATTTAAAATTGGTGAATTTTATGATATGTAAAACATACTTAAAGAAAGGCGTGAAAAAGCCTAAAAAGCTGCTCTGAGAGAAAGATGAAATCCTGTGGAGTGGCACTGCGTCAGTCACAATCTAATTTATTGCATGCCTGCTATGGGACGAGCACTGCTGCAGGGCTTGGAGTCAGAGTCCTGGTGCTTAAATACTGCGCCGGACATACATTTGCGGCAGCTTGGAATGAGCCCCTCAATTGTTCTGTGCCTTGGTTTCCTCATTTGTAAAACCCAAACTAACTACACCTATTTTGCAACTAAGGATTAACTCAGTTTTGCAACCATACTTACACTCGTGTGACATTCTTGCCAATTATAATTGCTAACCATCTGTATCCTCTTATACGCTAGAAGCTCTGTGTTTATTTTATTTATCCCTGTACCACCTCCTAGTACCTGGTAAATGCCTGGGAATAAATTTTATTTGAATTCCATTTTTAATTTAAATTTGAAGTTAGCATCTGAGCAGTTATTAATTTAATGATGTGCACTATTTTTCCAAATAAAAATGATATGCCCATCTACCATTAGGAACAGACAGGTTTTTTTATTCCCTAGCCCAGGGATGTCAAACACATTTTCACCAGGGTCCACATCAGCCTCACGGTTGCCTTCAAGGGCCGAATATAATTTTAGGGCTGTGTAAATGTAAATACTCCTTAACAGTAACAGTTAAGCGAGAGCTTGGTGCTGCTGCTGTGTAGAAACAAGGTGCCGGGCTAGATAAAACAAGGTGGAGGGCTGGATTTGGCCTGTGGGCCTTGTGTTTGCCCCTGTGTCCTAGCCTGTAGGTCAGAATGGGGACGAGACACCTAAACGGCGCCCCTGCAACTGATAGGATAATTTTTAAGAAGACTGTCAGGCAAGGTCATTTTATCACTTTTTGGGCCCAGGGTACATTTGCATATGTGGTCCTTTCTCCCTAAAAAAGTGTAAATAATATACTTTATTATTATTTTTTAAAAGAATATTTAGTATATTTTAAAATAATTTCTTTGATCAGAAGTTCATTGTTTTCTTCTTATTTTAAAATTAAGTAAAACATTTTCATGAGCCCCTAAAAGTATTATGGACCCTGTGCCTAATGGAGAAATTGGCTCTGTTATCGAAGACAGAAGTATTGTCTATGAAATGGGATTTTCCTGTCTGTGAGCCACAGTGGACTCAAAGTAATACAAGCCCCTTAGTGTCTTGTGCTTGTGTATTAAAGAAGTGAGAACAATAACAAATGAAAGGACTTGCTCAGTTATATATCAAGCTCATGAAGCTTTACTAATAAAGACAGGGTGGAGTGGGCACAGGAATAGACACAGTAGAAAGTTGAAAAACACATTCACATAGCGTATGTGTGTTTCATACTTAACAAAAGTGACTTGCAGATCAATGGGACCTTTCATTTCAATGAGTTGTGCTCAGAAATTGGATATTCTACGTGAAAGAAATGAAACTGAGCCTCTATTTCACACTATACAAAAAAGTCAACACCAGGTGTCTGGAAGATCTAATGTAAAAGGCAAAACTGTTGAGCTTTTAAGATTTTTTAGAGTACCTTAGATATTGTAGGTACCTTAAAAGTAGAGAAGAAAGTGCTTATCATAAAGAAAAAGACTGATATTTCACTACATTAGAATTACCACTTCTAATTATTAGAAGGCCTCAGAAAGACAGTGAAAAATCAAGCTATAATCTAGAAAATGTATAATACATAAAACTAAAAAAGACTAGTATGAAGAACATATAGAGAATGTCTATGAATTAATAAGAAAAAGACATTAATAGAAAAAAATGAACAAAGACTTCAACAAGCATTTCATGAAAGAGGAAGTAAAAGTTACCAATTAACCACTTTGGTAATTAGGGAAATTATCTTAAAAATACCATGAGTTACCATTATACACATACCAAATTGGTAATAATTTGAACTGTGACAGTAGTAAATGTCAAGGATTTCAAGCAACAAGAATAATCATACTCTGCTGGTAGAATCTTTAGTTGATGCCAACATTTTGCAAGTAATTTGTAATACATTGTGAAGGAGAAAATGTGCATATCCTGTGTTCCAGTCATTCTGCTCCCTTGCACAGGTGCACCAAGATGTACAAACAGTAATGGTCTTAGCACTGTTCTTCACAATTGGATCAAACTGGATATAATTCAGTGTTCATCAACAATGAAATGGGTAAATAAGTTGTGATATATTTGTATAATGAAATACCATTTGGCATTGTAAAACAAATCATACCTACACACAGCACAATGAAGGAATCTTAAAATGTTAAGCAGGAAATCCATTTACAAGAGTCTATCCACTGTGGTTTCACTTCTAATATGTTCAAAAGCAGGCAAAACTAAATTGTTTTAGGAATATGTACATAGTCCAGTGGGGAGAGAAATGGAGAAGGGATGGGAAAGGCACAAAAAGTGTAGTACCTGGCATAGTACCTGGCCTGCTGAAAGGGCTCGGTACATTTGATGAATGCATGGGTGGGTTGGAGAGGGGAGAAAACCAGTGATCATACTCTTCTGAGACAAGGCCATGAATATGTGTGTGAGTTTTCTCCTACCCCAGAAAAGAGAAAATACGATTATTTAGCATGTATAAGAAGAAATAATGGTCTACACTTTGGAAATGAAGAAACTATAAGTAATAATAATGAAAAGTCATTTTCACTAATTACATTAGCTACCATAGTCCACTTTAAATGATAATATATAATACTGGCAAGGATATGGTAAGATGGACACTATCAGCCAGGCTGGCAGAAGCGAACAATGGTACAACCTTTTAAGAAAGCAATTTGTCATCCTGGCCAGTGTGGCTCGGTTGGTCACTGTCCCACAAAGCAAAGGGTCATCAGTTTGATTCTCTTTCCTGGGTTGTGGGTTCAGGACTGAGTTTCAGAGACATTTGGTTGATATTTTTCTCTGACATTGATACTTCTCCCCTCTGTTTCTCCCTCCCTTCCCTTCTCTCTAAAAATAAGTATTTATTTTTAAAAAAGGAAAGCAATTTGGCATATATAAAGAACATTAAAAAATTTATATCCTTTACTCTAGTTATCTTAAATTCAGGGGCTTAGCTAAGAAAAAAAGCTAGAAGAAAAGTCAAGATATTCACTGCAGTTATTCTTTATATTAACTAAAAAGGAAAAGTGATCTTAATATAGAAACAATTGAATGAATCATAGCATACTCACATAACGAAGATGTTAAAAGAGATACTTGTGACACTGCAACCACATAGGAAATAATTCTGTTCAGTAAAATAAGTTGTATTGACTCTGTATATATTTGTTATATCATGTAAGAATATAATGTGGATGAAACATACAAGGGCATACACTAAAAGAAAAAACAATGGTTTGTGGGAGAAGCGACATTTTAGTGCATTTCTTTCTATTTCTGAGTTTTAAATTTGTCATAGTTAAACATTTAAACAATCTCAAGGTTTAGTCAAATGGATAGCTCAGTAGAAAATACCTGTGTCTTACTGATCTTTCTTTAGCATTCTCTTTGCATGTAAAGGAATAAGGACCATTATCTAACAGTCAAGTCCAACAGACAGCTAGAAGGTAACAAAGCCAGAATTTAAACTTTCTCTGTTCGCTGCTAACAATTTTAATGGTCAACTACTGGAATCTGGGATCTGGGGATACAAAGATGATTTGAGCTCTATTTAAAGTGTTCATGTGTCTCAGATACCAAGAACAGAGTATGAGGAAAAGTAGAGGGAGAGTACCAAGGTTGAAAAATCAACAGCAGATCAACTCAACATCTGCTTCTGGCCAAAATGAATAAAAATGGAGTGAATTTACCTTCTCACCTGAAACAACTAAAAAAAGACAAAAATACATGCAAAACACTGTTTAAGATACTGTATATCAAGAAAAAAAGACAATTATCCCTGATAGATGGGAAACAAATAATGTGAGTCGTATCATTGCTCCAGCTTACTGTTTTGTTTTCAGACCATGACACAGTGAGGGAGAACTGTGTTGTAGCCTAGTAGATGCCCTAAATTGAGTAGAAGAAATGGAGAGTGCAGGGAGACCAAATAGTTAGAATTTATAAGACCAAGTATTAAAAGGGGGAGAAATGAACAGCAAAAAAACCCCAGAGATTAACTGAAGTTCCCCTCAGATATTCAACATAGTACTGATTGATGCATGCATGTGAGGAAACTACTCAAAGTAAAAAGTGCCATCCAAATGCATGAGAAGAGGACTTCCAGCCAAGATGCAGGGCTAGGTTAACATACTTTGCTTCCACACACAACTACAGCAAAAATTACAACTAGATTACAAAACAGGTTTCACCAAGTTTCATCAGAAAATCAAGCTGTAAGGAAGTCCAACAACCAAGGAATTAAAAAAGCCACATTCATCCAGATGGGAAGGAGGGACAAAGAGGATGCATGGCAAGGGGGCAGCAGGTCAACTGGGAAGGCAAGGGGATGACGATGGACTAGGTGGTTTCACATTCACATGCAGATACACCAGGAGGAACAACTGGGGAGCAAGATAGACTGCACAACCCAGGATTCCAGCTCTGGGAAATAAAACTCAAAACCTCTCACTGTCAAAACCTGTGGGAGTTGTGGTGGCAGGAGAAACTGCTAGCCTTACAGAAGAGTCCATTGGAGGGGCCTGTGGGGTCCTACAACATACACAAGCCAATCTGCCTGGGATCAGCACCAGGGTAGCATCTAGAAGGGTGCAATTCGCTTGTGGGAAGCAGGGGAAGTGACTGAAAGTGGGGTTAGAGCCAAGCAAGCAGCATTGTTCCCTCTATGACCCCTTTCCCCCCACACACAGCACCACAATACACCAAAATGGGTTGTCCTGCCCTGGCACATATCTAAAGCTCCACCCCTTACAACATAACAAGTACACCGAAACAAAGAAATATAGTCCAAATGAAAGAGCAGAGCAAAACTCCAGAAAAAGAATGAAGTGACAGGGGGATAGCCAACCTATCAGATGCAGACTTCAAAACACTGGTAATTAGGATGTTCACAGAAATGACTGAGTACACCTGTAAAATAAAGGAGGGCGTGAAGGCTATACAAAGTGAAATAAAGAAAAATATACAGGGAACCAACAGTGAAGGGAAGGAAACTGGGACTCAAATCAATGATTTGGATCAAAAGGAAGAAATAAACATTAAAGCAGAATATAATGAAGAAACAGGAAATCAAAAAAATGAGGAGAGGCTGAGGAACCTCTGGGACAACTTTAAACATTCCAACATCTGAATCACAGGGGTGCCAGAAGAAGAGGAAGAGCAAGAAATTGAACATTTATCTGAAAAACTAATGAAAGAAAACTTCCCCAATCTAGTAAAGGAAATAGACATACAAGTCCAGGAAGCTAAGAGAGTTCCAAACAAGTTGGGCCCAAAGAGGAACACGCCAAGACACATCATAATTAAATTGCCAAAATTAAAGATGACGAGAGAATCTTAAAAGCAGCAAGAGAAAAGGAGACAGTTGCCTACAAAGGAGCTCCCATAAGGCTGTCAGCTGATTTCTCAAAAGAAACCTTGCAGGCAAGAAGGGGCTGGAGAGAAGTATTCAATCATGAAAAGCAAGGACCTACCCTCCAAGATTACTCTATCTATCAAAGCTATCACTTAGAATGGAAAGGCAGATAAAGTGCTTCCCAGATAAGATCAAGTTAAAGGAGTTCATCACCAAGCCTTTATTACCATGAAATGTTAAAGGGACTTATCTAAGAAAAATGATCAAAACTCTGAAGAGTAAAATGACAACAAGCTCACAGCAATCAATAACTGAAACTAAGAAAACAAAAAACAAACTAAGCAAACAACTAGAACAAGAACAGAATCACAGACATAGAGATCACATGGAGGGTTATCAGGGGAGAAAAGGAAGTGTGAGAATAAGGGAAAAGTACAGAGAATAAGAAGCATTCTTACAATTGGTAGGTACAAAATAGATGGGGAGGTTAAGAATAGTATAGGAAATGGAGAAGCCAAAGAATTTATATGTACAACACATGAACAGGAATTAACGCGTGGATGCTGGAGGGAATGGGAGTACTGGACTGAGGGAGGTAAAGGGGAGAGAAAACATGACAACTGTAATAGCATAATCAATAAAATATAATTAAAAAATAAAAGCACCAGGAGAGAAGCATATAGTCACCTACAAAGGAGTTCCCATTAAGACTATCAGCAAACAAGCAAAAGAGGAACAGAATCATATATATGCAAATCATTTGAAGGGTTATCAGCTGGATGGGGGAAGAAGGAGAATGAGGGAAAAGGTGCAAGGATAAACAAGTACAAATTCGTAGGTACAAAATAGAAAGGGGGGCTGTTAAGAACAGTATAGGAAATGGAGTAGTCAAAGAACTTATATGCATACCCATGAACATGAACTAAGGGAGGGGATTGCTGGAGGAAATGGGGGTATGGGGCAGAGTGGGGCAAACAGGGAAAAATTGAGACCACTGTAATAGCATAATCAATAAAATATATATTTTTTAGAAAAACATGAGAAGAAACAGAGACCACCATTCACACAGGGCCAGGAACAGGAGCTTTTCCCACCAGTAGACAGGGAAACCTCAAAGTTCACCAGGCATTGGGTAGAGTACTTAGAAGGGTTTTATATCAGTAAGGGAGGATACTAGATTGAGCACTGTTTCAGACCTGCCTAAAAATATGAAAAACAAAACCACTGGGGATCATATTGTTTCCAAGTATTTTAACTGCAGTCCAGGGCAAAGTTAATGAATATTTATAGGAATACAAAAATATCCAGAATTTAACATGATAAAGGTAATAATGCCTTAAGTCCAGTCAAGGATTACCAGACATGTCAAAGAGGCAGGAAAACATAATTAATATTGAGGAGACTAATAAATCAATCACCAACTTAGAGCTGACACAAATGTTAGAATTAGCAGGGAAGGACATCAAAACAGGTATAACTATCTCATATGTTTAAAAAATTAAGTAGATTTAAGAGGGGATTGGAAAAAAAATTAAGTAGATTTGGAGGATATAAATAAGAACCATATTAGACTTCTAGAGATGGCAACTACATTGTTTGAAAGGAAAAACGTGGTAATTGGAATCAACACCACATCAGTCATTGCAATAGAAGAGATAAGTCACTTGAAGACATAGTAATAGAGACTATCCACAATGAAACACAGAGGAAAAAAATAAAAGAAAATTAAAAGAGCATCAGTGAGCTGTGGGACAACCACAGGCAACCTAATGTACTTGTAACTGGAGTGCCTGAAAAGAGGGAGAAGAAAATATATGAAGAAATAATGGCCAAAAACTTCCTAAACTTTATGAAAATTACAAACTGATAGATCCAAGAAGTTCAATGAACCCCAAGATAAGAAACATAGAAATCTGCACCAAAGCACATCATAATAAATTGCTTAATACCAACAATAAAGAGAAAAATCTTAAAAACAGCAAGAGAAAAAAAGACGTGTACAGATTAACAAAAATGAATATGATATCGTATTTCTAATAGAAAGCAATATAAATAAAAGGATAGTGGAGCAACATCTTTAAAGTGCTGATCACTAAGGATTATCAACCAAGAATTCTGTACTCAGCCAAAATATTTTTAAAAATGAATGTGAAGTAAAGATATTTTCAGACACACAAAAATGAAAGAATTCACCAATAACAGTTTCACACTACAAGAAATGCTAAAGGAAGTCATAAGGTGATTTTAGGAGGAGGAATATATTCATGTTTCATTAGATGCTAGTTCAGTTGAGTTACAAGTAAAACATGGCTGATATATATAACTAAAGCAGTCTCAGATTGTATTAATAGAAATATGTTATCTTATTGGAAAGACATTAATTGCAGTCAGAAGGTGAAAATAGGTCCAGTATACTTTACTTGGGAAAGAAGCAAATAAGGTGTTGAACTGGGGTTCCTGGACCCATTTCCAATGTGGAGAGGAGTTTTCCCTGACACCAACAGACAATTCTGACACCAGCAGGGTGTCTAAGAATTCAAATACTACCTACTTGGAGATAACATCAGATTCCACAGGTTTAAGTGTTCAGTCCTACAAGGATACACACACACACACTCTCTCTCTCTTTCTCTCTCTTAAGGCACCAGCCAAAACCTCAAACTCTTACTTGTGCTTCTGACCAGAAATAAGTCACATGAAGTAAGTCAGAAATTGGAGGTTCTAACAAATACCTACAACTCAGAATGCCCATCACAAGTTTAGGTTATTACTTGTATTTCTATAGACTGGCCATAAGTTAGAGGTTCCCACAACTTCTTCCTTGGATTTAATTAATTTGCTAGAATGCCTTAAAGAACTCAGAGAAACATGCTACCTGTTAGATCACTGGTTTATTGTAAAAGGATAGATAACTCAAGAACAGCCATATAGAAGAGATTCATAGAGAAGTATTTCATATCCTCTCCAGGTGAGCCATTGTCCCCAAATCTCCCCTGTTCACCAACCTAGGAGCCCTATGAACTCTGTTGTTTAGGGGTTCTTTGGAGGCTTCATTGCATAGTCATAATTAAATTAATGGCCATTGTCAATTGATTCAAACCTGGCCCCTTTCCCCCCCCATCCTTAAAAGAGCTCCAAATATCACCTCATTAACATAACAAAAGATGCCTTAATCACTCAACCCTTATGAAATTTTTAGGGTTTTGGAAGCTGCAGGCAGGATCTGTAAATGAAGACCAAGTATGTTATAAATCAAAATGTTGTCTGTGCTTCATACAAGCATCAAGGGCAAGGAGAGCTCAGAAAGATTTAAGTTCTTATCACTTGTTAAACTGCTAACAACATTTAGCAAAGCAAATATTTATGAATATCTACTGTATTCTAGGTACTGTGCTAAATATGCTAATTGTTACTGTGAGGTACATTTTAGTACCATTTTCCATATCACAAAGCAATCTCAGAAAAGGTTAGTATTTGGCAAAAAAAAAAAAAAAAAGCTAGTAAGTGGCAAAATCAGAATTCAAACTCTATTTAACTACTTAAATGGCTCCCTTTTATTTTTTATTTTAATTTTATTTTATTGATTATGTTATTACAGTTGCCCCATTTCCCCCCTTCACTCCCCTCCACCCTGCACACCCTCTCCCACCCACATTCCCCCCTTTAGTTCATGTCCATGTGTCATAAGTTCTTTAGCTTCTACATTTCCCATACTATTCTTGCCTTCCCCCTGTCTATTTTCTACCTGCCATCTATGCTACTTATTCTTTGTACCCTTTCCTCCTCTCTCCTCCTCCCACTCCCCTATTGCTAACACTCCATGTGACCTCCATTTCTGTGGTTCTGTTCCTGTTCTAGTTGTTTGCTTAGTTTCTTTTTGTTTTAGGTGTGGTTGTTAATAATTGTGATTTTGCTGTCATTTTACTATACGTGTTTTTTTTATCTTCTTTTTCTTAAATAAGTCCCTTTAACATTTCATAAAATAAGGGCTTGGTGATGATGAACTCCTTTAACTTGACCTTATCTGAGAAGCACTTGATCTGCTCTTCCATTCTAAATGAAAACTTTGCTGGATAGAGCAATCTGGGATGTAGGTCCTTGCCTTTCAGGACTTAGAATACTTCTTTCCAGCCCCTTCTTGCCTGTGAGGTCTCTTTTGAGAAATCAGCTGACATTCTGATGGGAACTCCTTTGTAGGTAACTGTCTCCTTATCTCTTGCTGCTTCTAGGATTCTCTCCTTCATTTTTACCTTGGCTAATGTAATTCTGAGGTGCCTTGGTGTGTTCCTTCTTGGGTCCAACCTCTCTGGGATTCTCTGAGCTTCCTGAACCTCCTGGAAGTCTATTTCCTTTGCCAGATTGGGGAAGTTCTTCTTTATTATTTGTTCAAATAAGTTTTCCACTTGTTGCTCTTCCTCTTCCCTTTCTGGTACCCCTATAATTCGGATGTTGGAAAATTTCAAGATGTCCTGGAGGTTCGTAAGTCTCTCCTCATTTTTTTTGGAATTCTTTCTTTCTTCCTTCTGGTCCACTCTATTGATTTGAGTCCCAGTTTCCTCCCCATCACTAATGGTGTCCTTTGCATTTTCTTTTATTTCACTTAGCATAGCCTTCATTTTTTCATCTAATTTGCGATTAAATTTAACCAATTCCGTGAGAATCCTGATTACCAGTGTTTTGCCCTATGCACCTGATAGGTTGGTTGGCTATCTCTTTGTAGCTTAGTTGTATTTGCTCTGGGGATTTGATCTGTTCTTGCATTTGGGCCTTTTTTTTTTTTTTTTTTTTTTTTTTTTTTTTTTTTTTTTTTTTTTTTTTTTTTTTTTTTTTTTTTTTTTTTTTTTTTTTTTTTTTTTTTTTTTTTTTTTTTTTTTTTTTTTTTTTTTTTTTTTTTTTTTTTTTTTTTTTTTTTTTTTTTTTTTTTTTTTTTTTTTTTTTTTTTTTTGTCTTTTTGCACTTGTGACGTAGTGAGGGGCAGAACCTTAGATATTCACCAGGGCTGGGGCAACCCAGTTGCTGGGTTGTGACGCTGTGGGGGTGGTGTCCAAGAGGGAACAATGGCGCACTTGCTCCACTCTCTGTCAGATTTCAGTCCCTTTTGCCACTTCCCCCAAGCAAACTGGGCCCTTCTGGTGCTGATTCCCGGGTGAGTGGGCTTGTATACGTTCTAGGCCCCTGTGGCTCTCTCCAACACGCTCTCCTGTGAAGCTGGGAGTCTCTTCTGGCACCTCAACCCCCACAGGTGTTTTCAATTGGCATTTTGAGGCTTATTTCCCCACGCTGGGACCCTGGGTTGCATGGAGTGTCTTGCTCCCCAGTTTTGCCTGGTTTATCTGCGCGGGAATGTGGGACCCCTGGTCAGCCAGCTGCCTTGCACACCATGTCCCACTTCACAGTCGCCTCCTCGCTTGGTCTGCCTGTTGCCACCCCGCATCTGGGGTCTGCCAGCTGCCGCCTGTGTGCCCAGGGTCCGTCCGCTGCGGACTAGTGCATCCAGGGTTTGTCGGCTACTGCCTTGTGCACCCGGTGATACTACTTTTTTTGCCTCGACCTCTTTCTGCCCAGCCGCCCAACTCCACCCCTTCTACTGGCCTGGATGAATGTGTCTATTTTAACTCCTTGGTTGTTGGACTTCCGTACAGTTCAATTTTCTGTCAGTTCTGGTTGTTATTTTGTTTCTAAATTGTTGTTGTTGTCTTTATTTTGGTTGTGCGAGGAAGCATAGTGTGTCTACCTACAACTCCATCTTGGCCGGAAGTTGCTTCCTTTTTTTTTAATTTAAAAAAAAATCCTCATCTGAAGATATACCTGTTAATTTGAGATTGAGGGGAA
Source organism: Tonatia bakeri (assembly GCA_004024845.1). Classification (NCBI taxonomy): domain Eukaryota; kingdom Metazoa; phylum Chordata; class Mammalia; order Chiroptera; family Phyllostomidae; genus Tonatia; species Tonatia bakeri. The sequence goes on from PVIA01002535.1 coordinate 52,674, forward strand.
GGAAGAAAGAGTGAGGGAGAAAGGGAGAGTTCTTTCCCATAGATAGTTATTACGATATTATTTATTATATTTGATATGCTCTACATTATGTTCCTGGAATTATTTTGTGAATAAAAATATGTAGTTCTTGATCCCTTCACCTTTTCACGCAGTCCCCCAACCACTGTCCCTCTGGCAACTATCACTCTCTTCCCTGTATCTATGAGGTTTTTTTCTTTGTTTATTGTGCTCTTCATAGTTCACATATAAGTGAAATTGCATTGATTTGTTTTTCTTCGTCTGACTTATTTCACTTATAGCAATACCCTTTAGGTCCATTCATACTATCATAAGTGGTAACATTTCATTCTTTTTTATGGCTGAGAAGTATTCCATTGCATATATGTACCACTACTTTTTTATCCACTCATCTGTTGATGGGCACTTGGATTGCTTTCATATATTGGTTATTGTAAATGTTGCTGCAATGAACATAGGAGTGCACATATTCTTTCAAATTAGTGTTTTTGGTGTCCTTGAATATATACCAAGAAGTAGAATTGCTGGGTCATAAGGCAGCTCCTAAATGGCTCCCTTTTTTAGAAAGTATTTTTCCCCCAAGGGATTTTGCGCTAATAGAAAGTTATTGAACTAATGCCTAAAGAAGATGAGATTGTTTTGGCTTTTTTCCCCATTTTATTTGTTTCATTAAGATATGACAGACACTGTGCCAGAAGCTGGGTATGCACTCAGGGAGCTCATGACCTAGTGGGAGAACAAGTTACAAACTACTACGATGTAGAAAGTAAAGCTGTCATTTACTTGCTCAAAGAACTTTTTCCCAAGTTTGTGAATCTGTGAATCCTCCAGTGCTTAGAAGTTCCTCCTGCCCTGGCTGGTGTGGCTCAGTGGATTGAGCACCAGCCTGTGAACCAAAGGGTTGCTGGTTCTATTCCCAGTCAGGATATAAGCCTGGGTTGCAGGCCAGGTCCCCAAGTGGGGATGTGTGAGAGGCAACCACACGCAGATGTTTTCTCTCCCTCTTTCTCCCTCCCTTCCCCTCTATCGAAAAGTAAATAAATAAAATCTTAAAAAAAAAAAGTTTCTCCTTTAAATGGATGTAAAATCACTAGTTTAGAGAATCAGTCTTAATCACTATTTTAGAGAATCAGTCTTTGGAGAGATACAGATGCTGGGCAATCAGCTGCTTATTCACCATCAAAGTACCAGATTCTGCACAAGAACTCACTCACAGTTCATGTCATGTCTGAGAATGATCAGAAGCTATCATGTTTTGGACATTTGGGGCTACTCCCAAATGATCAAAACCACTAGTGTTAAATACAAAATATGCCAGTGCCGCCATATATGATAAGTTAAAGAACAGAAATATGTGCAAGGTGGCAAAGATTAGGGAATGACATACTAGGATTGACATTTTAGAATGTGCACTCTGACCTTATCTAATCCTCATCTGTGCTTTCTAGTTATTCTGTAATTGATATGTTTCATAATTTATATGTGAATAATTTATAATGAAATGAAACATGACAATATAAATGAAATAAATTATCAAAAATTAAAAATGAAACCATGGAGTCTGATCAGATTGTCTGGAGATAAATAAAAGGGTTAGAGGACACTGATAGTTAGTAGGCACAGGAAAACTTACATAAGAAAAGGGTTTGTCTTGTTCACCATTTTACCCATAGATCCCAGTAAGGTTATTGATATGGTAAGTGCTCAATAAATAATTGCCAAATAAATAAATAAATAGCTACAGGATTCAGTATGACATGACAGAGGCTGAATAGTTTCTCCTGCTTTGAGAATTAGGTCATTGATAACTTTGCAAAAGCAGTTTCATTGTAGTGGAATTAACCTTTAAAATCCCCATGCATAATCTAATACTGAAGTAAATAATCACCTTGTGCATTTAAGAAATACATCTGATGCCAGTTGTTAATCTACATGTAACTATTTTTATCCTTATTTATTAAAATTTCATTTATTCCACTATTTTGAAATATTTACATTTCTAAAAATATGCTTGTGCATGTGTATGCATACATATATAAAATATTCATACGTAATACAGTGAAAAGTTTCTCTTCCAACCCATGTCACTACTACATGCCCCCACCAAACAGGTAACCAGTATATGAGTAATTTGTTTCTCATTGTTCTGTCTGCATTTTCTTTATAGCTATTCAAACAAACACAAATATATGTTCTTATTTTTACACCTTTGTTTCTCCAAAGGCAGCATTTTCTACATACTGTTATGTACTTCATTTTCTCATATTGCCATTTCTTGGAGATCTTTCCAAAGTGATAATTTCCTTGTTAGTGTTTTACTGCTGCATAGTTTTATGCTTTGCAGATGTGCCATAATTTATATACCCTGTCCCCTACTGGTGGGCATTTATATTGTTTCCAAACAGTGCAGCAATGAATAACTGAATATACATCATTTTCCACATCTGCCAAAATGCCCAGAAATTGCTGGGTCACATGTGTACTCATTTGTAATTTCCATAGATGCTGTTAAATTACTCTCCACTGAGGTTCTTCCAGTGTGTGTGTGTCAGTATATATTTCCACAGAGACTCATCAACAAGGTTTATTTTTGAATTTCTGGATTTTTGTTGATATTATGGGTGACAAATGCTATCTGAATGTGGTTGTAATTTTCATTTCCACCATCATAGATGTTGAGCATCTTTAAAAACATTTTTTCTATGAACTCTAATTTATATCCTTTATCCTTTAGTTATTGAATTATTTGTCATAGTTGGGGTTCTTCTAGTATCCAAGCCTAAAGGAAGGACTTGGGTATAAGTAGTTTATTTGAGGTATGATTCCCTGCAAGCAGGAGTAAGCCAGCACCAGATTGTGTAGTTGGTATAAACCAGAGAATACAGAGTGCATGCAGAATACCTTGAAAAATTATCATTCTAAAGAGTGGAAGGTACCTAGCACCATTATAATTTTGTTCAGATGACTGCAGAACTTCGAAAAGCTCTTGCTGCTATTGATCTTTTTTATATAAACAAATGTATATATATATATACAATTTGAATTTTTGGAAACTTTAGCTGTGCTGTGAACTTCAGAAAAAGTATCCCAGCTGTATCTTGCTGGGTAGACACTACAAAAATATTAGTCTAGTAATGTTAAACATAATTTTTCCATATGTAGAGGGGTAATTAATGCACTATATGAAATATGTGAGGTCTTGTCTATGTGGGTTTGATTACAGAAACAAATAAAGTATTCTCTAAATAAAAAAAAAAGTGGAAGGCTGGGGCATTTTTTTATATCCCCCACTAGTGGCCATCTTTCCCAGAAGTGTCACACCCCCTTGCACTTCTGGACCACACACAGAGCTGAGAGCTTTGTGGTCCTGGAGAAGGCCCTGAGACAAAAGGTTAAAAGAAGTTATATGTGATCCTGAGGTGAGATGCATCCCCAGGAATCTGAGCTCACACAGCACTATTCACCATAGCTCCTGCTGAAATCAAAGATGAGCCAAAGGGATGTGATATGGGGCAACAAAGTGTCTGCAAAATAGTCTTTTTTCTTATTGACCTGCATTGACAGGAGCAGAGTTTAATTGTCTGTAAGTTATAAATATTTTCCCTTTTTTATAAGGGGATATTAACCCCTTATCAGTTTATTGGTAAATGTGTTCTCCCATTCATTGGGCTGTCTTTTCATTTTATTGATGGTTTCCTTTGTTGCACAAAAATGTTTTAGTTTGCTGTAGTCCCATTTGTTTATTTTTTCTTTTGTTTCCCATGCCTGAGGACATATAAAAGAAAAAAAATTGCTACGAACAATGTCCAAGATTTTACTGCCTGTGTTTACTTCTAGGATTTTTTCCTTTTAAATATATTTTATTGACTATGCTATTACAGTTGTCCCATGTTTCCCCCCTTTCCTCCCCTCCACCCTGCAGCCCCCTTCTCACTCGCTTCCCCCCCGCCCCGCACCCCACTTAGTTCATATCCATGTGTTGTACATATAAGTTCTTTGGCTTCTACATTTCCTATACTACTTTCCTATACTATTCTTGCCCTCCCCCCGTCTATTTTGTACCTACCATTTATGCTTCTTATTCCCTGTACCTTTTCCCCTGTTCTCCCCCTTCCACCTCCCCACTGATTACCATCCATGTGATCTCCCTTTCTCTGATTCTGTTCCTGTTCTATTTGTTTGCTTAGTTTGTTTTTGATTTTGTTTTTTTTTTTTTAGGTTCTGTTGTTGATAGTTGTGAGTTTGTTGTCATTTTCCTGTTCATATTTTTGATCATCTTCTTTTTCTTAGATAAGTCCCTTTAACATTTCATGTAATAAGGGCTTGGTGATGATGAATTCCTTTAACTTGACCTTATCTGGGAAGCACTTTATCTGCCTTTCCATTCTAAATGATAGCTTTGCTGGATAGAGTAATCTTGGATGTAGGTCCTTACCTTTCATGACTGAATATTTCTTTCCAGCCTCTTCTTGCCTGCAAGGTTTCTTTAGAGAAATCAGCTGATAGCCTTATGGGAACTCCTTCGTAGGTAACTGTGTCTTTTTCTCTTGCTGCTTTGAAGATTCTCTCCTTTTTAATCTTGGGTAATGTAATTATGATGTATCTTGGTGTGTCCTTCCTTGGGTCCAACTTGTTTGGGACTCTGTCAGCTTCCTGGACTTCCTGGAAGTCTATTTCCTTTGCAAAATTAGGGAAGTTCTCCTTCATTATTTTTTCAGATAAGTTTTCAATTTCTTGCTTTTCGTCTTCTCTTTGTGGCACTTCTGTGATTCAGATGTTGGAATGTTTAAAGTTGTCTCAGAGGTTCCTAAGCCTTTTCTCATTTTTTAAAAAAAATTCTTCCATCTTCATTCTGATCTTATTGAATGTTTACTTCTTCCTTTTGGTCCAAACCATTGACTTGAGTCCTAGTTTCCTTCCTGTCACTGTTGATTCCCTGTACATTTTTCTTTATTTCATTTTGTATAGCCTTCATTTTTTCCACTATTTTGTGACCATACTGAACCACTTCTGTGGGCATCCTGATTACCAGTGTTTTGAATTGTGCATCCGATAGGTTGTTTATCTCTTCATCACTTAGATGTATTTTTTCTGGAGCTTTGATCTATTCTTTCATTTGGGACATTTTTTTGTTTGTTTGGGCACACCTGTTACGTATAAGGGTGGAGCCTTGGGTGTTGACCAGGGCCGGGTAACCCACATTGTTGCGTTGTGGCGCTGTATGTGGCGGAGGAGTCCCAGAGGGAATAGTGCTGCTTGCTCAGCTCCGCTGGCTTTCAGTCACTTCTTCCACTACCCACAAGCAAGTGGAACCTTCTAGTGCTAATTCCTGGGTAAGTGGGTTTGTGTAAGTTTTAGGACCCTGTGGGTCTCTCCAGGGAACTCTCCTGTGAGACTGGGAGTTTCTCCCGCTGCCACAACACCCACAAGTTTTTTCAGTAAGAGATTTTGAGGCTTTATTTCCCTGTTCTGGAGCCCTGGGTTGTATGGTCTGTCTCACTCCCAAGTTCCTCCCAGTTTATCTACACGCAAATGTGGGGTCACCTGCACCGCCAGCCACCACCTTGCCGTGAGTCCTGTCTGCCCCTCCTACTGGTCTGGATAAGTGTTTCTTCTTTAACTCCTTGGTTGTCAGACTTCCATATTTTCTGGCAGTTCTGGTTTGTTTTTTTTTAATTTGTTGTTGTCCTTTTGGTTGTACGAGGAGGCACGGTGTATCTACCTATGCCTCCATCTTGGTGGGAAGTCTACTTTTGGATTTTTATGATCAAGTCTAACATTTTTTAATTATATTTTATTGTTTATGCTATTACCATTCCAATTTTTCCCTTTTTCCCCCTCCATCCAGCCCCTGCTCTGAGGCAGTCCTTACACTGTTGTCCATGTCCATTGGTGATGCATATGTTTTTATGGCTACTCTGTTCCCTATACTGTACTTTACACCCCATGACTATTCTGTAACTACCAATTTGTACTTCTTATTTCCTTCACTTTTTTCACCCATCTCCCCTTACTCCCCTCCCAAATGACAAACATCAAAATGTTCTACAGATCTATGATAATATTTCTGTTCTACTTGTTTTTTAGATTCATTTGTTGATAGATTATGTTTATTTTCATTTTATTGTTCAGATTTTTATCTTTTTGAAGAAAACCCTTTAACATTTCATATAATAGTCCTTTGATAGTGATGAACTCCTTTAGCTTTTACCCTTCTGGGAAGTTCATTATCTGTCCTTTGATTCTAAATAATTCCTTTAGTAGGTAGAGTAATCTTGGTTGTAAGTCCTAGCTTTTCATCATTTTGAATATTTCTTGCTAGTCCCTTCAAGCTTGCATATTGTCTATCCTGGAAAAATTTCCCTGTGTACTTGAGAATGTGTTTTCTGCCTTTGGGGAATGGTCTATTGATATCAGTTAGGTCAAGTGGGTTTATAGTGTTGTTCATGTCTTCTATTTTCTTGCTGACCAAAAAGCTCCCTGGTTATTCTATTTATTAATGAAAGTAGGTTAGTGAAGTCTACAACTATTATTATTGAACAATAGATCTTAAAATCATTCTGTGGTGGTATGTTAGGCCCTTAGAGAGGTACATTAACTCCTCTGAGCCACTAGAGGATTATTTCAATCTTTTGAACTCTTACGAGAAACATTGATAAAATGTATTAGGAGTCCTGTTGTGGTATGAATACTAATTTTTAAGATAATTTCTGGTATAGCACCATCAGTATCCTAGTCTTTAAAGAGTCTTTCTTCCCCCACAAACTCTCAGAGAGTTTTAATAGCTGCTTTTGATATTTTCCTGTATAAATTGATTAAGCTGTTCTGCCAGAATAGAGTCAGGGATTTTGAGGTTATACTCATTTCAGAAAACTGTAGTTGGCTTGACTTGTTATCTGTCCCATAGCTTAAAATAGTACTGAAATGTACTAAATGTACTAAAATAGTACTGAAATACGTATTTTCTGGGTTGAATTATTTTCTGAATCCAAATAGGAACTTTCTTTTGGATGTATCTTGTATCACATAGGTAAATTGATTCTAGTTTATTCCAAAAATTAATTTTCCTTCAGAGGAAAATATTTTCTCCCAGATTTCAGTGACTTAGTTTTCATGACACCTTTTAAATGACAAACTAATATGGACAAGTATATCTCATTAAAATACGGGTTTGAGGGGAACTGTGGAGACAGTTTTAATATGACACATAATGATACCCTTGATGCCACATCATCTACCTTTGACCAAGTTAAATGACTGCCAATATTTAAGATACTAGTATCTCCCTCATTGAGCTTTTATAGGGATTAAGTGAATTGATATATTTAAAGTGCTTAAACTAGTGTCTAGTACATAGTAACTTCTAAAGAGTGTTTGCTAAATACATAGGAAGGAAAATAAAACCTAAATACTAAAAAATTGACTTTTCTAAAATAGGTCAAGGAAAACACTGAAATTCTACAATCTGCTTTCTCTCACTTCACTCTTACTGAATTAATTTCCTTCCTGTATATCTAAATAGTGCTAATTTGAACAACCTCTTTCGTTTTAAAGATTCGCCAGTTCTCAGTCCAGCTAATTCTGCAATCAATTTAAGTGGAGCTCAGGACCTGACCCGGAATAAGAATGTTGTGAAGCCACTGGCTTTATCTTTGCCAGTTGTAGGGAAGACTTTTGCCACAGGTGATGTTTTCCTCCCTTATATTTCTCTGGTAAATATGTAGTCTATGGAAGACTTGTGTGAGATTTCATTGACAACATGGTGGAAGAAAACAGAAGCTGCTGCTTTGCCAGTTGGGAACAGAAATGGGGCTGTCTACAATAATGTATTATTACACAAAGTTTGTGTTCTCTGTGTTCCAAGCAGAAGAGTCAAAGAATGACATCTGCCACACAGGGGAGGCAGAGTAGGTTGATTTCATTCAATAAACATTTTTGGTGACCAGAGGAGAGAGAAGAGGGAATTTCAGGGGAAAAGGGAAGGGTTTACCAGAACAAAGTTAAAAGACACATGGATAAAAACTAGGGGGAGGGTGGTAATGGGAGGGAAGTTGGAAGGGAGGGGTGGGTGGGCTGGATTGGGAGTAAAGGGGAGAAAACTGTACTTGAACAATGATTAAAATAAAATTTTAAAAAAACTAATAAAAAATAAACATTTTTGGGTACTTGTTATGATGAGGAACTGGGGATATAAAGATTAGATAAGGCTCAACCCCTGACCTCCATGTACTTGTAACCCAGTAAGGGAGATAAACCCATAAGAAGATACTTTCCGTGTACTGCAGTAAATACAACAGTATGCTAGGGAAGCACAAAAAAAGGGGTTTTAGCCCAACATTATGGGGACTAATCAAGAATGAGTTATTGGAAGAGCTTGGTCTTTGAACCATGAGGAGATATTTACTGTATAAAAGAGCTGTGGAAAGATTTAAAATTCAGAGAAACATGAGAAAAGCTGGAAAAGGGAAGGGAAGGGAAGGGAAGGGAAGGGAAGGGAAGGAAATAAGCAGTGTAATGTGTACAGGAAGACACCATATTTTTGGACCTGTTAGAAACATAAAATGTAAAACTCAGGGAGTAGCAGGAGGTAAGTAGTGAGCAAGAGAAAGGTCACAGGAAGACAGGCTAAGAAGCATGGATTTTACTCTGAAACTTAGGGAATGGAGGAGTGACTCAGTCTTATTTGAACTTGAGCTAGATCATTTTGACAGCCAAGAAAATAAGAGGTAAGAAAACTAGTTGAAGGTCAGTTCAGTAATCTAGGTGAGAAAAGATGAGGTCCTTGACTAGAGTAATAATAGGTTGGAGAGGAGGAGACAGATTGGAGCACTATTCAGGAAGTAGAATCAGCAAAACTTAACTGATTAGAGAGCGTGAAGCAGAAGGGGGTCTTGATTTATGTCCCTCTTTCTGAGCTTATGCTGGTGCCATTACTTGAGACAAGGAATACAGAAAAAGGAGTCCCCTGGAGGAGATTGTGAGTTCTATTTTCATATGTTGAGTTTGAGATACCCACAAGGCATCCAAGTGGAGAGCTGTTCAACAGTCATTTATCTCATTATGGGGGAAATCAGAACTGATAGTATATTATAAAGCAGAGTCACTAATATGTGATTAGAATCACCTGGGTAAATAGCATCAGCCAAGGAGTTAAGTAGGGTAAGGCTAGCTATGAACTAAAGATAGAATCCTGAAAAATTCCAGTGTTTAAGGGGGTAGTTGGCAGGGGAGGTCAGCAAGGTAGAATAAGAATGAGGAGAAGGGGAGGACATCATTCTTGAGGAAACTTTCTAAGTAAGGCATCACAATTTATCCAGACCACTTTTGTTCTTATACTGGTCTAACAATTTGTGAAGGATATACTTTCTGATTAGATTATAGACTTCAGCACATTGAATCCAAATTTTTGCAGCATTAAGAAATTAATGAAATTATGGATCTTGGCAGTAATCTGATGATTACGAAGAACTATCAGGTGAAAGGCTGATGAACAACTTTATAATTCAAGAATTAGGCTAACAACTCTTGAACCCAAGCTTAACATCGTAAGAGAAAACCAGCCATTCTGTGCCTCCTGATGGAAGTATCCAATAGTACTTCTTAGATATTCTAGCCCCACCCCCCCCAAAAATCAAACCTGAATATGAGCAAGCCTCTTTATCTAACAATTAGTTTATAAGAAATAGGGGAGATGTTATGTGACACCATGGATATCCAACAGCAAAATCCAAAAACTGAGAAATTCTGCCATGTTTTTGCAAATTAATTGTAAGAAAGAAAAGGAAGAAGGGGAATCCTATATATTAAAAGTTTAAGGGACAGAGCAACTAAATTCAATGTGTGGATCTTTTTTGAATCCCAGTTCGAACAAGCCAAATGTAAAAAACCATTTGTGAGCTAATTGGGGAAATTTGAATACTGATGGAATATTTGAGGTTAAGAAATTATGGGCCTGGGTGGTGTGGTTCAGTGGACTGAGTCCAGACTACAAAGCAAAAGGCTGCCTGTTCGATTCCCAGTCAGGACACATGCCTGGGTTGCTGGCCAGATCCCCAGTTGGGGGCATGCAGGAGGCAACTGATCAATGTATCTCTCACACATTGATGTTTCCCTCCTTCTGTTTCTCCCTCCTTTCCCCTCTCTCTAAAATTAAATAAATGAATCTTTAAAAAAATATTAATCATTGTTAATTTTAAGTATAATAACAATATTGTAGTTTTTAAGAGGTCTTTTTTTTTCATTTAGAAACGCATCTAGTCTATGGATGAAATGATATGATGAATGAGTTTGCTTTAAAATAATCCAGAACACGTATGTGTGTATGCAAAGTGGAGGGAAGAGATAGGAATTGTAGATAAAGCAAGATTGACCATGTGTTGATAAATGTTGAAGCTGGGTGGTGGGTACATAGTTTATTATATAGTTCTCTCTACTTTCGTATGTGTTTGAAAATTTCCATAATACAAAGTTTTAAAAAAGTTACCTCCCACCTACCATCTCTAAAGACTTCACTGAAAATGATTCTAATTGGTCTCTTGGGGTCCTAGAAAATTATTTTTAGGTGACATTTTATTGTTTTCTATTATGGTTCATATTTTTGGTATCCTTTATTTATTTTTTCCTTTGAATCCTTTCTTTATTTTTTATTGTTATTCTATTACACTTGTCCCAATGTCCCCCCACCTTGCCCTCCTCTGCCCAGCATCCTGTTCCCACAGAGATTTCATATTAATGCAGGTACTTATTCTGATGGTTGTAATTGGCTGTATCTGACTGGGCTGTCCCGTCAGTGAGATTCCTTTCAGTCCTAGAATGTGAGGTTTATCAGAGAAAGCTGTGTCCTTCCTGCCTAGTCTCTGCTCTGAGTGGATCCTCTTGTGTCCTACAGATGCTGCTAATGGAAATACTAGCCACGGAGGGAAGAGCAGTACATCTAGCTCCACTCCAGCCCGCCCAGGGAATTTCTCTTTTTCACCAGGACCTAGCTATGCGTCAGGAGACCAAGGTACAATACTCATCTTAGAGTGTGGAAATTATGCAACTTAATTGTGGAAGAAGCGCTACAGAGTTTGAAATGATGAATTATCTGACAGCATACTTTCAATTTTTCCTTAGCTTTACACACACTGTTTTGAAAGATTCTGATTGGTATGAGTAATAATGATGAACTAACTTGGTGATTCTACAAGATAATGTTGAAACTTATGTATATGGAAATGTCTTGAAACACCATGGGCTTTGCTAACCAAAGTACAGTGTTCAAAATTCCTCTCGATTGTGTGACTTTGGGTAAATCTGGGCCTTCCTTTTACCATCTACAAAATGGGTATAACAATGTACTTGTCCTACAACCTCACAGGGATATTGATAGAATGAAATGAAATAATCTGAGCAAGACTGTAAGTTGTAAAACAGCATACAGATATTAAATGGTATTGTTAGTGTGACTTTTCCTAATCAAATTAAAGGTTCTGTGTTTCTTTAGTTTCTTTCCTTTCTTCCATTGCTAAGGACAAGGCTCATGTTTCTTTTTGCCTTCAGCTACCATGTTCATTTCTGGGCCACCAAAGAAACGACACCGGGGTTGGTACCCTGGGTCACCTGTCCCCCAACCTGGTTTAGTTGTACCTGCTCCTACAGTTCGGCCTCTTTCAAGAACTGGTAAGATTTCAACAGATGATGTGTTTTAAACTTTATTGAATTAGGGGAGGTATCTCCTACTCTTGTTCTTTCCCTGAATCCTTGAAGACAAATTTTGTTAACCAGCCTTATGTCCAATATTAGGTAAGGATGTTGATAGTAGCTAATATTTGTAGTACCACAATTGCCTTCGCTAGAAGCACATGTGCTATCACAACAGATCTTAATTCATCATCTGCCTTTGTTTTAACCATTGTATTGATAAGCTATTCTTTACATAGGCCATAATGTTACCACCCCACCATCCTAGGACACAAATGAACTTGCTTTGCCAATAGTGGTATTAGATGTGTCCTCCAATGATCTGGTACCTTATGTGACCCACACTTATTATTTCTGGCCTGGATGGTTCAGTCTGTGACTAGGATCCTGAAAAACCAACTGGTTCTTCTTTAACCCAAGCTGTGGTCATTTGATGCCTATGGTAAAATGTTCAAATGTTCATCTACCTTGCTATATACTAAACACAGACAAATGCAAAAATAAAAATCCTAAGACACAGATGTAGTTCTTTTAAAATTTCAGTTTGTTTAAGTAAATAATTTTAAAGAGAGATATAGATATATATGCAAAGAATTATGCCAGTATGTTTCTGTGGTTGCCTATGGGTAATACTGATTAATGATGAGTTGATCCTTCTTAACACTTTTCTATACTTTTCAAGTTTTTTATAATGAGAACATATGCCTCGATATTCTGGTGGGGAAAGATAAAATACAAAACGGAATACATGTGGAAAAATAACTAGAAGGAAAAATGACCAAAAATGCTAAATAGTAGTTATCTCCAGATGATGTGATAATGGTTGAACTTTTTTCCTTTTGTTTTTCTTATTTCTAATTTTACACAACAAACATGAATTGCTTTAGTGGGAAAAAATACAACAAACCATTAGACTTCTAAAACTTCCATATTAAAAGTTATTAACACTGCATCGATTGCAAATGTATTGCCTTTAGCTTTTAGGTCTAATCCTTGTTAAACAACTTTTTTTCCAGAGTCCCTTCTCTCTGCCCCAGTTCCACAGACCTCATCAACTGGAATTTTACAACCTCGACCCATTCCTGCAGGAGAAACTGTAATTGTTCCTGAAAACCTGCTGAGTAACTCAGGAGTTAGACCAGTAATTCTGATAGGTAAGACAAAGGAATTTCAAGTTGCCTGTGTCCACTGGAATCTAGGGGTGTTTCTCCATTGCCTTGTTTGTGCATTTATTCATGTGTTCATGAATATATTTATTTATCCAGTTGTTGATTTGTTCAACTTTATTGGTCAGCTCCATGCTGCACTAAATATATGACTAGAAGTTTTGAATAAAGCCAACTCTTGTGGCCCACAAAAAGCACTGTTTCGTGAGGCAGTCTGTCATGTAAATAACCATTACAACACTGTGATACTTGAGCTGGTAGAGGTTCACAACCAAGAACTATAAGAGCTCAGAGGAAAGGCAGCTTAACTATGCCTGAAAGAGGGTCTTGCGAAGACTTCTCAAAGATGATGTTTCAGCTAGATCCTGAAGGGTGGGCAAGAGTGGTTGAAATAGGGAAGGGGACATTTTTGTCAAAAAGAGCCAAATCACAGAGAAAAGAAACAAGCTGAGCCACCTAGTAGGCCCCACTCAGGAGAACCAAAAGGTCCCAGAGTGGCAGATCTGAACTATGGGGAAGCATCTGTGAATCATTATCTTTAAGGAGTCTGAGTCTTTCCAAGCTGTCTTTAAGTGGAGGTGTAGAAATTTAGGGGTCCCTAGATTCCAAGAGTAATTTAGTGCCTTTCATACCCATTCAAGAGTCCCCTCATTTGGAGGCTCATCTAGACCAGAAGGAGACTGTCTGTTTTACCTTTGGGGCTTAACAGGTAAGGTATTTAAGCGCCACTAGGTCTTCAGGGTATGTCTATGTGAAGTGTTATCTGTTTCCTGCAATTGGCTTGAGCCTACTGACATGACTGACAGGAATGGTTGTGTTTCAAGCCTTGTACTTTATCAGGCTTCCCTATCCATTCATCCTAGACCTATAGCCACTGGGGGAAATCCCAGTTATTTAAATTCCATATATCAGGAACAGTTTTTTTAAAGATTTTCTTTAATTATTTTAGAGAGAGGGGAAAGGAAAGAGAAAGAGAGGGAAAGAAACATCAATGTGTGAGAGAAACATCTATGAGTTGCCTCTTGCATGTGCCCCAACTGGGGACTATGCCCAAATCCCAGGTATGTGCCCTGACCAGGAATTGAATCAGTGACCTTTGTCTTTACAGGATGGCCCAATCAACTGAGCCATACCGGTCAGGGCAGTCAGGAAGTGTTTATTGAGCATTTGAGTTGCGTGCATAGTGCAGCTGAGCCTTGGAAAGATACAAAACATGGGGACACTTTGGTGTCTGCCTTTTAGAAAAACTCACAGAGGGACTGACCTCCCAGCCACACCACCAAAACTGGGTATAATTTTAAAATTTTTGTGCTATCTACTTCTAAGATAATTTGAGGCTTTTATTTGCATTAGGAAGAGAACATAAAAGTAGCTAAGAAAACAAAAGGAGTAGAACCTCCCAAGGACCTGCAACTGCTGGAATATTGCTGTTGATCAGTGAGGTTAAAAAGTTTTAAAAGAAAACCTCAGGAAGTAAAACATGTTATTATAGTTTGTCTGTTTCTTTTCTCACTTATCTGAAAACAAACATAATCAGGAATTTATGGGAACATATTTTATTATTGCTGTTTTACAAAAGAGATGTTTTATAAACTCATCAGTCCTTCATAACTGAGATAGAATATTAACATGTTCCTTCTGTGGGAAACAGCAATAGTGCAATAGTATAATTTTTTAGTATTTTGCTTCCTGTTCATCTGATGTAATATAAGGGTAGAATTTGAAGCACCTGAGTGAACTCCCTGGGATTGCTGTATTTGAGTGATTTATATGGTAACCATCTCAGAGGGCAGGGAACTTTGATAAGCATTTTTTATCCTGGTTGAGCAAGTGTGCCTGATTTGACCTCAGGATGAAATATTGAACTTTATTGACCTACTTCTATTGGGGCAGGCTATGGCACTTTACCCTATTTCTATGGAAATGTTGGTGACATTGTTGTGAGTCCTCTGCTGGTGAATTGCTACAAGATTCCACAGTTGGAAAACAAGGATTTGGAACAATTAGGGTTGACTGGCAGCCAACTGCTGAGTGTGGAAAACATGATTCTTCTGACAATACAGTATCTTGTGCGGCTGGGTAAGTTATTTTTAAGAATCATTTGATGGTGACAGTTTTTATCCATTTTTGTAATATAATTTTTTCTTTCTTTCTCCACTTTCTCACATTCATTCATCTGCCTATCTTTAACCTTCCCTCTTTCATTTCTAATATTCTTTTCTTTCAGTTCTTTTTGACTTTCCTCGCCTCCATTTCTTTTCTATTCATTTTATTCCCTTTCCACCACTTGCCTATTTCCCTTCTCTTTTTTCCCCCATTTCAGGTAGCATACCTTACTTTGCTTCTTTGAGTCCTAGAAGAGATCAATTGCTCCACCTAGTGTGCAGTCTCATGATGGACCTAAGATCTCCAAAGTATTTAATGACAGAACCTCAAAAAGCTGTGCCATGGGCACCCCTCCTTGGCCAAGTCACCTTTCTGAAAGTGCAGCTACCATGTAAAATGCAAATGTAGCCATTGACAATTATTTTTTCAGTTTCCCACTTAGCCTTTTTCCCTCATTAATCCACTGTCCCTATACCCATTTTTTTTTCCTTCAGCTACACCTCTTTGATGTAGCTTTCCTTCATTGAGGTAGTAACTAGATCTCCTTAGAAGCCTCTCTAAGCTTTAGGGTAAGGGGGATACGTAGGTCATGAACCCTTCAGGTCCCCTATTTGATATGTCCTCAGAGACCTACAGTGGGTTTATGCAGGTGCTTTGACAATACCATAGTGATTCAGCATCATTTACATTGCAATGTCCTTTATTTTGCAAAATGCAGTAGGTCATCTAATATGCAGCCTAATTATACACTCACTCTAGGACTTCAAGCCACTGATTTACTTAGGAAGATGTTCAGGATGTAAAATTACACCTAAAAATTTTTATCTACACTCTTGAGAACTTTTCACATTTAAAACATTTAAAAATATTTTGATGTTGAACAATAAAAACACTGGGCTCAACAATGTTAAAAAAAAAAGGCTTCAGTGAGTCAGATTCGCTCTTTGAAGTATCAGCTAGCATTCGCGGCTGTGACTGTTGGTGCAGTCAGAACCCAAAGGCCTGCTTTGACACGGGTTTTTGAAACTTGCAAGACTTCAGATATCTTATGAGCCACTTCATGATAAACCTAGGACATTTAACTCATGCTTATAAGTGGGTAATAAAATTATAAAAACCACCTTGTGTGTACAGCTCATTTGATGTCATAATTTTCATTTCTGTGTATAGACTTTTGACTATATTCCAAGATCTAAGATGAACTTTAGATATATCCAGTCAGTAAAACAGGACATATAGCAAATGCAAATCAAGCCAATCAGTACAGCATTTTTTTCCGTCTTAATAACAGTTAAAAAATCAAAGTCCATGTTAATCAAATGAACTGAATGGTCAAAACAAAATGTCTTCCCTTAAATAAGTAAAACCTCTTATCTTTAAAAATAGAAAAATGTCCATTCAACTAGATAAAACTTTTCTCTGTCCTGAAGGATCAGTTCTCTCCAGAGTTTTACTTGCAGCCAGTTAATTATGTCTCTTAATATGCACATGAATAGCTATTTTTTTCATCTAAATTTTGTATATTGCGACATTGCTTCTCCTCAACAACTAACACTTCTGTAGTCATTAAAAAAATATTTTTCCTTCAGAAAAAAACATACTTTTCCATATGCTATAGATTATATGAATAGGTAGACATTTTTAAAAAGTAAATCCAAATTTCTAAAAGGACAGGTCTCAAAATTTGATGGTTCAGTTACCTGGAGGTAACAAAAGAAGAAAAGCAAGATTCTTCTGAAGGAACAGGACTTTCAACTACAATCTCTTAAAAGGACAATCTCTGTTATTTCACAATCTGAAAATGTTTTGAAGTAGATAATGAAATCAGCGAATCCAGAGATTCTTGGATGGCTCTGAGTCTGGTGGAAACTTGTCTTTTCCTGTTAAGGTAGTTCTATCTGAAAAGCCATCAGAACTGACGCCTGAGCTCAGCTGAGTTACTGGAGATCAGCACCTGAAGGGGCAAATTACTGTTATCAAGTTTGGGGAAAGTAGAGAAAAGGCTCCTGCAATTTAGCTGTAAAGACTGAAAATGAAAGAAATGATGGGAGGTGATTGGAAGCATGGCATTTTACTCTAAGAAGTCTCTTACCTCATTTAAACGTTGATACATTATTCTATTTCCCAATTCTGAACAGAAATTCAGTCCAAACTCTATAAAAAGTGATTTTAAGGCCATGGAGAATGCTATGAACATGTTCAATGACTTTATTTTCCCAGAATGCATTTATATTTGGAACTAATTATGCTGCCTAGTAGAACATGTTGCTCGATGATGGTCTGGGGTAGGTCTTATGGGCACACCTATTAACCAGGCCTCTGAGCCTTCAGGTTGTCTGTGAGAGGCTGTAGGGAAGTGGGAGACAGTCAGAGTCACGTGCTTTTGAGCTGTCATTTTTTCTGATGGAAGAAAGCTTTAAGTAGATGAACACCTTCCCTTCATCTCATACTGTCAGTGCGAATCTATCCACTTTGAATTCACTACCAAGTGTGTACCTAGAGACCACTAACCATGATGCTAATTTGAGAAAGCCAAAAGAAGATCAGATGCCCTGGCAGCTCCCCGATGATAAAAAGGCATCCACACCCCACTAGCAAGTGATTGGAGAGGGCATAAAAAACATAAACACGTATAAACATGTCAGCATTGCAATTTTCTGGCCTTCTCTCCATGAGTAGAAGAGAAAAATCTGTCAGGATTTCACTCTGCTACCTTCCTCTGGCCTCCAGCCAATCCTGGAAAAACTGTGTAATATTAAAATGTATAATATTTTATTTAATTTTTCTTATCCTAAAAACAATACTAAACCTTCATTTTCTTACTTTCCCAGAGAAGATGGGTAGAGGCCAGGGAGGCCACTTCTACCCCTTTCAGAGGAAGGAAAGATTTCTGACTTGTTCAAGGTGCCTCCTTCCCATACAGAAGTCCCTCATCCCTGTATTCTTTTGCAAGGGGCTTTTAGTGCTGAGTTCTGAGACTATTGCTTGATCTCAGATCGCAGACTCTGAGAAGTCTGATCTGTTTACTGGAGCCCAAGTTTCAAATCTCAGGTCCACACAGCAAAAACAAAAAACCAAAAAAAACAAGACTGAACAATGGAATTGACCATAGTTTCACTAGTTTTAATTTAAACTAAATGCAGGAATTCATTTGTGTCACTTGGATGCCAAACATTGACTTGCTTATTTTGTCCTAAAGACTGATTGAGTTTCTCAAGAGAATAAGAGAAACAAAATCCCCCTAATTCTAGAGGCCACAGGTCACCTGTAGAAGCTTAGCCACTATCACGGCGGGGGGAGAGGGTGACATGCCATACGTAACCACCCAGAATACTGGAAATAACCAGGTGGTGAGAGCATGCTCTAGCTGGGGAAAGTGTAAGTCTGCCTAAATATAAATTGGGAGTGAAAATATTTAAACTTAATTTTCTTGTGGACAGTATTCTCAAAATTTGGTATAGAGGCAATACATGAAAGTGTTTTACATAGTACCTATTAATCAAATGAAAAATGAGTGAACTCAAAGGTTGATTATAGTAACCCAGTAGGTTAACTTTTTCTTTCATTATTCATTGGCCATTTCCACAATGCCAAGTTAATAGGCCAGGCAATATGCCACTTTGTGAGAATCTCCTAAGGCGTACAATGGAATTAATACTATGTCTCTGTACAAGCTCTTTTAAAGATACCAAGATTAGAATAAAGGAGAACAGAAGCCTGCATTAAAAAAAAAAAAAAAAAAAAAAAAAAAAAAAAAAAAAAAAAAAAAAAAAAAAAAAAAAAAAAAAAAAAAAAAAAAAAAACTATTGAGGCAGAAAGAGAAGAGAGAAGGTAGTATTTTGGGACCATAAGACACACCCAGGTTTTAGAGACAGAAAATAGGAAAAAAAAAATTTTGAAGCAAAAAATGTGGTAAAATATTTAATTACATAAATAACATAATATTTCACTAATGTAAAGGTAAACAGAACTCAACAGCAGCATTAACAGCCATTATTCTTCCCAAATTTGGGGTGGGGGAGAAAAGTGCATCTTATAGTCCAAAAAATACAGTACTATCACAATGGAGAATGGTAGTGGGGCTCTAAACTTGTGGCCACTACAGGAAAAAGCTTATTTCCAGTTCAAGTATGTATGGTGGGCTTAGAAGGACTGCACATTGATACATGTCTTTCTGTTCTAGCTGTGATTTTTTAAAAATTTTAGCTGTAATTCTCTTCAATTTAGGTCCTGATCAGATACCTCTCAGGGAAGAATTTGAGCAAATTATGCTGAAAGCTATGCAGGAGTTTACTCTGAGAGAGAGAGCCCTGCAGATGGGTGCTCAGTGTGCACCTGTGTCCCCAGGACAACTCCCCTGGCTTGCTAGATTAATTGCCAGCGTATCTCAAGACTTGGTTCATGTGATTGTGACCCAAAACTCTTTGGCGGAGGGCATTTCAGAGACATTGAGGACTCTCAGTGAAATGAGACACTATCAAAAGCTACCAGATTATGTGGTGGCAATTTGTGCATCGAAAATAAGAGGAAATGAATTTTGTGTGGTAGTATTAGGTGAGTAATATTTCTTGTTTTTTAAAAATCCATTCATTTAATAATTTATTAATTTGAAAAATATCTATTGGGTGTTTCAGGCCTCCATGTAAGTAATCTCTGGTTAAGTGCTCCCAATTGGGTTCTTCCTCCTAATTTTTTCATTTCCTCCTCAGACCAGATTTTTGTAGCCCTTACTTTGGCTGGTGTCCTTGTCAGCTGGTTGTGGGAGCATTATTTCAAAGCATACCCTCGTAACAGATACCCTTGTCTCATGTAACTTCTGTCCTTAAAAAGGTTTTGAAATGTTACCACTTTAGCATGTGATGAAGCCACTGCCACAGGTGGCCTAAGCCAGTTAATCAAACTTGCCAGGAACTTGGCTCATGTTTGTTCACCTCCTCACTGAAGAGGATAATGCTGACTCTCTGTTAAAGGTTTAGAAAGTTAATTCATTCCAAAATGTACTTTTTGTTTGTTTGTTTCTTGTGCTGCTTTTCTATCAGGCACCATTCGAGTAGTCATTTGGACTAAATTTTGCTTTTCTTCTCTAGTTAGTGGCTCTCAGCTCTTCCTACCAAAGAGGCTGAGCACCCTGACTTTGAGAAAGCCTGCCTGCCCATCTGTCTATATGATATATGTCTCTTTCAACAAGTGTAATACATTAGGTTTTTTCATTTTCATTTGTAAAATCAACTTGACAATGTAAGTTAATATTTTTAAGACAGATTATAACCAAGCAAACACAATTTTTAAAGGTTCCTCACATTCCTCTCTAGTCTTTAAGCACAGATATGGTATGTTTTCACCATTAGAAATATAAGATCATCTTTTCCTTTGGTCACATAACATCATATTTAATAAACATTTTATGTTTAGAATTGTCATTTTGAATGCTGTTCGTTTTCCACCTTTTGTCGTGCCATAATTTTTTTAACCAAGATCCTATCATTCTATACTGTAGTTTTTGCTGTTGTAAATCATGTCTCAGTGAACATTTGCTCACTGGCCCATCATCTTCCCTCCCTCTGTTCTTCAGGTCAGCATCAGTCCAGAGCTCTGGCAGAGAGCATGCTCACCACAAGTGAGTTTTTAAAAGAAATAAGTTATGAGCTCATCACAGGAAAGGTCAGTTTCCTGGCATCGCATTTCAAAACCACATCGTTAGGTGAGTGGTTGTAAGACTCAGACACATTGCCAACCCTGGCTGTGTGATTTCTGAATTTAAATCTTTGCCTGTCAAGGAGATAAGTTTGGTGCTTAAGCTTGCCTGCTGAGCTCCCTTCATCCTCCCTCTATTTGGGGTGGTTTATCCTCAGTATTTTGTGACTGACACAGCAAAGGGGTCCAGAGGAAGGCACAGGGGTAAATGGGAGGCCTCAGCTTAGCAACTACTTTGTTGTCTGACCTTAGGCAAGAATCTCTCTCCCCGGATCTCAGTTTTTTAATATGTTTTTTAATGGAGATATAATGATCCCATCCTGCCTGCTTTAGTTTTATGGAGGTCAAGAGAGATTCAGCATGTGAAAGCATGTGAAGTATAAGCACGATATACAGGACAGTAGCTCCGACTATGGAGGCTCTACTGCAGGGATGGCCAGGTGTAAACTCAGACATGAAAAGCTGGCTGACTGACAAGTCTTGATCAGAACCCAGCATAACTACCCTACTTGGAGACTGATGAAAACACATCATCCCTTGTAGTCTTCTTATCTCTGCTTTATTTTGTAATAGGTGATGACCTGGACAAGCTGCTAGAAAAAATGCAACAAAGAAGAGGAGACAGTGTTGTTACCCCTTTCAACGGAGGCCTTAATGAATATGTGTCATCTCAGGAGGCTGCTGCTATGATTCCCACACAAAACCTGGGTAATGTCACCTTGAACCAAAAGCAGGATATCAGCCTTCAGGACAGACATTATAGGGGCTAAATCATTCTGAAGATGTGTGGTCTCATCTTCAAATCGCAGACTATGACAGGCTTTTCATCATTATCTACATGATAAATCTGGCTCAAGTTAAAAAAGCCTTTCCAAGTAGCCTGGATCAAAAACCTTGCTCTTAGTAAATATCTCCTAGAATTTAAATCAAAGTCAAACACTTTATTTTAAGTATTCTCTCTATTTTCCTGGAAAGATTTCTGGGTCCTTGCTGTACTTCCCTTAGCTCCTCCAGCTATGCCCAGAAAGTTGTTGGTGCTCATGGAGGCCTTCAAAGAACTGCTTGAAGTAACTATAGTCTGTGCAGGGTTCCTGGCTCTCCATTCCCTTGATTTGCTCTCTGACGTGTAAAACACATGATCAGGGGTAGCAAGACCTTCCTGGCAGATAGAGCAGCAATAGCAAAACATCATCTGCCCTGTCACAAGCTTCTGGTATGCAAAGGGAGATGGTAGGGCCAGGGGTGAGGAATTCAGTCAGTGTATTGGATTCCTTTCAGTTCATATCCTTTCCCAATTCCCATTTGACAGGGACATCATAGGAAAGGATGGGGAAAAAACAACAGGAGAAAGCATAGACACAAAACAGATCCATATAAGCTGCTACCGACAGCCTTTTGGCCTCCACTTGATAGGTATGCATCATGTGTATCAGGATCACTTCAGCAATAAAAGTAGCAAGACTTGGCATCAGTTTGGCCATAAAAACAATGCAAATGCAGACAATAAAATTTTTTGACTTCGAAATGTTATTCAGTAATACAGTGGTAATTCAGGTGATCAAAAAAGTGTTTATACTGTTTTAAATTACTAACAAAGTTAGCATTTATAATTTCTCAAAGGACTTACACATTCCCACATACATATCCTTGATTCCCTGTTTAAGAAACATTGCCTAAAAATACTTTTAGGTTTCCTTGAACTTCAAAACTTGTTCAGTTAAATTCTACAAAGTTATGCCATTTTCTATGGAAGTCCTCATCATCTAACTTGTGAAATGAAAAAAATTATGCCCTAATGGTCAGAAGACATACTTATTTTGATTGGTAATCTTTGTGGATTGGAAACTTTTGGGGCTACTATGAAAAGTGGCAGCTTTGGGCTTTTCTAGTGGGTTCTCAGCCAGGAGGCAGGCTCACCTGTCTAAATCTCCACTCACTGCCAGGGTTCTATGGTGGCTGAGGCATCATGGCTGCCCTCTTGTATTGGCCATATTGCAGTTTGATTTTAGAGACTATTAATTAGAACAGGTTAATTGGGCACTTGTATGTGCTGGTCAGACTTCCACATGTGTTTCTGATAAAAAGCAGCCCTTTAAAGAAGTATTGGATGTTGCTTACCCAGGCATTTAGCTGACTAAGCCTGTCTCATTGCATGAGTGCACACATGAACATATGAGAGATTGATTGCTTGCTTATAACTTGTTATAAAAAGCTACTGACATATTGAGTATCTGGGCAATGTTTTTCTAATACGTCACCTACTGAGTGGCCAGCTGGCCAAGTCATGAGTCAGGTCTCTTCAGATAGTACAGGCATTAGCACTGGAGTTGACCACAATCACCTAGACCTGTCAGGTCACAAGTACTGGCAAAGTCAAGTGTGAAAAGGTGAAGGTGGAGTCTCTGTGACCTATGTTGTGCAGTCACAGGGAGGAGTATTTTAAATCACGTTGCAGTGGACTTGCTGGAGAGGAAATGTTTACTGTGGTGCTATCTAGAAAAGCTCAAAGGAACTCAGAATCATTATGGTTAGGATATTGCCTCCTTGCCCGAACTGGGTCTGGGCTGAGGCACCCAACCTGTGATGACAGTACAAAAGAAAACTGGAAACTCTTTCCTCCTCTTTCCAGAGATGAGTCCTGGCTCTAGCTGAGAGTGTGGTCAGTCCCCCACCCCCACCCCCGACCCATTTGTGTGTCGGGGAGGGGTGTTGATTTAGTGATTTGTGAGACAATTTTAAAATAATACATTTGTGAAATTACCACACCACTCCTGAACACATCCTTTCAGCCAAGTTTTCAGGAAAAACAGGCAAACCTAGTAAAACATAATAGAGTGACAATAGAAAGTGAGAGCTCTTGGTGATAGAGCATTACTTGACCGTGTGTGTGTCCCAGTATGGATTCACAGTGATCATCACAGAAGTGAATTAATCTTCTTTTTATGACTTTTTAATTTTAGATTTAGATAATGAAACCTTCCAAATTTATCAACCACAGCTTACAGTTGCCAGAAAACTCTTATCCCAGGTGTGTGCTATAGCAGACAGTGGCAGCCAGAGCCTGGACCTTGGCCACTTCAGCAAAGTGGACTTCATCATCATTGTTCCAAGATCAGAGGTTCTGGTCCAGCAAACTCTTCAACGGATTCGACAATCAGGTAAGAATGAACTTTTAAAGAGGACCCTATGTAGATTTAGACTTAGATTCCCTCTGCCTCTTTCTTTTGTTTAATCCAAATCGTTATAGAACAATTCCATCCTTTTTTACAGTAACAAAAAGAACACTTCATTATTTGAATTTATCTGTATGTTTTTTCTCAAAGTATTCTGGCCTTTTCTTCTCCTTGGTCAAAGGGAAATTGATGTACACGTTTCCCTGATAGTGGCATCAGTGGACTAAAAACTAGTTATTCACTTATGAAGAGAAATTTTCTCAAGGCAAGGATAGCCCAGCATGTGATGATGGGGTCTGTGCCACCTGAACTCCTTCTGTGGCTCAGATTGGTCAAATACCCCTAGGTGGAATCTTAGTAATTTAGCACAATACCAGCACATTTTCAACCTAGACACCAGAACACAATTCTCCATATCAACAATGGGAAGCCTTGTTAAGAAATAGTTGGAATTTCTCCTAATTAGGTACTTCAAAAGAATAAGTATAGAGGAAAAACATTTTCCCAGAAAATATAAAAATGTAGGGAGCAAAACTCTAGAAATCTGTGGTAAATAATACCCTTTTCAAACATATACACAAATAAAATTTGCTTAGAATGATAAGAAACAGTAAAGAATTTAGAAAATTGGGACAGCTGAAAATGGTTGCTTTTGTAAACTAGGTTTGAAAAGGAAATTATAAATGCCAAGTTGCTTCTGAGTACTTTAGCTGGGGAAGCACACACATACACATACAGACATGGATTTTAGTGGAAGAAGGAATCTTTGTCATAGTAAAAAAAAAATACTTTCAATATATTTGCAAATAGGTATAGGAAACAGAGGATTTCAGAGGAGCTTGAAGGGTAGGTTATGTTCCATGCCATCATGCAGTTTCTCCTTAAACTTTAGTGTGGATGCAGATTCCCCTTCGGTGGGTCTGGGTGGACTACAGATTCTGCATTTTTAACAAGCTCCCAGGAGATGCCAGTGCTGCTGGTCAGACGACCACACTCTGAGTAGCACAGCTCCATGAGAAATCATTTGTTGTTAGCTCCATGGGTCAAATAAGCTGACTGACAGCAGATTTTTTTTGTTTTTAATACTGACACATATAAAGTCCATGCCTTCTGGAGGCCCAAATGCCTGGTAACAGTGCAGTCTTCTCTTTAGCCTTTAAAATTCTGAATGTCAATTACAAAATGACTTGTTGCCCTGTTACAAAACCTGTTGGACTGACTTATAGGTGATTAGCCAGAGAAGATCTAACACCTTCTCTTATAGTTGTCTCAGAAACCAGAGGGAGTTCTAGGCATCCACAACTACTAGCCATTTCTGCATTTTCTTTCTGCCCCCTCCATGGAGGGAAATGGATGGGCTTTAGTCACACCAAACATTGACTCTATGCTTTATTTCTTATGAATTTTCCACTTTCATAACATGGAGGGAACACCTTCCCTTATAGGTGTTTTACTTGTACTAATTGGCATTTATGGCCTTCCTGAGTTTGTGATCTGATATCCCAAATAGTGCTTGAGCAAACTCATAGCACCTATTTCACATGGTGAAGTCGTCCACAGCCAGCAGCTGTGCTCTCTGCAGAGCCTTTTCCTGAGATAACCTCTTGACAACCTGCACTTTCACCTCTCTTGATAAGCGCAATGCCCTAAATAAAACCTGCATTTTTGATGGGTCAAGAAGTTATAGAGGTCTTTCCTTTTCCCTTCTCAATGCTTTCCAAATTTTCTAAAGTGAGTATTTTAAGATTATCACTCCTCAGAAAGGCACAAGGATTTGACTAGTTACATAAGCTTAAAATCTAGAAAAATCAATGTTATGGATAGATTTAGGAAATTCAAGGCAAACATATTTTGAAAACTATTCATATCTGGCTTTGGCATACATATTAAAATTTTTGCTGCCAAAACAACCACTTCTATATATTTTTAAATAGATATATTCATTTTTATTATAGAAAAACATAGCTACAGTATTCTTTATTTTGAAAAATAAAAGAAACATTTATAATCCTACCTTTCAAGGGTGACCACTGTTAAAATCTACATTATTGGCAAATGACTTAATAGCTGGTGTCCCAGGCTTTCTTCTCTGCCTGTATCTGCTTTTTCACTCAACATTATAGCACATGCATTTTTCCATGTCCTGAAAAGCTTTTGTAAGCATCATTCTTAATGAATGTATAATATTTCATATCATAACACACTAGAATGTATTTGCTTTGATATTTAAACACCTTCATATTGTTGGAAATTGTAACAATTGATAGAAGGATCATAAGAATATTAAGATATAAAGAGAAATTATCCAGAGCAAATAGTTAGCAAGAGATTATCCACTAAAACAACTTTTAAAACTCACAGTTATATACCCTGGCTGGTAAGGCTCAGTGGATTGAATGCTGGCCTGTGAACTGAAAGGTCACCACCGGTTCAATTCCCCGTCAGGCCACATGCCTGGGTTGCGGGCCAGGTCCCCGGTTGGGGGTGGATGATAGGCAACCGATTGATGATCAGTGTTTCTCTCCCTCTCTTCTTCCCATCCCCTCTCTCTGAAAATAACTAAATAAAATCTTTAAAAAAAAACCACCAAAAACTTACAGCTATAAAAACAGACAGGATTCTCAAGAAGTTATCTGACTCAGTTTCCTCATATTTTGCCATGTGAATCAAGGAGAGCTTCATTTGCTTAACATCACAGAGGACAGGACCTTGGGGACAAGAACCATTTTTTCATCTCTGTTTGCCTACTGCCTGATATGGTGCCTCTCTCAGGACTGGCAGAAAGTGCTTAATTCATGTTTGCATGGAAGGATGAGGGAGGAAGCGGAGGTTCCTCTCTCTAGCCCTCCATTTGCCTTTTCCTACAGGAAGCATTTCAACAGCCAGCGTGCCAGGAAAAGCACTAGGCAGGCAGGTGCAGCCAGGGCATGCAGAAAGGCCACATCCTTGGCAGCCCTTGTGTGGCGGAAAGAAAAGGGTGAAAATAGAAACCATCACATTGCTGCAGACCCAGCACTAAGGCAAAGCACTTGATATCTCAACTACATTCTAATTAAGGAAGGGAAGCAGGGAAGAAAAGAAAATGTGATGAAAAGAATTTGAGGATAAAAAAAAATGAAATGTGTTAAACCTTTGTAAGTTTGCCCAAAATGAACTCATGACTGCTGGAGTGGTCAGTGGAGAACCAGCATAAGGAATTTTGAGACTATAGGAAATGCTTTTGTTTCAGTGTTATTTTTAAAAGTTTGATGTTGTAGCATAATTCTTTTAATTCAGGAGACTATAAATTAGAATACTAAGTTCTATAAATTAGAATACTAAGGTGTTGGTAAGCCACTTCCAATTTAAGGTGAGTGGAATAAAAACAGGAAGCATTACTGACTGATCACATTTTCCTCCTTCCTGCTTTTAAAATGGTATAGGTGGGAGCCCCCAGTGAATGGGAGTTGATCTGGTAGCACCTAGTCAAGGAAGCTTTATCATGCTTAGGGGAATGACACAAATTTGACGCCTTAACACATGCCTGATTGATTATAAAAGAACCAGAGAGACATTTTCATCTGCTGATAGGTACATAGACTATTCTATCCAAATGGGTGTAAGGAAATTCCAGGTGGTGGTAGAGGTTAGAAGGGGAATGAAAACATAGAAGAAGGCATTTTCACATTCTAAAATATATTTTTCTGCCCTGGCTGGTGTAACTCAGTGGATTGAGTGCCAACCTGTGAACCAAAGCGTTGCCAGTTCAATTCCCTGTCAGGGCACATGCCTGGGTTGCAGACCAGGTCCCCTGTAGGAAGCATGAGAGAGGCAACCACACATAAAATATGTTTTTCTTGGCCTTACCAACTTTCTACTGCCTTGTCTACTGCCTTGTTATAAATAAGCAATATTTATTGGGCAGGGACAAAGGTGGCAGGGAGGGGATCCCAGGGAAGAAAGTGCTAGGAAATCACTCGGTCCTGAGGTGAGATAGGGAAACAGCAGAGATTCCTTGTACAAGTGTAACTGAACAAGCACCTAAAGTTAGCATTCTTAAAGTCATTTCCAACTATATAGTTAGCTGCCCAGTGCCCACCCCTGGTTTATAGAAGATGTTAGCACCTGGCTCACAGTCTTCTATGCTTCCCAATCTGCATCCATCCAAAGGTACTTTCTGACCAGGTGGATGACCAGCCAGTATCCAACTCAGTACCTTAAGCTCCTCATCCTCAAACACCTTCACCTGCATTCCTCCTTAGTCACCTGCTCCCTAGTCATATCCAGACCGTGCTGGGTCCTGGAATTCTTAATTCTAATATCTCCAATGTCAGACCACAAACTCCTTCAGACTCCTTTTCTACACAGTTTTGGGGGAGGGGGTGGAAAATCAATCTTTCCAACTGATGCCATCATAAATTCTCCACAGTGGTTATTGCAGACCCGGTGTCACTCACTCACTCAAACTTCAGACCTTGTCCTTCTCTCTTAGCAAATGGCCATGCCACCAACTCCCCTCCTCCCCCACCCCCATGGAAGAAAACTTCAGATAACTGTAGACACATCCACCTCTGTCCTTTCCCTCTTGATCAGTGAAAGAACCGTCCTCTATTTCAGTGTAATTCTCCCACCTTGTTCTAAATACCACTTCTTCTCATGGAACTCACTATTACTTTTTCTCACATTGTCACCTTCAACTTCTCTCTCTCCTGGGGCTCATTCCATCTGTTTAAACTTACCCCACTGTCTGGAAGACAAAACAACCCTCTGTTAATCCTCCCTAACCCTCCAGCTCATTATCCTCTAGTAACTGCCAGACTTATTGAGAGAGTTGCCTGTTGTTAGTTATCTCCATTTCCTCACCTCCCAGCCACTCCTCACACCCTGGAAACTGGCCTCCACGTCCCACCCCCACCCTTGCAGGACTCTTCACCAATGATACCAATGACCTTTCCAGTCCTTCTCTGAACTCTTCACAGCACAGGTGTCTTCCACTCCTTCCCTGCAGTATCTTTGGCTTCTGAGACACACACTTTCGCAGCCTTTCTTCCTCAGCTCATGTTCATGTGCTCATCACTGTCGTGGAGCTCAGCACTGTGCTGTGGCTGCAAGTTTAGTAATGCTCTTTATCTTCAACTAGAAGTAAAAGATTCAGGAAAATCTTTGTCTCCTTTGTGACACAGCGGACACTTAATATTTACTGCACTAAATTTTTTATATCCTTCTGTTGAATTTTAAGTTAAAACTATTGTAAAAGGAAAACAGAAGTAATATTTAAAATTTGGTAGCCCTCTGGCAAAAACATATTAAGTCATCAAAACCACATTCTAGAAATCTACTTTGCCCAAGAGTAGAGACCTTAGATACGTATGTATCAGGTGTATCTGTCAGTCACACAGGGCCCTGAGGTTGCATTGGTGTGTTCAGGATTCTGTTCTGTGTAGGTCTACTGCTACTTCCCTCCTGACCCCAAAAAACAGCACCAGAGTGCACACACACCACACAGACAGGTCTCATGAGGCCCAGATTGAAAACTCTCCCCCATTGGAAAGACAGAAGGGAGACAGGTGAGTCACCAAGAAGACAAAGTGACTGCCAGTGCAATGGGCACTGGAAGTGATTAGCAGGATTTTTAAACAGCTATTTCAATTTCCAGGTTATTTATTTGCTGAAAAGAGATTGCCAGAGTGAAGGAATAGCCATTGTTATCATAATGCTTTAAAAATTTAGCATGCTCTAATGATTTAGTATTTTCTTGATTTTCATATCCTTTTAAGCATTAGAATGTTTTGGGGTTTTTTTGCATAACATACCTCTGGAGAAATTAATTCAATCCTCAGAAAAGATGAACAGCTAACTGAGGGTTTTGTTTTCTTTAGGATATCTTCTTGATTAGAAAAACAAGAAATAAAAATTAGAAATAAAAAATTTAGAAATAAAATTCTTTATTAAAAAAAATCAAGGGGTAAGAACATTCAACTTAGAATACACTGTTCTCTCTGAATAAACAGACAGGGTAGTGGGGCATGGAGATGAGTACTGGATCACATTTAATGACACCTCAGCATTTTGGATTTCTTTGATCATTTTCAGTTTTACTTGATATCAGGACCCATCAGCTCCTTCTAGTGATAGGTTCTGGCCACTCATTCAGACTTCTGACCTTTTTGGAAAGGCCTTTGACACTAGTGCTTTCCAGGTATTGTGGACTTGGTGTGTGTGTGCTTGTTTTTGTCCCCCTTCAGGCCCCTTAGGTAGTTGAAACTTTGCCGCTTTTCTTTTCAAGTTTTTAGAGGCATTGCCTCAGAGGACATGTTTTTCTTGAATCCCATAAAGGGCCAAAGAAGCCCATCTGGATTCTGTAGCCTTCAGTAAGGAAAAAGGGGCACAAGGGGCTTCATTTGAGCTGCTTGAGTCTTTTGCTGTCCAAGAAGGTTCTCTCCAGGGACCTTTCGAGTCAGTTATTTCTGTGGAAGACGTTTATGACGGGGGCACCACCTGTGTCAGCTCTCTGGGTTCAGATTAATCACCTTTAGGGAACACAGTGATTCCCAACCACTGTGGCTCTGTTCTAGAACCCAGTGAGTTGTAAAATGTCATAAAGGAAGAATTACTATTGCCTCCTAAGTTCCAACTCAGGTCAAAAGTAAGATTTAGCATTTAGGTAGACATGGCCTTGAATTTCTTGGTGTCACCATCAGTACCCCAGGTGGAAACTGCTAAGGCCCAGTTTTTATTGAGTTGGAAAAATGTGACAGATTTACTCATAATGAATTAGAATATAAACTTTTATTTAATCCTATAGAACTCTGATAAACAAATTATCAAGAAGATAGAAAGTGACCTCAGATAAGCCTTTCGTAGCACTTCTGACCATTTCAGATTACACCCCTCAGTGCCTGTTTTTGAAAAATAAACAAAACATGAAAGCTAAACAAGACACTAATGAAAAAGTTTATCTGTATGGGGTTGAAGAGATAGGGATGGGTGTAACTTTTTATATAGTTTTGATGTTTGATCCTTATTAGTTTCATATTCAAAAAATTAAAGTGATAGGGAAACCTTTATATTGAATGCAAACAGAAATAAATAAACCTAACTGCATATTAAGACGTTAACCACAGACCAAAAAAAATTTCAGGTATTTTTTTTTTAATTTTATTTCAATCATTGTTCAAGTACAGTTTTCTCCCCTCTACTCCCAATCCAGGTCGCCCACCCCTCCCTCCCAACTTCCCTGCCATTACCACCCTCCCCCTAGTTTTTATCCATGTGTCTTTTAACTTTGTTCCTGTAAACCCTTCCCCTTTTCCCCTGAAACTCCCTCTTCTCTCTCCTCTGGTCACTTTCTACCTGTCCTCTATTACAGTGTCTTTGACTATACCCTGCTTGTTTCTTTGTTTTGTTGTTTAGGTTCCTGTTAAAGGTGAGATCATATGGTATTTGTCTTTCACTGCCTGGCTTATTTCGCTTAGCATAATGCTTTCCAGTTGCATCCATGATGTTGCAAAGAGTAGGAGCTCCTTTATTTCTGCTGCATAGAATTCCATTGTGTAAATGAACCATAGTTTTTTGATCCATTCATTTACTGAAGGACATCTAGGTTGCTTCCATCACTTAGCTATTGTAAATGGTGCTGCTAAAATTTCAGGTATTTTTATAATAAGCTTTTTTATTGTATAATCTCAATGTGATCTAAGGGCAAACAGAATTGCAAATAAATCTTGAGTTTTAATCATTATGTTATTGGAAGTGGTATTAATAATTTTAAAACTATTTTGTGTATTTTGTAGGATACAGCAAATAGATAAATATTTTAATGTTGTTGAATAGCAGTGTTTTCACATGAAAGAAGGGAGCCTCAAATGTGGAGTGGGGAAAAGTAAGGGATATTCCTTATAGACTTATATTAGATATAAGTAAGAACTCATAACTTGAAAAAAATTAAATGTTTCCTATAGCTCTGTCACAGTAATATCGCAGTATGAGTGTGAACATTTAGCATCCAGATTTTGGCTTACAAATAACCATTGCTGATTGTCCCAACTCTGAGGTGGAATATCTTATTCTAGTAAGCAGGGAAGTACTCAAAGGTTGATGGGGACATTTTAAAAAGACATAACAGCCTGCTTGAAGGGCATTTTATTGGCCATATTTGGTAATTTGGGGTATCAAAAGGAATGATGGCAATAGATCATAACCTATTAAACCATGAGCCCATAGTAATACTAAAGAAATAAAAGGGGCAGGAGATGTAAGGGGTGGGGGGACGAGGCTTTCTTTACAAAAGAGTACTACCTAATAAATGTAGGAAAATGATAGAATTAGAGAATCCTTCTTTTGTAATACCAATGTAATTATTGATTCTGACAAGTATTGTTAATGGATACTAAAACCATTGGTTAAAATGTCATTGGGAACAAATATTCAGTCTGAAAGTATTATCCACATATTAAAAATTACAAAGAGGAGAAAGTGTCTTTACAGTGGAGACATCTGGCAGTAGATACTACCAATCAAGTGCAGTGCATAATTATTGATTAGATACTAGACCTAAAAATAAAAAATTAAAAACACAACTCTGGGACAATCAGTGAAACTCAAGTGTGAGCCGTGTCTTAGAGAACATCATGCTGATGTTAGTTACTCCTGGTGGACATTTGGGTCGTTTGCAGTTTTTCACTGTTTCAAACAATGCTGGTGCACACACACTGTAGTTTCTCTGGGAGTAAGATTGTTGGAGAATAGATTATGTACTTTTTCAACTTTACTAAGTAATGTTAATTTTTCTTGTACTTTTCCAACTTTATTAAATAATGCTAATTTTTTTAATTAGGTGGTTATATTTACACCCCCATCAACAATGTATGTGTTTTAGTTGCAAATATTTGATATGGTCATGCTTCTTTTAAATTTTTCTATTGTACATCTACAGGAAAGTCATAAAAATGGTACAAAAGATCCAAAAATATAATTAAGAAACCATTTCCATTTATAATAGCAGGAACAAGAATAAAAATAGGAAATATTTGGCAAAAGAAGTGTAAAACTTATACTCTGAAAACTAGAAAACATTGTTGAAAAAATTAAAGAAGATCTAAATAAATGGAAAACATCCCATATTCATGAACTGGAAGATTAATTAATATTTTAAGATGGCAATATTCTCCAAATTGATCTACAGATTCAATTCATTCCCTATCAAAAGCACAGCTGGCTACTTTGCAGAAATTGACAAGCTGATCCTAAAATTCATATGGAAATTGAAGGGACTCAATTTCTATGTTTACTTAAAAATATGAAAATATTTCAAGAATACTAAAAAATATTGAAAAAGAAGAATAAAGTTATAAGTCTTTCACTTCCCCCATTTTAAAACTTAATGCAAAACTATATCACAGCAGTGTGGTACTAGCATAAGAACAGGCCCATAGATCAATGGTTTAAAATTGAAAAAGTCTGGAAATAAATCCTCCTATTTATGATCAACTAAATTTTGCAGGTGTCAAGATTATTAAATGGGGGAAAGAATAATCTTTTTAACAAATGGTGCTGGAGCAACTGGATATCCACATGTGAAAGAAGGAAGTTGAACCCCTACCTCACAAACAAGAACTAACTAAAAAGAGGTCAAGGATCTAATGTAAAAACTAAAACCATAAAATTATTAGAAGAAAATAATGGTGTAAATCTTCATGGCTTTGGATTAAGCAATGATTTTTTGGATACAGCACAAACAATAAAAAAAAAAAAACTAGACACCATCAAAATTTAAACTATTTATGCTTCACAGGATTCTGCCAAGAAAGTGAAAAGAGAATGCACAGAATGGGAGAAATTATTTGTGAATCATTTATCCAATAAGGGACTTATATTTACAATATTGGAAGTCCTATTACAAGTCAATAATAAAAAGACAAACAGCCTAATTAAGATATGGGTAAAGGATCTGAATCAGCATTTATCCAGAGAAGAAAGATGCTCAGCATCACTAGCTAATGGGACAAATGGAAATCAAAACCACACAGAGACACTACTTCACACCTGCTATGTGTGAAGACAAACAATAAAAAGTGTTGTTTAATACGTGGAGAAATTAGAATCCTCTACACTGCTGATGGAAATGTGTGAGGGGGGGACAAGAAAAAAGAAACACTGGAATTATCTTCTTGAGGGTGGGCCCCTTATAGTAGAGGCTTCCCCTGCTAGGTGAGTTGTTCTAGGAACCCATTTGTATCGGTGTTCCAACTAGCATTGTTGTGAGAGGCTTCATTCAACTTCAGTGAATTTTTTTAAGACTCTTTCTACACGTTTTTCCATTTCATGATGGGTGATTTACAAGCGCACCTGCCCA
This sequence comes from Tonatia bakeri, assembly GCA_004024845.1. Lineage (NCBI taxonomy): Eukaryota > Metazoa > Chordata > Mammalia > Chiroptera > Phyllostomidae > Tonatia > Tonatia bakeri. Next base: position 86,846 of record PVIA01002535.1, read on the forward strand.
CATGGCACTGAGTGTTCAGCAGATTTTGACCAGAAATGGCATGACTCCTATGCCCCACCCTCCCTATTCACCCAATCTCACCCTGAGTGACTTTGTTTTTCTGGATGAGAAAAGTCCTCAAAGGGAAAAGTTTTGCTGATGTGGAAGAGGTGAAACAAAAAATGGCAGAAGCACTAAAAAAGATCAAAATTGATGAGTTCAGAAACTGCTTTGAGCAGTGGGGGGAAAAAAAGTCTCAATAGGTGTATTGCATTAAATGGAGAGTACTCTGAAGGTGACTGAAGTTTCAACATGTAAGAGTAAATACACAATTTTTTATAAATAAATTCTGGGTTTGTTTGGGTCCCCCCTCCAAAATGACATAGCTACTTTAGAAGACAATCTTGCATTCCTCAAATGGCTAAACATAGAGTTATCATATGATCCAGCAATTCTGCACTTAGATATGAAATAAGAAAGAAATGTAAACATGTCCACACAAAAACCTGTATACAGATGTTTATAGTGGCATTAACTGGAAACTATCCAATGCCCATCAGTGGATGAATGGATAGACAAAGTGTGGTATATCCATATAGTAGAAAAATTATACAGCAATAAAAAATGAAATACTGACGCATGCCACAACATAGATGAAACTTGAAAACATTATTCCAAGTGAAAGAAGTTAGTCATATATGTTTATATATTGTCATGGGTCCAATTATATTAAATGTCCAGAATAAGCAAACCTATAGAGAAGGAAAATAGACTAGGCTGGGGGACCAAGTGGGGAATTGAGGGCTGATGGTTAAAAAGTATGAGGTTTTTTTAGAGGTTGTGAAAGTATTGTAAAATTGATTGTGGCAATTGTTGTAAAACTGTGAATGTATTAAAAGCCATTAAATTGTGTATTATAAATGAGTGAATTATATATGAACTATATATCAATAAAGCTATTAGAATGTGTACTCTTCCCCAGTTTCTCTTAAAGTTAACACCTTATATAACCATAGTAAATCATCAAAACAGGAAATCAATCCTGGAACAACACTATCAACTAAACACCTCACCAGTCTTCCCTTACTGCCATGTTTCTGTTCTGGGATCCAAAGCAGGATCACAATTGCATTCAGTTGTGTGTCCTCTGGTAAGATTTATTCCTAGATGCTTAATTTTTTAATTTTATTAGAAATGTCTTTAAATACATATCCTCCCTACTGCTGGTATATGGAAATGCAACAATTTTTGTAGATTGATTTTTTAACCCATCAACTTAACTAAATTCTTATTAATTTATTTATGTGGATTATTTTGTGTTTTCTACACAGACATATATTAGTAAATAATAAAAGTTTTGTTTCTTATTTTACAGTTTTAAGAGAAAAAAATCAGGATATACAATTATAGAATATGACCTAAGTAGTACAATATACATAGGAAGGAATGCACAAAAATATTTGCAGTGTCTTATTTTGAGTTAAAGAATTATGGATAGCCCTGGCAAGTATGGCTCAGTGGATCGGGTGCCGGTCATGTGAACCAAAGGATCACTGGTTTGATTCCCAGTCACAGCACATGCCTGGGTTACGGGCCAGGTTCCTAGTAGCAGGGGGCATGCAAGAGGCAACCATGCATGATGTTTCTCTCCCGCTCTTCCTCCCTCCCTTCCCCTCTCTCTAAAAAACAAATAAAATACTTTAAAAAAAGAATTGTGTATAAATTTCTTTTTTTAATATATCTCTATACTTTTCAGTTTTTCCAAGATGAGTGTCTATCACTCTCATCACCAGTCAAGAAACAAAACTTAAAAATAAAAGCAAGTCTAAAACAAAATTTAAAGGTAAGGATGATCTACTAAAATGCCCAGATAGGAACAAAACAATTACGTCTAATATGCCTGCTCCCAACCCAAATTCACCACTGCAAAACTAACTGGCTGCACAGTTATGGACTAATAGACCATATTATATCCTAGATAACTACCCCTTAGATTTGACCTGTCAAAGGTCTTCTTGTTTCATTTGTTTTGAAATGTAGTCACCTATTAATGGTCCACAAGATGTTTTTCCTCTTTATAAATTAACTATGGTCTTTACATATTAGGATGCCTTTAACTTGTTTCCTAATAGCAAATTTAGGAAATATCTACTAATTTTCAATTGATTCTACTCTCCCCATTTTACAGATTAGGGAACAGAAACCCCCAGAGATTAAGTGGATCCCCTGTGCCTCTGCTCACCTCCTCTGCCCCTTAGTATTTTGTCTCCCATGATGACACCTGTCAGAATTACCCACCTTCTCCATCATAAGATTCATGAGACTAAGGTCTTTGGCCTGCTGTCCTCTGTAATCCCAGGCCTAGCACAGTACTTGACAGGGTACCTGATACAAAGTAGATGTTCAGTAAGTCACTATCAAATGTTGAATGAATTTTACAAGCAATTCACATTCAAAAACATCAGAATGATTGCCAAATATTTGATTGCTCTTGAAAATATTCATAATGTTTGACTACGTTTGGGTGGAAACTGAAAACAGTCTCTGAGGAAAGTCTCCTAATGAAAAAATGTTTGAAAGCAAAATTACCTTCTGTTCACCTTTTCTCATAGAATGAATTTTTCATATGGTAAAACATTTTTCCTTTTTAAAAAATCCCACTTAGAGCTATTTGTATTACAGCATCTAGATGTTAATTGTACATGGTTGTTCTTTGAGCTGGTTTTATATTAAAAGAAAAGCTAGATAAATAAAACTAAATCAACAATTAATTCAAGTCTCTCTGTTTTATTTTTTAAATTTATTTACTTAATTTTTTTTCATACACTTCTGTGGCTGATACTAGGTTCTAAATAGATGTCCTTCAACCCTTGAAATCCAGGCTGGTCCTCAAGGACCATATCCAACCCCCAAATCAACCTTCTGGTTCCTTCTCCTGCTCGTAGGGCCATAGGCTTGAGTTTCCACTGCTCATCTCAGATGGCGTGGCCCTCCCTCCATGCTGCCAAGTGTCTGGGGTGGGGAGGAGAGTTGTGTGCCCTTATTTTCTGTTTTTCCCCAGCTTTATTGAGCTATAATTGATAAATAACATTGTATAAGTTCAAGGTGTACAATGTGATGATTTGATACATGTAAAGTTTTGATATATTTACCACACTGAAAGCAGTTAACACATTCTTCATCTCACATAATTACCATTTTGTTTCCATTTTAAAGGAGGATTTGGTTTTTTAATTAACAATCCCAACAACAGTTTCATGTGCCTAGAACTATTTTAGAACTATTTCATGTGCCTAGAACTAGTTTATATGTAGAAGTAATTTTATTATAGACCAAAATAATGAAAGAGTACTGAAGTTTCACAATTTATAACATTTTGACATTTTATTACTCTTGGGTACTTTAGTTCATTTTTTTAATTTAGTACATAATTCAACATTATTGAGGGTTTCCTATACTCTAGATACTATGCAGAATGTCACTGTATAAAAGTGAGTAAAATACTAAATAAAAAGGCTTATAATCTAGTTTTGGTATCTTTAGACCTCACATAGTATTTTCCTTTTTTCTTACATTTGTTTTGTTGCTAACTTTTGGGTATGGAAGGCTTATATTATTATATTAATTTGGCCAAGAGCTGTAGCCCAAAGTGTCACTTTTCCAAGTGACCTGTATAGTAGCTGTTAGCAGCAGCACCTCATATATAAATAGAATTTAATTATACAGAGGGCTCATACACTTAACTGTTTCTACTTCATGTATCAAATTGTTTCCTATTTTCATTTGTGGGAGGAAGAGTGGGGTTTCTCAAGAAAAGGAAATCTGATAGTTCCTTCTCAAAATTGTGGGGAATATGAAAAAAGAAAAGTATCTGTTCTGTAAGCCTCTCCATATGATTAGTACCCAGCATATCAGTTGACACTGATCTTGTCTCATTTATGTATATGTATGTAAAAATATGCTTTTTTTCTTCTTGGCAGGTGTCCTTGTAGATCTGGGTCTGGAGGAAAATGGGACAGCTTATCAGAGAGCCGAGAAATATGTCGTTCGTCTAGACAATGAGATTCAAGCCAAGTTTGAAGTTTTCATGAGAAAAGTGAAACAGAACCCGTATACACTGTTTGTGCTGGTCCATGACAACTGCCATGTGGAACTAACGAGGTGATTGCTTCAGAGTGAGCAAATGCAATATTTCTTCTACAGCAGCAGTAGTTATGTAATAAATTATTTAAAAGGTGATGGTTTGAAAACCCAAGGACCCTAGCATTTGGCATCTTTATTGATAACTTACTCCTACCTTTCTCTTGCTCTTTTAACCTTTCTTACCACTTTAATGTTGATTTTATTAGAACTATACTGTGGGTGAATTTATACTTCACTATTAAAAATACAATTTTAAGGGCATTGTGGAACTTCAGAAAAGCATGGCATCAAGGAGGTTGAGGTTCATGAGCTCCCAGCAGGCCCATGTGTTTGCCCTCTCACCACCATTCCTCCTCCCCAGTTCTTTTCCTGTCTTTTTTTCCCTTCTCTTCTATTCCTAGCTCTGCTATTTCTCTTTTTCCTTGCCCTTCTTTCTTTCCTCTTACCATTAACAGCAGTAGAGATGCTACTTTAATGATCGGAGAGCTTGTTAATGAAAGAACAGTGCATGTGGCATGATGGAGCTAGTTTTGCTGCCAGATCAAATTACAGCAATGATCAGGTAGCGGGTATCTTGCTCCTATGGATTAATAAGGCAAAGAATTTAAAGGTGGGGAGGATAGTCCTCAAGTGTTTATAGACTTTGTTTTTTCAGGACACAATAAGGTTAAGAATCTAGAAGTGTTCTGGTCTGTGCTAGAAATCGTAAGAGTGCTTGTTCAGAAGCTAGAATGTGTTTGGCACTCCACAATACAAAATTTAGAGCCATGTGTAGGTATAAGCAAGATCTTGCATAACTTTGTTAGGCTGAGCAGGAAGGAAGGGAGGGAGGGAGAGATGGAGAGAGGGAGGAAAGGGGGGAGGAAGGAAGTGGGGAGAGAGGGAAGAAAAGGGACAGAGGGGAAGAAAAGAGGGAGAGAGAGAGAAGGAAGAAGGAAAAAGGAAAGAAATTTTGCCCACATCCTGTTTAGTTACCACTAGCATTTTATTGGGTTGGCCAAAAATTTCATTTAGTTTTATCTATACAATGGCTCTATTAGAGCTTAGCTGTCTTTAACTTAATTTGAAACAATTTTGTTAGATTGTATTGTGACTGCTGTCATATTGGCATGCATTTTTTAAAAAAACTTACCAAAACTGGTGAATTTTTGTGCAGCCACTTTAGTATTGAAGATGGAATAAGATGTGCAACATTTTTTATATATTATGCTTTATTATTTTAAGAAAGGTAAAAATGCAACTGAAACACACACACAAAAAGATTTGGACAATGTATGGAGAAGGTGCTGTGACTGATCAAATATGTTAAAAATGGTTTGCAAAGTTTCTTGGTACTACTGACATTTTGGCCAAATAGTTCTTTGCTATGGGGCTGTCTTATGCTTTGGAAGATGTTTAGCAGCACCCCTGGCATACCCACTAGAAGCCAATAGCTGGAGACAGCCAGTATACTCAAAATATCCAAATCAATAAAGTTATTGGTGAAAATGAAAAATGTGTCTTTTATTTTATGGAAAAAACTAAATGCACTTTTTGACCAACTAAATATAAGCAAAAATAGCTCACTGACGTTATATACCTTGTCCCTGAAAGTTTGGGGTAATAGCTCCAAGGATTATGCATTGGGTCTCTCTGTATTTAATTCCCCAGGGCAACCTGATACATACACACTGAACACAACTAAAGATGCTTCAGAAATACGAAAATTTTAGTCACAGAGAGGGGGTAGGAAGAACCCTCCATACAATCTATCAAAGTAATTTTCAATTTTTTTCATCTCATGGCACACATAAACTAATTATTAAATTCTGTGGCACACTAAAAAATATGTTCTTTGCGAACCTGACAAAAATGGGTATAATTTTGAGTCTTTCACACTCCATGGCTATTGTGTTGACTGTTGTCATTCTTTTTATTTGACAATCTGAAGGAAAAGAGGTCAGTGCCCCTGACTAAATAGTCAGGTATTGCATGTTTTAAAAATCCCTGCAGCACACCACTTGAAAATCGCTGGTCTAGCAAGCAACCTCAAGGGGAGGAGAGTGTCGTTAACACATGGGGGATCCCTGTGGCTCTGAGCCTTTCTGGGGGTACAGATCATTGCACAGTGATAAGCATCACGCTTTGATGGAGAAACTTCCTCAGTCAGGTGAGCTTTCACACTGAAGTGATCTGTCTCAGCTACAGATTTAGACATAGTTGGCTTGGATAATTGAGTTTACATTTCGAGGTATGTACATCAGGGCAATTTGAAAAGGAGGGGAATGACTAAAATCTTGGTGAAAGGAGTAAGAAGGAGTACTCTTGTTGGTCTTCCAAATCATTGTTCATTGCTTCTACTCCTACTCCCAAAGAACTAGGGAAAAAAGCAGCTAAAAAGTTACTTCCATCTGGCTGGCGTAGCTCAGTGGATTGAGCGTGGGCTGCGAACCAAAGCATCGCAGGTTCGATTCCCAGTCAGGGCACATGCCTGGGTTGCAGGCCATGGTCCCCAGCAACTGTACATTGATGTTTCTCTCTCTCTCTCTTTCTCCCTCCCTTCCCTCTCTAAAAATAAATAAATAAAATCTTTAAAAATTAAAAAAAAAAGTTACCTCCAATTTGATATCTGCTTCTGTGTCTCATCAGTTTAATCTGGATATTTGAATGTGACTTTCAATATTTTACAGTGTCATTTCGGGCTCTTTGTCACATGGTGAACCTAGTCATGGATTGGCTGATAGAGTCATTAATTGCAGAGAAGTTCTGGAAGCTTTCAACCTCTTGGTGCTCCAGGTTAGCTCCTTCCCATACACTCTGCAGACCCAGCAGTCCAGAGTCAGCTCCAGCAATGAGGTTCACTGGGTACAGCTGGACAGCACGGTGAGTCTCTGTTCTACTCTCAGATGCACAGCCATGTTCCTAGTTCCCCGGGGGCAGAATCTTATAATGAAACATGGTCATGGGTTTGTAGAGTATAGCACACAAGTTCAAGAATCTGACTAACATAATGCTTTATCTTCTAGTAATTACAATTATCATAACATTAAAAACTAGAGAATAGTGTCTTACATAAAAATTGATTAGGTGGCTCTCTTTTAGGTTATCATCAGTTGCAAAATTGCCCACCTTATATAGTTTGTGCTCCCAAAAATGATGTTATCTGATACCATCGTCAATATTATGGATTGTCTTTGTGCCTTTACTGATTCATTTGAATCTATGACTGGGAAATTTTATTGTCCTGCTCAGTAGCATCTCTGTCATGTTTCCAACTTTCTCATCTGCTCCACTGTTTAGTTACTCACATGCTCCCCACCAATTAGGTTTTTCCTTTTAATCAGACTTCTTCTCAGCATTGTACATATCCAGGTCTTCATATTTTTTTTTACTTTAATTCTAATGACCTATAAACTGTATGCTAAACATACTATCCAAAGAAATAAGAGTTTCATTTAAAAAAAATAAAGATTAGCCATTAAGCAGTGGATCCTTTGTTTTAAAATATTGACATATTGATATTTAAAAATAAACATGTTTAAGTGAAATATGCCAGAAATATCTTACATAGGAATAACTGTTCATTCATTAACTCAGTGCATTTCATTGTTATGAAGTAGGTATGTTTTCCCTGACTTGGAATTCTTCTTTCTGAGTATTGGTTTGTCCTTTGCAGTCATGCAAGCTCAGGTCACAGATTCCTGTTGGCATCAATAGTCCCTTCCTTCTGAGAACTGTCTCATTGTGTTCACTATCACACACAGGTTTCTTTGAACCTTTGTTTTGCTGGTCTCTTCTCCACCCAAGCTCTGGTCATTGAATAGATGGTTAAGTTACCAGTAAGATAAGAAGCAGTCACAGTTCTTTGCCTCTAAGGGTAGGGCACGCCTGTAGGCTACCCAAGAAGTTACCCTGCCACAGCATGGATTGCCAATAGAATTGATGAAAGGAAAAACTGTCTTTCAATCCAACAGATAGATCTCTATTGAATATTAAGTTTCCATATATTGTTGGCGAGGGTGCAGGAGCACTATCCTAATGTACTTTGTTGGTTCAGTCTTTCCCAGAGGGGTAGGAAGAAGGACTCCACTTCTGCCTTTTAGCTTCTCTTCAATAAAGTAATGAGAGAAACAGGCTCAAGTTAATTTTTCTTAAAATCATTCCTATGGATTATGGTTAATTTTTAGGTATAATAATGGCAGTGTGGTCATATTTTTAAAGGGTTCTTATCTTAGAGATATCTAGTAAAATATTTATGGATTAGAGATATAATACCCAAGATTATATTCTAAATAATTGAGAGATGGAAGTTATTATACTCTAATGTTTAAAAAAATCATTCCCATGAAATTGAGATCAACATGGAGAAAAGGTAAAACACTGCATCTAATTTACAGCTATAACTTTACACATTTAGGGAAGAAGCTCCTAACATTTAGCCTCCTTAGTTATCCTGAAGCCAATGGCCCGTAGAAGGAATGACTGGGAAAAACAAACAAATTCAACTAAAAAAAATATTATTAAGCACATATGGGCTTGTGTTAGACCTTTCTAAGAACACACAGTGGGCTCATGGTTTACAGGAGAGAGCAAGGTACACATCAACGTCACTATTGTCCAAAGTATAATAAGGCATACGTGGGAAAAAGAGATGGGGCAGAGGCAGGGGGTTGTGGGGTTGGCAAAATGGGTGAATAGGGTCAAAAGGTACATATTTTCAGTTATAACATAAACAAGTCCTGAGGGTGCAATGTACACATGGTAACTATAGTTAACAATACCGTATGTTATATTTGAAAGCTGTTAAGAAATATCTTCAAAGTTCTCACCACAAGGAAAAAAATTGTGCCCTGGTTAGGTGGCTCAGTTGGTTAGAGCATTGTCCTGTATACCAGCCAAGGGTTGTGGGTTCAATTCCCAGTCAGGGCACATACCTGTTGTGAGTTTGACCCCTGGTCAGGGTGTGTACAGGAGGAAACAGATTGATGTTTTTCTCTCACACTAATGTTTCTCTCTCTCTCTCTCTTTCTCCCTGCCCTTCTCTGTCTCTCACATCCTTTTCCCTCTCTCTAAAATTGATAAACATATCTTTCGGTGAGGGAAAAAAGAGAAGAAGAAAATTGTAACAGTGTGTGGTGATGAATGTTACCTAGACTTATTGTGGCGAGCATTTCACAATATATATAAATGTTTAATCATCCTGTTGCACAGCTGAAACTAATATGATGTTATATGTCAGTTATATCTCAATTTTCTTTATATTTTTTTGTCAGAAAAAAAAAAGAAAGTAAATAAGACAATTTAAAAAAACACAAAATTCTCTGGGAGTTGAGGGGAGGGAGAAGTTCCATCCATTGGGGAGCACCAGGAAAGGTGACACAGCAGCTGGGAGCAGCCACTCTGGGCAGCAGACAGCTGGGGCAGGGCCACAGAGGAGAAAACATTGGCATTTTGGAGAGAATACGTAGTGGGATTAAAAGGAACCTGGAAATATACATATGGAGGTTTAAACTACGAGGCTGGCAAAATTTATACTTCTTATACAAGCATTAATGATTTCTTATCAAAAGCATAGTATTATTAGAAATATCAGAATATATACGTTTCTTTTGTTTTTATATTAACGATGTAAATGTACAGCTTAGTGAATTTCCACAAACTGAGACTACACACCCATGAGACTAGCATCCAAATGATGAAATAGAATAGTACCACCATCCCAGAAGCCAGGCACTCCCCCACCAAAGGGAAAAACTCATCTGGCCTCTTACACCATAGGTTTGGCTTGCCCAGCTTTGAACTTCATGTAAATGAAATCATTCAGTATACACTCCTTCGTGTCTGGCTTCTTTTGCTCCTCAATGTTCATGAGACTCTTCTCTATCTTTCATGAATCATAAACATTCATTGTTATTACTGTATGTAGATTTCACTGGGTGACTTTACCACAATTCATTTATTCATTGTGCTCATTTACCTCAAACAGTGCTGCTGTAAACATGCTATCACATGCCTTTTGGTAGACATATGTATGCACTTCCGTTGGTTATATACCTGGGAGTGAAATTGCTGGGTCTTAGAGAACGTGTGTGTTCAGCACTGAGAGGCTGCATTTTAAAGCAGTCCATTAACTGCAGAGGCGAAGTCAACATGATTAGAAATGGGGAGATCATTCATCTGGCTTTCCTGTTAATTCGAGTTAGAATTAACAAATACAATAATCAGAATAGTGGTCCCGACAATAAAAAAGAATGAAAGAAATGGTAACTTCTCTAGGATTTGCTTATAGGGGAAGAGGGAAGAATCAGAGGTGTCTTTGAGATGATGCCTTTAGATGGGAAGAAGTCAAGAGGAAAACTGACCGTGGAGGGCAGATAAGACAGCTTGAATGAGCTAAGATGGATGCGAGGGCATCGTAGCAAAAGCCAAGTTGGAGTTCAGGCTTTATGTTGAGGATTTGGAAAATTTTTTCAAAACCAGTGATCAGTGAAGCAGCTTGTGTGGCCAAAATCATGAAAGAAAGTAAGAAAATTGCCGAGAGGGCAGTGAGGCCAAGGACTAACAAGTGAAGGCTATTGGGTTTGGCCTTGGGAGTGGGATGAAAAGCAGAGGCAGCAGTGGAAGGAGAGGGAGCATTGCTGCTTCGGGTCACTGCATGGATAGGACTTCAGGATGGGGGAGATTTTTTTTAAAGATTTTATTTATTTATTTTTAGAGAGATGGGAGGGAGGGAGAAAGAGAGAGGGAAAAAAACATCGACGTGTAAGAGGTACATTAACAGGGGTGCCTCTTACACACCCCCATCTGGGGACCTGGTCTGCAACCCAGGCATGTGCCCTGACCAGGTATGGAACTGGCGGCCTTTTGGTTCCCAAGCCGGTGTTCAATCCACTCAGCCACACCAGCCAGTGTAGGAAGAGGACATTTCTTTTTAAAGAGAAGGAACATTTTACCCAAAGACTGAAGGATTCAATAAATAGTATGATTTATATTGGGGGACATATATCCCCCAATATAAATCATAGAGTAACATCATTCATAAATTTTAGAGTAACATCATTCATTGTTTCATAACTCATATTTTAAAGGGTGGTCCAATTAATGATAACTTGTGATACTTACAAAACTACGGTCACAGTGTAATGCAAATATAACAGATTTCAAAAACTGTTCACTTCTAATTCCTGTCTTTAGTAGCTGTGGTTCTTTTTTATTTTTTATTTTTATTTATCTTCAGAGAGAGGGGAAGGGAGGGAGAAAGAGAGGGATACATCAATGTGTGAGAGAAACATCAATTCATTGCCTCTTGCACACCCCCAACCAGGGACCCTGCCCGCAACCCAGTGATGGGCCCTGACCAGGAATTGAAGTGATGACCCTCCACGGTTTGCAGGACAACACCCAACTCACTGAGCCACACCACTCAGGGCAGTAGCTCTGGTTCTTTAAACTCATGTTGGCCCAAACTGATCATAAACCATCCTTTAACAAGCTGCTCCATAATTTTGCTAAGAAAAAAGAAAAAGAAATAAAAATGAGGACAGGTGGATACATCCTATCCAGCAAGTTTATTGCTGCATCTGGAAAAGGAGCAGGCTTGGAGTAGGATTTTACATTTCCCCAAAGAAATAAGACCAATGATGAGAAGGAGTTTAAAGACCAAGTAGACCATGTATGCATGATATAGCTTTTCCACTAACTCTGTGCTAGCAGTACAGGTAATGGAGGGAAACTTGAATGATTGAGGCTTTTTTTCATCCTAAATTACTTATTTGATACAACTACACAGAAGGAAACAAGCAAACAACAGATGTTACTCCATCTATGCTCTAAGCCTCTGGAATTCATGAGAACATACTCTGGTCCTGTCATAAAACATATTTACTCTCAAAAAAGACCATGTTCCAGCAAGTGCAGTGTAGAGGACTTCAAAAAATTAAAAGCTACCAAATAGTGCTTTATTTTTATCTTATGGACCTTATAAATCACAGAATTAACTGTTCATCACTTTGGATGGGTACTCAAAAGCTCAGAACCAAATTTGTAGCCCACTTCTAACAAAACATGCAGAAGCTTCTGGTATGCATTTCTGAGAGAGCTAACTTTATCCCTGACCAAATCCTATTTCTCTTATCCTTGCTTTTTTTTTCCTCTGATCACCTTATATTTCCTCTGATATTTCTATCTTACACATTTTAAGCTACTATACTGCCGTTATGAAATCAATTGGAGAGTGCTTAAAGAAAAATGTCAATACATAATAACAAAAATGAGACTAGAACGCACAGGCAACATGAAAAGAAGAAATGACTGAAAAAAGTAATGTACAAAAGAGGAAGGAAAGCTATTTAAAATAAAAAACAGATACATGAACTCAAAAAGCTTATTAGCTTAAGGACAAGTAACTTGACATTCCAGGGTCTTTTGAAGGAACCTTTGTGTCACATCCCAAAGTTCATTTTTATAGTGATGACTGAGTCATCAAAAAGAGGGACAGATTAAATACTGTGTATTCTGTTTAAGGCAAAAAAATATAGATTCTACTTTTAAAATAAATTTTGTTTGTAAAAGGATAAGCTTGTAGGAATTACCATCATTAAGTTATGTCAGAAGAGTGTTCTGTAATGGCAGAGTTTATTAGTTTGTTGATCTCCACAGAGTTTTATAGATAGCATATGTATCAGAGAACTACTTCGAGAAGAGGGAAATTTGACCTGTGACAGTACCAGCCTTAGAAATGCTGTTCTTCCAAAAATGTCTGAACAAAGAAAGAGTCAACAAACCATCTATATATATAGTTATCCTCTGCCTTAAGAAAGCATGTCAACATTCCACTAATCACATATTAAGTTTATTTGAAGTGAAAAGAAATTTCAGTTATATCTCAGAGATGATTATAGAGTTGGTATCAGGTTATATAATGAAATAATTTTTCAAGCTTTATTGGGGTATAATCAATAAAATTGTAAGATATTTAAAGTGTACACTGTGATGAACTGATATATTTATGTATATATTATACAAGGATTCCTCCCATCTAGATAATTAACACAATTGTCACTATATGTATATATTTTGTTAAGGACATTTAAGTTCTTCTTCCTTATCAAATTATAAGTACACAATATGGTATCTATTACAGCCATCATGTGATACATTAGATCCTTAGAACTTACTCATCTCACAGCTGAAAGTTTGTGCCATTTTACCAACTGCTCCCTATTTCACCCACTGCCCAGCCCCTAGCAACCATTATTCTACCTTCTGAGTGATATATGTCATATATGTTTTACATTCCACATATAGGTGATACAATGCACTATTTGTCTTTCTTTGTCTGTCTTATTTCACTTAGTATAATGCCCTCGGGTCCATCCCTGGGATGTCACAAATGGCAGGATGTCCTCCTTTTTCACAGCTGCATAATATTGCTATATATACATATATATGTGTGTGTTTATGTACATATATATATACAGGATGGGACAAAAGTAGATTTACTGTGTGTGTACACAAAACAGTTTATTCTTGTATTATTTATTCATTATTGTATTATTTTCCATACAACAACTGTAAACCTACTTTTGCCCTACCCTGCATGACATATTTTTACTCAGTCTTTGATTGACAGACACTTAAGTCAGTTCTGTACCTATCGTGAAGAACGCTGCAGTGAAGATGGGAGTGCAGCAGCACTTTGACATCCTGTTTTAATTTCCTTTGAATATATACCCAGAAGTGGAAATGCTGGATGAGATGGCAGTTCTATTTTTAATTTCTTTAGGAACCTCTGTACTGTTTTCCACAGTGGGTGCATTAATTTATATTCCCACCAACAGTGCACAAGGCTTTCCTTTTCTCCAGATCCTCACCAACACTTGTTAACACTTGCCTTTTTGATGACAGCCATTGTAGCAAGGGTGAGGTGATCTCTCATTGTGGTTTTGATTTGCATTTCCCTGATGATTAGTGATGTTACACACACACCTTATGGTGTACCTGTTGGCCATTTGTGGATATTCTTTAGAAAAAATGTCTATTTAATCCTCTCCCCATTTGTTAATTGGATTTCTCTGTTATTGAGTTGTGGGAGTTCTTTATATATTTTGAATATCAATCCCTTCCTCATCAGCTGTATGATTCGCAAATATTTCCTCTCATTCTATTGGTTGCTTTTTCAGTTTGTTGATGGTTTCCTTTTCTGTGCAAAGCTTTTTAGTTTGCTGTAGTCCCACTTGTTTATTCAAAATTTTTAACCTTCCAGGAAATAACCTATTACAGGGGTTTTCACCATAAAAACTGAGATGCATTGTATCCTGTCCTCACTGGGTTTTGCTCTGTATTTTGAATCAGGAGGACATGAGCTGCGAGGAAAAGCTGTACTTTGGCTTGAATGAGTACAGTAAGTCTCTACAGTGGGGGATCACAAGCCCACTTCTGAGATGTGATGAGACTTTTGAAAAAATGGTGAACACGCTCTTGGAGAGGTAAATAAAATCTTCAACCTTTTCTTTAGCTGTACTTGCATATCTAAAGTAGCCAAAAGTCTTTTGTGTCCATGCCACGGGGAGTGTGCAGTTGACATGCAACAGGAGAATAAAAATAGCCTTTCCTAAGATGACCTTTTCCTCATGTGAATTTTCAATGACCATCCAAGACCAACGAAGGAAACTGGAGACTCACAGTGAGACTTGGAGCCACTTTCCGTGCCTTGAATCGTCTCCCAAGCATGCTTCATTGCTACCACCCGGAGGTTACACGGGAGAGAGGGATTTGCGTATGAAAAGCCATTCCTCTGAGGTCTGCCCTTCCCCACCATACACCCCACATGTTTACATTTCCCCCTTTTTTCTCCTCTGTCCACCACAGGCAAGTATCCTTAGATGACCTGGTACAATCTAAACTTTACTGTGAGATGTTCGGAGTGTAGATTGGAGAAAAGTAAGGAGCAGTCAGGTCATTTGAGTTCAGTTCCTCGTGCCCCTTCTCCAGTCCCTGACCTTGGAAATTAAGACTCATGACTCTTCTGTCTCCTCTGCCTTCTTTTTATTCCCCAATTCCAGGTCAAACTCTAGGAGAGTAAAGGGTTTTCCTATTTTTTCCTCTCTGGTTTTGAAACACGGACTCAAAGAGTAGGTAAAGGCATGAGAATTTACATAACCTAACAGAGGTCCCTGCCCGCCCTCCACAATGCTCTGTCTGACCACCCAGTGAAGGTACAAGGAGCTCTTTCTGATGAGGCTCATTCTAAGTGTTAGCAGCTCTAGTTCTTAAAACTTGCTCCAGTTGATGACAAGCCATCTATGTAACAACCTGCCCCCGTAACTTTGCTAGGAAAAAAGAAAGAGAAATAAAAGTGAGGACAGGTGGATGCATCCTATCCAGCAAGTCAAAATGCTGTGTCAGGAAAAGGAGCAGGCTCAAAGTAGGATTTTATATTTTTGCAGCTGCTGGCTTTCAAAAGACTTAACTGAGACTGTGACATTAATCCTTTCAGAGCACATGTGATCATAGATTTCTAAAATCAGCCCATGAGCTTCCCCTGTGTTTCCCACCCACCCAGTACATCCGCCGACTTGGAGTATATCTTTTCTTCCAGTACCATCATTCAGAGTTTCATAACTTGTGTTTTAACAGGTGATCCATCAACTTATATTACAACTTTGGTAATATGAAACTACCGTTGCAGTTTAATGCAAGCATAACAGATTGGGAAAACTATTCACTACTATGTTTACGCTTCTTTCAGAGTGTGAAATCTAAAATACTTGTATATCGAAGTTACCATTTGTTTAACTTTGGCTTCCCTGCATGGTTCAGCAAAAAAACACTCAGCTTTAAATTGGATCATCTGTGCTTACTTCCTTCTAACCTAGTCACCCCAGGCTACTAAGGGCTATAATTTACTGAATACTTGAAGGGACTGACCCAGGATTCATTGAACTAAACAATTTCTTCACTTTTCCCCAGTCTACCAAATCCTTGCAATGTAAGAAGCCATTGTGAGAGACCGGAGTGAAATCCAGACCTAGCTGTGTCTCTGATGGTTGGACAAGCTTGAGCAAGTAGCAGAATTCTTTTGGCCCCTTAATGTATTTTCCTCTTATGAGAAGGTGGAGTGGTCAGAGCCCAGGGCGTCTACCACCCTTCCAGTTCTAACGTCCTTCAAAACCACACAGATCGTTTGGTCACCCTGGTTGGTATTTGACCCTGGGCTTTTCTGTGCAAGGCCAGTGAACCACTTGTTTTACTTTAAATAGAATTATAAAGTAGAACAAAGGTGAAATCCTTCACTGGCCTACCCATCTGCTAGGCAGCTACATGTGCTACCAGCGGGCAACCAGAAAGAAAGTTCACAGACTCACCCCCATCTTGCCAGCACCTACTTTCTTGATCCGCACCTCTTAATGCCTACAAATGGGTCCTCTTTGCCTGTTTATAGTCATTTTGTCAGCAGGCCTGGCTTTCTGAGGAATAGCACATAAATGAGAGATTTATTTTCTGCCTGCTATGTACTTGTGAAAACTGCCAATTTGAACAAAGTGATCTTACCTGGCAGTCCAGGCTGGTGGTTGGGGGGCAGGGGTGAAGCCAAGACACAGCCCTGCTCCTTGCCGGGCTCCCTTTACCAAGCAGGCTCAGGTGATAGGAGGCCACACCACTAGGGGGTGCTGTTTCTCCAGTCAGCTCCAAGTTTCCTCCAGCACCCAGGCACATTTTAGGGGAAGATATAGTTACTGCTATCTGTGGGGCTAACCTCAAATTAGTTATAATAATTATTCTTTTCATATCTGATACTCTACAGACATGATATTAAAGACTCAGTTTCCTTTAGTGCAATCATAAGTTTTAGAGACAAGTTGACAACATGCCTCCATTCTAACTCAGTGCCACCAGCAAGAGGTGAGGATCCAGGCGTAATGTATTGTGACCAGTGCTTCTCAAAATGTAATGTGCATACAAATCACCTGGGAATCATGTCAAGATGCAGATTCTGATGCAGTACATGTGGGGTGGGGGGACTTGGCATTTCTAACAATCCCAGGTGGTGCTGCTGCTGGTGCACAGGCCTCATTCAGAGAAGCTGGGGTTGCTAGACCTTCCCTAAACCTCTTTAATTTACTTGCCTATCCTAACAGGTTCTGACTCAAAGGCATTGGAATCTCAACTTTTCCTTCTAGCGCAGTGGGCTCCGAGGTTATTCTAGAGCTAAGGCCACCACTGATCACTAACCCCTCCTGCCATGGTTGGCCTCCATTCTGGCCGGCCTGTGGCCCAGGTGCCTAGCCCCCTGTGTTCTGTTGAAGGTACCCCAGGCTGCACAGCATGGTCGTCCGCTGCTACCTTCTCATCCAGCAGTACTCGGAGGCTCTGATGGCTCTCACCACCATGGCGTCCCTCCGAGACCACAGCACACCAGAGACACTCAGCATTATGGATGACCTCATCACCTCCCCAGGAAAAAACAAAAGTGGGAGGGGACACATGCTTATTATCAGGGTACCCTCGGTGCAGCTGGCAATGTTAGCCAAGGAGCGGCTGCAGGAGGTGCGTGACAAGCTGGGGCTGCAGTACCGCTTTGAGATCATCCTTGGGAACCCCGCCTCTGAAGTCAGTGTTGCAACTCATTTTGTGGCGCGATTAAAGGTTAGCAATGGACAGACATTTCTCCTTTGAAATTCCATCTGTTTCTGTTTTCTAAGAACCCCACATAGGTGGCTCAGAGACCTGAGTTTGACAGGGCCACCTGTCAGTCTGATCATGACAATGTTAAGGCTAAACTAAAGGACATGTTCACTTTCCTAGTTGAAACCAGTTTATTGAGATTTTGTCAAGTCCCCTGCCCTTTTTAGCATGTGCATGCAGTTGGTCTTCCATGCTCTCCAACTGCAGGTGCAAAAATGAGATGACCCAATTTAACCCCATGTTTATTGACCGTGTTCAAAATGTATGTAGCCCATGGCCACCTTTTTTCTCGGTAACATAAAGGTAAGTTGTTCTCTCAGGCCTCTGTGGGGTATGCCTTTAAGAATCATCAATTCACTAATTCTTTTCTGTCCATCTAGCCTGTCTGCTCATGTCTAGAGTTGGTAAAGTATTTTGTTTTATCTTCAGTACTTATGTAGAACTATTCCCTGCCTCTTGCATGTGAATTCTTCAACAGTTTGTTGTTTCTTTAAACCTGCTTTGACCCTCAGCCCCAAGGCTTGGGCTGGAGTGAGACTCTCCGGGCACCGTGCACAAGGACTTAGTGCATGAGCAAACTCACTCCTCTCTGCACGGCTGAGGGATGCCTGCTTTTCCTAAGCACCTACTGTTAGGTATGGGGAGTGGGGGAGAATTCATAAGTCAACTAAAAAGCTACTTTATGCTCTGTTCCTTATGTCCTGCTCAGGATTTTCTGGGAACTTTCATAATCCAGGGTGTCCAACCATTTAAAAGCATTTAATAAAATATTGCATATGTGTCGGTACAGCACTCAGCTAGGTATTGTATGTCTGACTTAGACCAACATGGTATCTGCACCCTGCACACTAAATATGGAACTAAACTGAGTTTACAGTTCTTATGAAAAGAATCATGTAATCTTGAGGGATTTGCATTTTCACACTGGGCTGCAGTTTCTCACCTGCAAAATGAAAGAGTTGGACTGTAGGATCTCTAAGGACTCTAATTTTGGGATTATTATTTAGTGTTCACAAAGCATTTTGCAAATATAAACCTTCTTTTATATTCTATTAGCCAACCGAAATTGAATAATCCAAAATGCAAACAAAATGTATTAGTTTGATAAGCAACAGGAACAAATAAATTTAAAAATAGAAACTCCTATATTTAGTGGAAATTGTAACATTTCTGTTCCATCTGTAGATATACTGTTCACCATTTTAAATTATAGTCATGGACCACATTAGAGCCAAATTCCCGGGGTGACTAACAAGTAAGAGCCCTGAAACCCTTCTTCCAGTATAACTCATTGAGACATAGGTCTTGAGACAACATGAATGGTACTAATGATGAAGAATCTGGAAAGGCAAACCCCCACACCTGTTGCAGAGAGATGGTTTTTAAAGGATGTGAGGCTGCAGCATCTTCACTGGGTCTCCCTTGACACACTAATCAAGGGTAGCTATTAACAGACTCTAAAGTCACTTGTTCAGACCCTTTGAAAGTGCCAATTACTAAGTCAGTAAAAATCAGCATATCCTAGTAAGTTGCCCCTCTGGACCACAGTTTGAAAGCTGCAGTCAAGACCTGAGGCTCTGAACCTGGCTGTCATCACCTACAGCGCCTATGAGGATAATTGGTCTGAGCAGTTGCTGTTCCAAGAGCTGCCGGAATCAAAGAGGATCTTGAAGCCGCTCTATCTCGATTTGTATGAGTAACTGCTGGGCACCAACTACACAAGAGAGATTTCATATTTCCAAAACCACGGCATTACACTAATCCATCCTGTTAAAACTCTCTATTTGTGTGAAAGTGAAAACATGAAATCCTGTTATCTTCACATACTAAGCAACAGTGCCACTTGCCAGGAGGTCTTGGCTTCACCTGTTGATTTCTAAGTTACCAGTCTCCTTGGCCATTGTTGGGATGGCATGGCTGTGCTTTCTACCTCTAGCCTTGGTTAAAATCCCATGCCTCCTCTTCTATATGGTCTTATTTTTGTGCTTTCCTCTAATTACCCTTTATGTACTGTGGTTAACATGGAAGTGATGCATGACATGCACTGGAAGGATCCAAGGTTTAAATCTAAATCAGTTCCTCCAGGAGGCCTATGAAGCTCCCTGTTTCCCTTGAACTCAGTGCTCACCCAGTCTTCTGTGTTGTGTTAAATGCCCTGCAGTGACATCATCCTGGGCATGGTCAGTGCCCCTAAGAACTGCAGCCGCCATTTATCAGCAGTAGCAATGTGACAGAAAAGCACTTTATAGTGGTTTGGCTAGCTCTGATTGATCAAGAGTAAAAGCAAGATTTGTTTAATAAGCTTTTGAAAGTAAATCTTTTGTACTAAAACATAACAATCTGTTATCCCGTCATCATAACCGACCTCATTATTCGTGGAGGAACCATGGCCTACGGATGGTTCCTGGGGGATAAAATACGTGCAGGGAGAACCCCAGCATCAGGGATGTCGTGAGTCCAGTGTGATGGCGATAAGTGAAATGAGTTCTATTTCCAGAATTGTTAGCTTTAAACCAGGTAAAGTCACGGTTCCCTTAGACATGAAAATGTATAAAAAACTGCCCTGGCTGGCGTAGCTCAGTGGATTGAGTGCGGGCTGCGAACCAGGCATTGCAGGTTCGATTCCCAGTCAGGGCACATGCCTAGGTTGCAGGCCATGTCCCTCAGCAACCGCACATTGATGTTTCTCTCTCTCTCCCTCTCCCTTCCCTCTCTAAAAAATAAATAAATAAAATCTTTAAAAAAAAAGAAAATGTATAAAAAACTGAATTCTTGTAGAGGCATTTCATCTAATATTTTTAAGAAAATTTTTTGATAGATTGATTTTTGAAAATATTAAATGTCTCTCAAACTTGTGAACAGTTATGAAGATCCACTGATTTCCCTAGTATGCAAATAAATAATAAAAGATTTGTCAACAAGGTTATGGTTCTTCCAGTTTTACAAATTATATATATTTTATTTGAATAATTATAAATAAATTTATTTCTCTAGTGGTATTTCTAAACATCAACAAATTATTAATCAAACCCTATCATATTATTTCTTGCCTGCTGGGTTTCTTTTATCACATGCTGTGTTTTGCAAAGGAAGTGTCAGTCTATTTTAAAATAAAATTGCATGCATTACATAACACCTCACTTCTTAGTCCTTGTTCTCCAAAGCATTATAAGAAATGTCAGGTCATTTCTTACAACTCATGCTAGAAAGCTGATATAAAACATAGTTAGATGCTACATAATTTATAAATAGTAGGAACTGCGTTGACTGCTTAAGAGGTAGTCTTATTATTTTCTGCTCTAAATTAGAAGAATCTATAAGATCTCTTCACTTTTGAACATCTTTTAGGTCAGTAAGATTTTTTTTTTCATTTCATTGGAATATTTATGCTTTCAAGATTGACATTCCATTTATTAAAGATAAACATGTGTAACATGTATACATGTGTTACTGTATATGAGAAGTTGATGCTTAATAGATCTTTGTGAAATCATAAGCTAGTTGCATTACTCTTCTAAGGAAGGAACAGGTTTTTTTCTTGGCCCAGGTTTGGTTCTATATTTAGCCTTCTTGAGAAAGACTTTTTGTGGCTGTAAGCTAGTTGTTACTTATTTTGAAAGTCAATAAAGGGAAAAAGGGGGAAAGTAAACCATCAGGGGAGGCTAACTTCATTATTTTCTTGGTGAAAATGCCTGTTTTCATGGAGTTTTGTTGAGATTCTTATATTAGTCATTCACAAGTGAAACTGTCTTTTTTAGTCAGTCTCAAAAATCTATTATAAAGAATGTATATTTAAGAGCCTTGAATCAGCCCTGGCTGGTGTGGCTCAGTGGATTGAGTGCCAGACTGCAAACCAAGGCTCACTGGTTTGATTCCCAGTTGGGGAACATGCCTGGGTTGCAGGCCAGGTCCCCAGTGGCAGCTGTGAAAGAGACAGCCACACACTGTTGTTTCTCTCCCTCTTTTTCCCTCTCTCCCCCTCTCTCTAAAAATAAAATCTTTTTTAAAAAGAGCTTTGAATCAGGTGGTTTAAGCAGGATTTTTGCTGTAAGGTTTGTTGGCTATCTCACATTGCTTCTTTGGCCTTTATGGCTAATGCATGACATATACCAAGGTCTCCTGTTTTATCCTGTTGAGATAAAACTAGAGGCCACATTCTTCTAGAGCATTTTGTGTGTGCTTTTTAGTAGCAACTAAAATATGTACACACACTTAGTAGCAGTCATTTGGAAGCACAAATATGTATTTAAAAAATCCTGGACCTAGAAATCTTTAAAAAGGTAGAAACTTAAATAAGTGGTTTTAATTTTATCATATGGGTCACTTTCTACAGACCTGGAGAGGAAATGAACCAGAAGAATGGGTCCCTCGGACATACCAAGATTTAGAAGGTCTGCCTTGTATCGTGATATTAACTGGCAAAGATCCTCTTGGAGAAACCTTTCCCAGGTACAATGTGAATAATTGGTTCTCATTTTTTATTAGTTGCCCAGCTGAGCTGATGGTTAACACTTGGCTGATGCTTAACTATCATATTCATTTGGCAAGTGGAAAGAGAATTTTTTTTTCAGGAATATAAGAAATATAACCTTCCTTGGTTCCTTCTTTTGACTTTTCATAAATCACCTAGCAATTCTGGCAATGGAACATAGCCACAGTTGAGAAATGTATATTCATTAAAGCAGGGCATCCAGAGGCAGAGGGGAAAAACATCTACCTGAAACCAGGAAAAAAAAATTTTTTTTGGATGAAGACTCTGCTGTTCCAACCCCTTCTGGGATCTAAGGCCTTCAGACTGGAAGGCAACAACAACAATAATAATAGCATTAACTGAATGCTTACTGTGTCAGATATCACCGTAAACGCCTTACATGTGTCCTGCCATTCACTGTTCACAACAACCGTGTTAGCCAGGCACTGTTACTCTATTTTATACTTGGACAAAATGAAGTGACTAGGGTGAGGTCATAACAGCTAGGAGGTGACAGAGCTGAGGCTTAAATCAAGGACTACCTGGTACGGAGACCTGTGATTTTAACTGCTGAGATACAGCCAGCTATCCAGGCACACACCAACACTGCATGCACCCCCAGGTAGACTCACCAAAAACATTACTACTTTTATGCAGGTCTTTGAAGTACTGTGACCTCCGGTTAATTGATTCAAGCTATTTAACTCGCACGGCCCTGGAACAGGAAGTGGGTCTGGCATGCTGCTATGTCTCAAAAGAGGTCATCCGGGGATCCACTGTCGCCCTAGACCTTAGTGGGAAGGAGCAAGAGAGAGTCACCGTGAGTGAGAATGACTCCGATGAGCTGCTGATCGATCTGGAAAGACCCCAGAGCAACAGTAGCGCCGTCACGGGAACGTCAGGTCAGTACTCTCCTTTCTCTTTCAAGGGATAAGGGACAGGAGGTGAGGTAGGTAGGCATGTGGAAGGCAAAGGCATCTACTGACACCCCTCAAGGCTGTCTGAGGAGCCTTTGGTGATTCAGGCATCTGGTCCAGACCTCAGTTCCCTGGAAGAAAGCATGATGGACAGCCACAAAATACTTCTCTAGGTAAGCATTTAATGAAGAGCTTGGTAATAGGCTAAATATAGTAAATTAATTTTACCAACCTTAGTCTGCACATTTCCCCTAGTTTCTCCTACCCTAATCGTGTCATGGATATTATGCACCTTATATTTGCACAGAGGCCCTCTCTTCCTTCCAGATCCTGAAGTTGTAAGTTTGTGTTAGTTGGCTTAGAACCTAGCACAAAGTGTTTGTTTGAAAGGAAGGAAGGAAGAAAGGAAGGATGGATGGATGAATGGATGGATGGATGACTTTTCTTAGTACTCAACAGCAAGTGTTTGTATCCTGAAGGCTCCTCTGGGGCCACTGGCTGACTGTGAGGTTCCACATGCCACCCTCCAGCCCCTCTCACAGCATTCCCGTGTGGCTTCTGACAGTGCTCCATGGGCGTTCTCCTGATAAATTGTATTGCAGCAGATGATGCAGCAGCATTTCCATTTGTTTCTGACTCTGAAGGTAATAAAGCTTAACATAGGGGCCTGGCTGGTGTGGCTCAGTGAACTGAGTGCCAGCCTGCAAACCAAAGGGTCGCTGGTTCGATTCCTAGTCAGGGCACATGCCTGGGTTGCAGGCCAGGTCTCCAGTAGGGGCACACTAGAGGCAACCACACACTGATGTTTCTCTCCCTTTCTTTCTCTCTCCCCACCCCTCTCTAAGAAATAGATAAATAAAATCTTAAAAGAAAGGCTTAAAAAAAAAACCCAAAAGCTTAACATAGGAAACTTGGAGAACGTAACAAAGTATAGAGACTAGAAGTGAAAAGCCCCTCCCAGAGGGAACTGCCAATCACCTCCCACTGTCCCATATTTCCCTCTTTCTGTCACTGTGACACAGACACACACACAGATTTTGTGATAGAAGCAGCACTGGTCTTTCTGTTCATTCTGTCAGCCTTTGTTACACAGCTCCCTGTGGGAACTGAAGAGGCTGTTATCTGTGGGGATTTCTGTCTTTCGATGTTGACCCCCGCCTGGAAGAGCATGAGGGTCTTCAGGCAGGGATTGGGGTGGGCCTCCCTGTCCCTCCACCACAGGCTCCCTAGGTTTCTCTGAGACTGGGTCAGAAAAAAGGCGAGAGGTTTGGAGGATAGAAAAGGCAACAGAAGGGAGGAACAATGTTACATCTAGAAGCTTTGGGATACCAACATCAGTGAGGGAGAGGCAAGGAGGAGGGGGGACTTCACCGTCCTTCCTGTGGCTCTTTAATCAGACGCCTACCTGTCCCTGACTGCCAGAACAGCCCCACGAGGCTCACAGTCTTGGCCTTGCTTCGATGAACTCACACAAAGGTCATGACTTGCCTTCTGCTGTATATAGTTTCCCTTTCTTTGGGGCCAACCTGTGCAGGCTGTGCTCACACCACTGAGCACACACCGCTTGGCCTTGGGCTGACTCCAAGGGTCCTCAGGAAGGTTCACTGCTCAAAGTGCACAGGCCTGTGGACTCTGAGGTCAGGGCCATGAGAGAAAGATACAAAAGTCAAATGAGCAAGTGGAATGACTTGGTTCAAATAACCTCCAGTTACTGGTTACTCATCTAGAATCCCCCAAGCTTGAATAACCTCCAGTTATTGGCTACTCATCTAGAATCCCCCAAGCTTGAATAACCTCCAGTTATTGGCTACTCATCTAGAATCCCCCAAGCTTGGGATTTGACCTACATGCCTGGGAAGCACCAATCTGAGCCCAGAGAGGGCCTTATGTCCTGCATGCAATGAGCTTTTGGTTTGTCCTCAAACCGAAGAGTGGCCGCCCTGTTAGGGGGAAAACACATTTGCAGTGAATTGGCCAAATGTGCAGGACTCTCTGGGCATGAGCAGCTCCCCACTGGAGACATTCCTCACGCTGGTTTGGGTGTCCACCTTACAGAAATGCCTACAGCCTGAAAGGCCACCCACAGCCAGAGAGGTCACCCACAGCCAGAGAAGTCACTCACAGCCTGGGAGGTCACCCACAACTAGCAGTGTGAGGTCCCTGATGAGACCGCCCAAGGTGGTGAGTGCCACTTGAGCAGGACTTGAATGTGGAGCCTGTCGTGGTCAGGGTTCCGGAGTGAATCAGGTGCTGTATCCAAATGAGGTGTAATAGGACCACTTACAGACACGTGGTACAGTGAACCGCAGGGTTCTCTGACACCACTGGGCCTGAAGAAGCCAGGGGAGCCAGCATGACATGTGCCACAGCCCTCATAGAGAAAGGCAGCCCACCCTGGTGACCATGCAGGGAGGGAGCTGGGGAATAAATACCTGGTTTCCTGCTCCAGTCTCCCATTGGCCAATCCCACCCTCACCCAGCAGGGAGAAGCAATGGAGAGGGAGGGCAAAGGGAAGATTTCTAGCATAGTTTCTGGAGCTGGTGCACACAGCCTAGTTTCCTGGCCTTACCCTCCTTTCCAGAGGTGCCAGGAGCCTGGGGAGCACACCTGGCATTGGTAATACTGTGGGTACAGGGTGGACTTTGTCCTCTTTCAGGCTCCATCATGGAGAATGGGGTGAGCTCTTCCAGCACAGTGGACAAGTCCCAGAAGCAGCCCCTGACTCCCAGCTTCCAGAGCCCAGCCAACAGCATGGGGCTGGAGGAAGGGGTCGCCACAGGCACAGTAGGAGCTGGGGAGACCCTGAAGCAGGAGTGTGATTCCCTGGGCCCCCAGATGGCGAGCAGCACCACCTCCAAGCCTTCATCCTCCTCCTCCTCCTCCTCCTCGGGTCCTCAGGCTGTTCCGTGGCCTGGTCGGCCAGTCCAAGGTTGTAGGGGCCAGCATGCAGCCCTGCCCCCAGTAGTGATCCTATCAAAAGCAGCCTACAGCCTCCTGGGCTCCCAGAGGGGCGGCAAGCTGCCATCCTCTTCATCCCTGCTGCCGCACGCCGACGTGGCCTGGGTGAGCTCCCTGCGGCCACTGCTGCACAAGGACATGAGCAGCGAGGAGCAGTCCCTCTACTATAGGCAGTGGACCTCGGCTCGGCAGCACCACGCGGACTACAGCAACCAGCCGGACCCCAACTCCGGTACCCAGGCCTACCACCCCCGACGGCTGCTGCTGACTGGGCCTCCCCAGGTAGGCTGGGGCAGACCCTGTTCTAGGCTGGGGTCCTCAAAAAGGAAAGAAGGCAGGGAAGCTCTCGGGGTGGTAGGGTGGGAGAGCATGACCCAGAGCAAAGAGGACCTCACTCAGGGGTCTTAGAGCAGGAAATACCTTAGAGCCCAGGTGTGAAGTCTCTTTTTCTTCCCTCTCTCCCCAATTAAAAATACTTCCACCAGGTGGGAAAGACTGGCTCCTATCTGCAGTTCCTTAGGATCCTCTTCCGCATGCTCATCAGGCTCCTGGAGGTGGACGTGTACGACGAGGATGAGATCAACACAGGTGAGTCTGAACCTGGGCGGGGCAGGGGCCAGACGTGGGACACTGAATCTGAAGTTTTTGCCTTCTGGAATTTCTGCGACACCCACTGTGCAGGGTTCCTGGGAGGTTAAAGGTAACGTGCCAGCAGGTGGTCTAAGTAATTGGCTGTGTTCCTTTTTTGAGGTCAGGAGTAGAGTCTTCCCCTTCTTTTGGATTCTCCCTCTTGGGAAGCAGCCAGATGCTGGGCAAAAAAGGCATCTTATGAAGCCCTGTTCAGTGGATGAATTTCTTAGATGGTTAAATCATTCAGGTTTGAAATTCAGTTGTGGTACTATGCTTAATGGTCTGGACCATGTTTTATGTTCTGGATGTTGCTGATGAGTCAGTATATCTTCTATGTTAACTGCAGGCTCTAAGTGAAGGTATACGGCTTACTCTCATGAAATGAAAACCTCTATGTGCAGAACAGAACTCTGAGCCATGAACAAACCCCTTCATGTTTGCAGTGACACGCAGGGGCTAGTGCCTCACAGGACTGTGGGGCTGGTTTTCAGGAAGATCATCTCCAGCCCTCCTCATCCTGTCTCCCTGCCCATCCCTTCCCCAGCAGTCACTTGTGGGACAGCCCCACTCTGTGTCCCATCTAGCACAGCCACAATGTGGGTGTGAGCAAGGATCAGCCAGCATTAGCTCTGTGGCTAAGGACAAGGTGGCCTCAAATCTATGGCTTCCCGTCTCAGAATAATCAACTGTGCTGGAGGGAAAAGGGGTGGGGAGAGGTAGTAGAGGTAAGTAGAGGCAACCGGGTCAAGCCAGGAGGCATTTTCTATCAGATTGACCTTGGAGACCTCACCTCACTTGCTTTTCCTAAATAGCTGACCTATTCTATGACAAGTGAAAGGACTAGGTTAAACCAGAGCAAGACTAGGTAAAATCAGCCATATGTAATCATTTTTCATCACTTTTGGCCACATTTCTATTCCTTACCAATTCACACGCATGATTCCACACACACAGGTGGCCCCACGTCTCCTTGTTTGTGGCCCCAGCTGAGCTGCACCAGGCCCACCATAGAGGAGACCCAGAGCTCCTGCTTGGCCTCCAAACACCCTTGGCTGCCTGGAGGGGGCTGGGACGAAGAGGGTCAAAGCAGAGCCAAGCAGATCAGGAGTGAGGGACCGACCCTCCATCCGCTGACTTTCCCGCCAGGCCCCTCAGGGGCACCGCAGAGAGCGGTCCCTTTCATTTTCTCGCCAGAGCCCACGACAGTGCTCGCGGGCCTGACTCTGTGCCGTGAGCTGTGAGATGGTCACACAGGCGTGAGAGGTGCTGTCAGTTCATCCTTGTTCCTTCTTCCTTTCTTCTGAGTGATGAATGTGATGGTGCTCTGGGGAGGCAGAGTGACACCCTTTTTAAAAAAACTGGAAGCTTTAGCTTTTAAATAAATGCGCCCTGGCAGGTGTGACTCGGTGGACTGAGCACCAGCCTGAGGACTGAAAGGTTGTGGGTTTGATGCCCAGTCGGGGCACACACCTGGGTTGTGGGCAGGCCCCCACTGGGCATGTGTGAGAAGCAACTGATCATTGTTTCTCTCTCTTGCTCCCTGCCCCTCTCTAAAAACAAAAAAGTAAGATATTTTAAAAATAAATAAATAAGTAAAATGTGAACTTAGCTCAGGGACATAGAAATAAACAGTATTGTGTTACAAAGATGAGTTGTACTGCTAGTATTTAGGCTTTTTTTTTTTTTTTAAGTTTCTTCCTTTCTCCCTGTGAACATTGTCAAGCTTTTTGAGCTTACAAATTGTATTAACAATAAAGATCATCTCTTTGCATACCCACCCGTGCCTGCCACTGTCTGAGCACTTTAAACTCACCTTGTGGAACCCTTATGACAATCAGGGGACCTTGAGAGTTAAGGATGGTGCCTGCAGGTGTGAGTAGGAAGGGGCAGAACCTGAATTCAAACCCAGGGCTACTGGCTCGCAGCCTTGGCCGCGTGTCAGATCTGCCTAGGAGCTTTCAGCACCCCAACAGGTGCCTGGCGATAAAGGAGAGGAGAGGGGCTGTGGCCCAAACACAGGGGTTTTTACAGCTTCCCAAGATTCTAGTAGGCAGCAGACGTTGGAGGTCTTGCTCAACACTTTCCTGAAGTCTCACAGGCTGTCAGTGTCTGAAAACTGCACAACTAAAACTTCAAGAACACAGATGGCCCAAAATTAAACAAGCTTTCAGGGCAATTTGAGGAGCTCAGGTGGGAGCCCAGTTGATCGTATTAATGTGGGAGTCTGTGGCCCAGGTGTGTAGAGGTTAATTCTGGGGCCAATGAAGGCAAGTGTCCCTCCCCACATGGGTAAGAAGGGACAGTTCTGGTTCCCTCCACCTTGGGACATGGGAGCTCATTTTCCAGAAATATCTTTGTCGCTGCATCGGAGCTTTATAAAACCTCTGTCCCACACACTTGGTAGGGAGACCAATCCATCTGACTGCTCTGCACACTTTCTTTCTTCTTGTCCTAGATCACAGTGAAGGCAGCGAAGTGAGCCAGTCAGAGGGCGAGCCCTGGCCTGACATCGAGAGCTTCAGTAAAATGCCCTTTGACATCAGTGTGCATGATCCCAAGTATAGTCTGATGAGCCTGGTGTATACTGAGAAGCTGGCAGCGCTCAGACAAGGTCAGTGCAAACGGAGCCTGGCTTATCTCTTCTGTAGGTCAAGGGGATCCTAAATGGGGCAGGAAACCTGGGGCAGTTTAGTCTTTGAGGGCATCTTCAGTAATTCTCTGCTGTGCTTTTCTCTTCTCTTACACACATACATAGCACCTTTTAATTTCCATACCTGCCTCTCAGAGCACAAACTGTAGAATCCCTGGAAAATCCCTTTCATGGAGTCAAGGACTTTATCCCAGGTGTAGGGGCTTCCAATGCATATCATGGGAAGGTGTTCTCCCTCTTTATACACAGAAGCAATAAAGGAATCCAAGGCTGAAGAGCCCAGGAAGCGAGAAACTGTGTCTATGATGCTGACCAAATACGCGGCCTACAACACCTTCCACCACTGCGAGCAGTGCCACCAGTACATGGACTTCACCTCCACCCCCCAGGTGCGGCCCTGGGCCTTCTTTGCCTGCTACCCAGCAAGACTGTATTGTCTAGAAGGGATGAAAATTAAGACTCCCAGTTTCAGGCCCTAGACAAAGGAGAACTTATTTAGGAGATGGACCCACTCATTTGGGCTTTTTAGGGTTGTGGAAGGCAGGGAGAGGGAAAAAACTAAGTCACTTCATCAAAATGGTGACATGTGTCAGAGAAGAGCTGAGACCCTGAAAAGAGCTGATCCTGAAAAAATTGGTATTATAGTATATTTAGTAAAATTCCATTTGGGATGTTGATGAAAATGGTGCTTTAGCTGACAAATCCACAGGGTGCACCCTCTAAGCTGTAAACAAGTTATTGATTTGCACCAACCTAGTCATGCCCTTGCTGTAGCGTGGGATGGTTCTGACCACCAGGCACACTGAAGAGTCAATGTTGGCTCTTTTATTTAGAAAGAACTGAAAAGTAGGAACACAGAGGATGAGCTGGTACCCCATAGTATTTGGCTTGTGTTCTGCCAGAGCATTTCTAGGCACAAATGATGGGAAAAGTAGCAAAAGAGGAGTATCCAGTGCCTGTTTGGGGGATAAGTTTCGTGTTGCTTTCCTCCAATTTATCCTCTTGATTTTTATTACTTGACTCCGAGCACCCAGAACAGCTCTTCCCTCCTCTAGGACATGTTGCTGAGTGTCCCCAAGCCTGCGTCCATTCTCAAGGAGCAGGTCTTCACCTTTTCCCATTGGGAACTGGGAGGGATATATACTGCAGCACTGATTGACCCTTCTGATACAGGTTCCCTTTCAGACCCATTCGCCCACTTGCTATCATTGGAAACTTTTGGTGGGCTAGTTTGAAATCAGCTCACCATGCTTTACAGAATGTGGAAGATTCAGCCCCCCGATCTATAAATCATAGGCTTTTAGAAATTTCCTTTATTGAAAACCCTCTACTTACATAGGTTCTGTGGGATTACAGTACTCACTAAGTTGTATATTCCCACATGTGTGAGGTAGAATGAACTAGAATTTAAGGGAAGAGTCACAACATTGTTTTTCTGTGAAATGTAGTATTTAGGTTAAAACTCCTGGGAAACCTACCTGGATTCTAGTTGCTGTTGAAAATCGATGATGTCCTTTCAACAAACAAAATGTCAGAGTCGTAAGGCATGTGAGGCCTTTATGCAGCTCTTCACTGAGCTGGGTAACCGGGAGCTGTGCACTTCCCAGCAACTGAAAAAGTAGGTTGGATTTGGCTTCAGTGAGTCAAATGGCTCCTAGAAGTGGAAGTGAGACTTCTAGGCTCAATGACTGTTCAAACCTCTTCAGCTTCCATTGTAGCCAGGAGAGATGGGGCCACACAGCTATTTTAATTTAATTGTACTTAGAAAAATGACATTCATTTGACCTGACCCGCGTAGAGAAGTGTTTTCCCCCAGAACTGGGCACCTTTGGGGAAGTCTGTATAGCAGGACTTGCATAGGTACATTTGACCTGGGCATAAAACTGAGCAGTGGTGGTTCTGAGAACACGAGGATTGCAGAGACAGTGTCGAGCCACCCGTGGGGAGGCTGTGTAGGGCTAAAATGCTTGGCTCTTGTGTCAGCGGCAGCTACTAAAAGATGAGAAACATTTGCCTTCCCAACCCTTTCCATGTTGCATACACAGCCAGGTCCTGTGGCAGGTGTAAGTTCAGGCTAGTCTGCCTCTCTTAGTAACAACCTTAACAAGTGGCCTTGAAGTTTGCATGCTGTGAGCTTACATTCCTTCCCTTTCTTCTTGGCAAACACAGATGCCTGACTCCACCCTTCATGCATTCACGTTCTCTTCCTCTATGCTGGGAGAAGAGGTGCAGCTCTATTTCATCATCCCCAAATCCAAAGAGAGTTATTTTGTCTTCAGCCAGCAAGGCAAACACCTGGAGAGCATGCGGCTGCCACTGGTCTCAGACAAGGTGGGTGACAGTGTCTGGACACGACGACTTAAAGGCCTCAGGTTCTATATCAGGTCCTCTAAGCTTCTTAAACCTAAGGGTTTTAATTTCCCTTTTTGGTCTCTGGTTTTTGTTTTTGTTTTTTCTTTCAACAGAACTTGAATGCAGTCAAGAGCCCTATTTTCACTCCTTCCAGTGGTCGCCATGAGCATGGACTCCTAAACCTTTTTCATGCCATGGAGGGCATCAGCCACCTGCATCTTCTAGTGGTCAAAGAATATGAGATGCCCCTGTATCGCAAGTACTGGCCCAACCACATCATGCTAGTGCTTCCCGGCATGTTCAATAATGCAGGCGTGGGTGAGTCCCCTCCACCCTTGCCCCTGTCCCCGGGGTAGGGAGAAGAGCTGAAAGATAAACCGAGATCCACTCCCTGGGTGTGAAACTTTCAAAGGTTTTCCTGCCTCTGGGAAGTGCCCTGCTTTCCTCACCAATGGACTTTTTACTCCTCTTTAAATGTTTATTTTTCCTTTATCTGCAGTTTTGCAGAATTTTTAACTACTAGTAACTAAAGAAGACCCTGGGAAGTGTAGGTTTCCGGGCTGGGTGCACCAGCAGCAGCAATTTAACAGTGCAAAGGATGGTCTGAGGAGGTGGGGAAGTAATAATTCGCTCCAGGCTAGAGGCAGCTGACTGGATCTCTGAGATATCACTAATCATTTTAAAGGCACGTGACAAGTTCTAGGAGTTTCTACACAATGGGGAATTGGAAGCATCATTACTGCCTGTGACAGTCATCTTAAAAGTGCCTGGAAGAAGTCCCTCCTGCTTTTCCCCACAGGGTTTAAGAGCAATGGGCTGATTCTTCCAAGGGGAGCGCACACGGTTGCCGAGTGTGTGACAGAGCTGTGTGAGGCCCTGAGGAGATCCGAACTCCTTCGTCCAGCTCACTCAGGCAGGAGAGCTCAAACTATCCATGGTTTGGAGCAGTACTGTCCAGTCATTTCTCATATGGTAGTTCTTAACCATTTTTCCCACCCACTTCTGTGGGTGTCTGACTCACTATAGTGTCAGAAAGGGAGGATCAAGAAATGCTAATGGACACTTGAGGCTGTTGGAGTGAAGTAAGAACACCAGCCTCGAGCTGGAGGGAACAGCAGATGAGACCTGGGAAGTCTCCCCAACCCCCCAAGGTCCTCCTCTCCAGGTCCTCTCGCCTGCCATTCTTTTCCCACTTCACTTCTGTCCCTCCCGCCCTCCATTCACCTCTCTTTTCCTCCTTAAGTCTCTCCATTTCTTGTTCTCCTTTCCACCCCTTTTCATGTCCTTACACCTCAGCCTTAATATGGGATTAAAGTATTTTTAAAAATGAGTTTATTATTTTGATGCAATTGTATTTTCTATCACTTAATATCAAGTGAATTAAGACTTTAACATACTTCTGGTCCTTTATCCTCCCCCAAACTAACTAAAAAATATGTTTTTTATGAATATGACCTTCAAATTACCTCCTGCTGTGCCTCACTGACATTTAGGTGAAAGTTTCCTCATCCCAGATCAGCTTGAATTTGTTTAGTGCCAGTTTTACCATTTTTGAAAATTTGGGGAGAGAGAAACCAACATATATTCAAATGAAATAAATGCAAATTACTTTTAAAATATCTACTTGTGGTAAGAATCACATAGCTTAAAGTTTACCATCTCAGCCATTTTTAAGTGTACAGATTGTTAGGGTGGTCAGTGACACAGTCTGTGAATGAGTTCACAAAGGGAAGAAAGTATAGAGTAAAGATTTTATTTACTCTCTAAGAAAGGAAGGGGGCATGGTGTGGAGAGAGACACCAGCACTGAGGAGTGGGGGATGCGAGATTTTTTTGGATTGTAATTGGATTTTAAAAGGGTGGGGTTGCTGTTGTGTGGCCCCAGGGCTTTTCAGGCAGAGCCGGAGGCTGCAGTTTGTTTCAGTGTTATCTTCTGCCTGTGGCTGCAGAAAGCAGTTAGTTCTGTTCTAACTTCCAGTAATTCCCAGTCCTGGGGGCAGAAGCTCAGAAGAGGAAAATGGCAGTCATGCTTAACAAGGTCACAGGCCTGCTAAGCATATGGTGCCACAATAGCAAATGGGGCTGGCTTTGTCCTTTCACTCCCTCCTCTGGTTTTGAAATGGATTTCTTCCTCATGACCTGGGCCAGGTCTGGTTTTGGGGAGTAGGGACAACGTTCTCTTCTCTGTAACTACTTCAGGCGGGCTAAGGCTGTAGAGCTGTCCCCTGCCTGTGGGTCCGGGTGTGGATCCTTAAGGAGAAGAGGGTGAAATTGGACAGCCCAAAAAGTGAGAGCTGCGGCTGGAGGCCATTTGTGGAGGGAACCTTCCAGAGCCTGGAGGCTCTGTTGAATGAAGGATATGAGATATTTGAGGAGACCTAAAAACGAAAATAAAGAAAAAGGCTGCTTTTTCCTAGGAAGGAAATTAGCCAGGTAAACTTAAAACTGGTTTTAATATGAAATATTTTGTCTAGAATACAGGATCCTGCTTAATTTATATAAGGACTTAATATTTTTAGTCCAATATTACCAGTTATGCCATCAGAAGCAGAAAATATACCACAAATACACAGACAAATCCGTATCACATAAAGACCATATACAAAGACTGAACACATAAAGACCATACATGTAATTTGAATTACTAATTTTTGTAGAGAAAGTATAAGGTTTCTCTTCTTTCCTTTCGACAACTCTCAAGAAGACTGGAAAGGGGGATGGAAGGTCCTAAATAACAAGCAAGACTTGTCGAGACTCTCAGTAAAGGCTTTAAGGACTAGTCTAGCAGCAGGGAAGAGCCTGGGTGTGGCTACTGTGGCCCCTGAAAGGTCAGGAACTTGGTAACAGAAGATATATGCTCAGATGGGGGATCAGGAATTATAGTTCACACCAGCAGAGAAACAGAAAGATGTGTTTACCTGTGCCTGAGGGTGACCTTACCAAGGACGAGAGCTTCACCCAGATGCCCTAGGAACGGATTCAACCCACTCAGACAGGGGACTCAGTAGAAAGCCAATTTGAGAGAGCCACACAGACAGACAGAAAGCATGTGTGAGAGAGAAAGCCTGTTTGACCCGTGGATGTGGTTACCCTATGCCCTCAGGGTGGCCTCACCAATGACCCGAGCACCAAACCAAGGGGAAGTAGAGGGGTGATGGGTTCCTGACTCACTGGACCTCACCTCCCAGGTGTCACCTGGGGTCGGGTGTGGGGGGTGACTCTGTGTCCAGAGGGCAGCATTACCTCCTGTCTCAGCATTGACAAAACGCATTTTGATGAAGGATTTATTCCAGAGCTGGTAGGTAGGTTTCCCCACACCGACAAGGACAAGAGAAAGTGTAATGAAAACAACTCCAGGTGCTGCTAGGGTCATCACAGGATACCAGAGAGAAATTAGGTGGAGGAAGGGGTACCGGAGCCTAAGGTTTCTTTCTTGACAAATTTAAAACTTTCACAAACTTCACAAACCTTCCTGCAACGTTCACAAGCTTTTTTTGTCCCTTTAGAAATAACCCTCTTTAGAATAACTTGCTTTCAACCCATGTCCTTTAAAATTGCATTTCCATGCCTTATGTCTTCTATTATTAAAACCATACAATTTCTTTCCAACTTAATTTGAACTTAACTTTTTAGAAACCTTAATTTCCCATAATAATTAAAAGGTAAGCAACCGGCAGTCCCTAGCTTGATTTAAGAACACATGACTGTCAGAAACAGGCTCCTCTGTCAGCAAGCACTCTCACTCTCAGGAAACGCACCTCCGATAAAACACAAGACGTTCACCCACAGCTCCGACTCCGCCCTGCAGCCTCTTTGTGATCAAAGCCAAAAGCAGGTCTAGCAATCTGTGTTCGGTATTTCATATTATCTCAAAATACCTAGACATTCAGTAACTTTTATCAGAATTACTAATTTACAAATGAATAGCTGTTCAAATATAGCTAACATTTTCCCCTTTTGATGAGAATTATCTCCCCAAAATTTGTATTTTAAAAGATGGCCTAGACAAGAGTTCTTGAAGATCATGTGTTTGCATTTCAGAAAGGTAGGGAAAGAAAAGCAAGCTTCTCCTAAAAAGGACTTCAGTTTCATCAAGCAAAGGAAGGGGTGGGAAAGCAGCTTGAGTTTAAAATGCCACTTTTTTCTCTGTATTGAGAGGCAGGTCCAGTTTTTCCCAGGATTTAGCAGCTCCCTGGTCTCCAGAGGAAGAGAATTCAAAGTGTTTCACAAGGGAGGGGAGTGAGATTTTCTCCCTCTTTGTACCCTTTTTTTTACTTAATGTGGGCACAGTGGAGCCAAGCCTAATTCCAAACAGGAGTTAAATGCGGGACTGGGGTCAGGCAGGTAAGGAATAGCGTCACCCCTGCTGAGTAATATTGATTAGAAGAGCATGGCTTTAAGGGATTAGAGTGCTACTCAGCTGGAAACGAATATGGGGGTGGGGGGGGGGGTGGTAGAGTCAGGCAAATTTGAGTGAAAAGGCAGTTAGGAGAAAGAGGCCTGGAATCCCAGCTGAAGGTTAAAGTCTGGTCTCCTCTGGGTAACTAAACCAGAGGAGGGGATCGGGATGGCCGCAGTTAAGCCAGACTTCCTGGCCACCCAGTGTGGATTGAGGCCAGGCTGTGTTACAATAGAAAATGAAGCACTTGGCCTTGAGATCAGTAAGTCCCAGAGCCTTCAAGCTCTTAAATAGACAACCAAATGGGGAGTCCTAGGGTGGGGTCGATTGATTATTGCCCACTGTGAGAACTACGAAAAAGAAAAGGGAAGGATATCTCAGGGACGATAACAATTGGGGGCACAGGGGAGGTTTGAAGAGGGCTTCCCCAACTGAAAAGACCTAGCGGTTGGCAGCCTGAGCCAAGCACCCTCGAACCTGAAGGCAGACCGAACACGTGGTTCTTCCTCAGAGCCAGGCATCCCTGGGCCCCCGAGAGCAGATCGAACCGGCGGGGCGTCGGTTAGAGGCGTCCCTCCCAGCCGAACCGTGCGAACAGGATAGACCCAGTACCGGGGTTTACGAGGACGAGTGGAGATAAGCTATCACTTTCTATAGGAAGTTTTCATCCTGTGACCCAGGGACTTACCGATCGCTGGCCGTGAAGATGGGTGAGCAGGAGGCTGTCCGCAGCAGAGTCCGGAGAGACGGGAACTGTTTAGAATTCTCTCTCCGAACCTCACAGAGGGTTAGAGGGTTGGACCCGGTGGAGCTTCCGCTTCCCACCACTCCCCTAGTTGCAAGTCTCAGGAGGACAGAGGAGAGGGAGAAATAATGTCCGCCTACGGGCCACCAGAATGTTAGGGTGGTCAGTGACGCGGTCTGTGAGTGAGTTCACAAAGAGAAGAAAGTGTAGAGAGTAAAGTCTTGATTCACTCTCCAAGAAAGGAAAGGGGCATGGTGTGGAGACACCAGCATTGAGGGGCTGGAGCCTCAAGCTTTCACTGGATATAATTGGATTTAAAAAGGGTGGAGGCTGCTCTTTGAGGCCTGTTGGGGCCTTGTAACAGGAGGTTGCCCTTTGTTTCGTTATCTTCTGCCTGTGGCTGTTGGGAGCGGTTAGTTCTGTTCTTATTTCCAGTCCTGGGGCAGAAGCTCAGAAGAGGAAAATGGCAGTCATGCTTAACAAGTTCACAGGCCTGCTCAGCAACTGGTGCCACAATAGCAAATGGGGCTGGCTTAGTCCTTTCACAGATCAGCATTGTTTCATAGATTCACATTGTTGTTCACCCAATCTCCAGAACTCTCTCTTCATCTAGCAAAAGTTAATCTCAGTGCCACTAATTCCTTTTGAAGGCTGAATAATATTCCATGGTATATCTACACATTTTCTTGACCCATTCATCCATCAATGGGCACTGGGGTTGCTCCTCACCTTTTGCCTGTTGCGAGTATACGGCTACGAACTAGGGTGTACAGATACCTTTTCAAGACTGTTTTCAATTCTTTGGGATATACCCAGAAGTTGAATTGTTGAATCATATAAAAATGCCATCTTTAATTTTTTAAGGAATTAGTATACTGTTTTCCATAAAGGCTGTATAATTTTATATTCCTACCAATAGTGCAAAATGATTCCAGGTTTTTCATATCCTCACCAACATGTTTTTTTTTTTTGTAATAGTCATTCTAATGGGTGTTGGGTGTATCTTATTAGGATATGATTTGCATTTCTGTAAGGATTAGTGATGTCATGTATGTTTTTATGTGTTTTGGCCTTTTGCGTATGTTCTTTGAAGAAGCTATTCAAGTGCTTTGCCTACTTTTTAATCAGGTTTTTTTTTTTTTGTTGACTTGTTCTTTATATATTCTAAATATTAACCCCTCATCAGATACATGGTTTATAAATATTTTCTCCCAATTTATAGGTTGCCTTTTCACGGTTGTGTCCTTTGCACCAAAGTTTCAAATTTTTACATAGTCTGGTTTTCTATTTTTTCTTTTGTTGTCTATGCTTCTGGTGTCACAGCCAAAAAATCATGGCCAAATCCAATGTCACACTCTTTTCCTCTGTCTTCTTCTAAGAGTTTTATAGACTTGGCTCTTGCAGTTAGATCTTTGATCCATTTTTTAAAGATTTTATTTATTCATTTTTAGGGAGAAGGGAAGGGAGGGAGAAAGAAAGAGAGCAACATCATTGAGCTACACCAGCCAGGGCCACTTTTTTTTATATAGTGTGAGGAAAAGTCCAACTTCATTCTTCTGCAAGTGGATATCCAGCTTTCCCAACAACATTTATTGAAGAGATTGTTCTTTTCCCACTGATGCTTTTGTCAAAAATCGTTTGACCATATATGCAAGAGTATAGTGCTGGACTCAGCAGTTTAATTCCATTTGTTTATATGTCTGTCTTTATGCCACTATCACATTGCTTTGATTACCATGATTTTGTAATACATTTGAAATCAGCAAGAGACCTCCAACTTTGTTCTTTTTCAAGATTGTTTTGGCTATTCAGGGTCCCTTAATATTCCATATAAATTTAAAGATGAGCATTCCTATTTCAGAAAAAACAATTGAGATTTTGATAGGGATTTTATTAAATCTGTAGGTTGCTTTGGGTAATATTGACATCTTCACAATATTATGTCTTCCTCCCTGGCTGGTGTAGCTCAGTGGATTGAGCATGGGCCTGCAAACCAAAGGGTTGCTGGTTTGATTCCCAGTCAGGGCACATGCCTGGGTTGCGGGCCAGAGAGGCAACCACACATGGATGTTTCTCTCCCTCTCTCTCTCCTTTCCTTCCCCTCTCCCTAAAAATAAATAAATCTTAAAAAAAAAACCCACAATATTACATCTTCTAACCCATGAATATAGGATGCCTTTCCATCTATTTTCATCTTCATTACTGTATTTTTTGGACCATAAGGCACCTCTAGGATTTAGAGGAGGAAGATAGGGAAAAAAATTTTGAAGCAAAAAATGTGGTAAGATATTTAATAACATAAATAAAATAATATTTCACCAATGTAAGTGTAAACAGAACTCAACAGCAGCATTAACAACCATTATTCCTCCCAAATGGGGGGGGTGCATCTTATAGTCCGAAAATATGGTAATTTCTTTCTGCAGTGTTAATAGTTAAACATTTATTTTAATAACCTTTTTCTTTTTGATCTGTTGTAAGTAGAATTTTCTTAATTTGTCTTTTAGATTGTTATAGAAACACAACTGACTTTTGAGTGTTTTTGTATCTGCTGACTCACTAATTTACTTCTAACAGCTTTGTGTATGTGGCGTCTTTAGGGTTTCCTACATATAAGATCATGTTGCCTGCAGAGATACTTTTACTTCTTCCATTCTAACCTGGATACCTTTTATTTCTTTTTGCCTAATTGCTCTATGATTTCCAGGACCATGTTAAATGGAAGTGATAACAGTTGGCATCCTTGTCTTTTCTTTTTTTAAAGATTTTATTTATTTATTTTTAGAGAGAGGGAGAGAAGTGGTTGCTTTTTGCATGCCCCACACTGGGGACCTGGCCTGCAAGCCAGGCATGTACCCTGACTGGGAATCGAACATGCAACCCTTTGGTTCACAGGCCAGCACACAATCCACTGAACCACACCAGTCAGGGCTCCTTGTCTTATTTTTGATCTTAGAGGAAAAGCTTTCAGTCTTTCACCACTGAATATAATGTTACCTATGAGCTTTTAATATATGATCTTTGCTGTATGTTGAGAATGCAAACTATTGCACTCATGCTCTCAAAAGGTAGATTTTCCTAAATCCTATTACCCTTGATCTATTCAAACTGTTTTCATGGTTCCTCCACAGGCTTAATAGTTTTATTAGCCTCTTTATTTCATTATCTACATTTTGTTTTCATTTTAGGGTGACCCACCCATAAAATTGGGCTAATGCCTTGTGATAATCATCTTAATTACTAACATTCATCGAGTACTTAGCACATGGGGGGCACTGCCCTACATTGTACCATTTGATGAAGTAGATGTTATCATTTCCATCTTACAGGTGAAGGAGCCAAGGCACAGGTGTCACAGCCAGAAAGTGCTGGGGGGTGGGGTGGGGGGGAGGCAGACCTAGGGAAAGGATGCCAGGATCCAGAGTCATTTTCAGGGAAGATGCTGCTACCAATTTCCTAAAAGGGACACCTTAGTGGAAGTGGCATACCCACTTATTGCAGCCCTGGCTCCTCCTCCCTAGTGAGAGGCTACTTCTGAGACCGAGAGAGCTTCTTATTATGGCCTTAAGGAACTAACCAGTAATAACAGTTTCCTGCATCTGGCATCATTTGTCCTATCAAAGAAACTGGATTCTTGCAGTATTCCTCAAAGTGTAGTTCATGAATCATCTGTATTCTCAAAGACATCTCTGGTTTCTATCCCCTCATCAGACTTACTCAAATGAATCTCTGGAGAAAGACTCCCTCCTGAGACTTATCTACACTAAAGTTTGCCCTGAACATTTAGTTGACACTGGTCACCATGTGAACAGGCACGCCTGCAGGGAGAGAGGGTGGAACTGTCTGTGGGGCTGTGGCAAGCCTGAGTGAAGGATGTGCAGCTGTGGTTATGTCGCCTTCCAGGTGCTGCCAGGTTTCTCATTAAGGAGCTGTCATATCACAACCTGGAACTGGAGAGGAACCGCTTGGAAGAACTGGGAATTAAACGCCAGTGTGTCTGGCCTTTCATCGTTGTGATGGACGACTCATGTGTCCTGTGGAACATTCACAGCATTCAGGAGCAAAGCAGGTAGTGGTACTTCCCAAGCAGTTCTAGCAGAGGATGGCACATGCTGTTGAGAGGATACTTTCCTGGGCTGCATTTGTGCATGGAAATAAATGAGACCTGTAGCTTTCCAGAGCAGAAAGATTTTCCATGAGACCATCACTAGGACTTTTTTTTTTTATTTTAATTTAGACATTCGTATGCCATTACATTCCTGGACCATTTCTGGATCATAGTTTTGGTTAGCTATAAAAGTCTGTTTAGCCCAGCTCTGCTATGTTACCTGGATGCAAAGGAAAAGTGATTTCACCTGTCTCAATTGCATCACCTGTAAAATTATGGCTGGGCCAAAATCAGTGGTTTTGCTCCCTGGGCAGTGGTGAGGGGTCAATGAGAACCAGGGAATACTGAAACTGGAAAAGTCCAACACTAGAAATTGCCCCAAAAATGTCAATAACACCCTCATTGAAACATTGAGCCAGATCTCCAGACCCTTCCAACTCAAACATTGTAATCCTGTGTCCTTGTTTTCCACTGTGGATTTAAAGCTAGTGAAGTTCTAATATATTTCTTTATTATACCATAATTACCAGAACTGGGAAGTACACTTGTACACTTCTAACCTTTGACTGCCTCTCTGGAAACTCACTGCTCATTATTCACTTTGAAACAAGGGTTGGATTTCTTTCCTAGCCTTAAAGTGATTAAGTCCTAGCCCCAGAAGGCAGCTTCCTCAAGTTAGCAGTGTGGGCAGTATGAAAACTGGGCCTGACACACTCCTCCATTCCAGGCCAATAGAAAGTAAATAAGCTAATTATATCTTACAGATATTAATACTGTATAGTAGTATTGGCCCTGCATAAATGACCTATCTTCAGTAATATTTATTGATATCTTCTATAAACTAACTTTATACATTTCATAGCCAGCCCATAGAAGCAGGAGTTTCCAGTAAGAATGTGTCCTTGAAGAGTGTCTTACAGCACATTGAAGCGACACCAAAAATCATCCACTATGCAATCCTGGGTATACAGAAATGGAGCAGCAAGCTGACTTCACAGAGTCTGAAGGCCCCATTCTCTAGGTGCCACGTGCATGACTTCATTCTCCTCAACATAGACTTGACTCAGAACGTGCAGTATGACTTCAACAGGTAAGTCAGGCCTCCTGGGGGTGAGGAATCCTAGTCATTGTTTCTGCCCAGCTTACAGAGAAAAGACATTCCTCTGTAATGTCTTTTATTCCTGTTTCTGTCTTTATTTTTTTTAAGATTTTATTTGTTTGTTTTTAGAGAGGGGAAGGGAGGAGGAAGAGGGAGACAAACATCAATGTGCCTCTCAAGTGCTCCCACTGGGGACCTGGCCCACAACTCAGGCATGTGCCCTGACTGGGGATCGAACCAGTAACCCTTTGGTTCACAGGCCAGCACTCGATCCACCAAGCCACACTAGCCAGGGCCTGTTTCTG
Organism: Tonatia bakeri; assembly: GCA_004024845.1. Lineage (NCBI taxonomy): Eukaryota > Metazoa > Chordata > Mammalia > Chiroptera > Phyllostomidae > Tonatia > Tonatia bakeri. The sequence goes on from PVIA01002535.1 coordinate 129,267, forward strand.
TCTTTAAGTGAAAACTGAGAATCTTTATATGGACAAGGAGAAAGTGGGGGAATCAGAAGACCCAAAGTGTCCCTTCATCATCCTTCAAACTCAAACCTTTAAAAGGTGTTACAATATAAAGTGCTTAAAAACATATTTTGACAATCTCATTATTCAACAAAAAATAAAATGGACAAAACTTGTTGAGTCAACACCCATATGGGTGTTGGACCCATATGGGAGTATGTGGACCCGTAAACTCACTGAAGGTTAATTCTTCATTCATCCTCAAAACTCCAAAGGTATTCACTTTCCCAAATGTTAGTAAGACATTACAAGTAAGACTAAGAGTAAGGATCTGAGGTCTGGATCCTCTAAAGCAGGGGTGTCAAACTTATTTTCACCAGGGGCCACATCAACCTTGCGGTTGCCTTCGAAGGGCCAAATGTAATTTTAGGACTGCATAAATGTAAACTACTCCTTAACTAGGGGCAAGGAGCTCGGCACTGCTGCCGGGTAGAAACAAAGTGCCGGGCTGGATAAAACAAGATGGAGGGCTGGATTTGGCCTGAGGGCCTTGTGTTTGCCGCCTGTGCTCTAAAGAAAAGCCAGTAGACGGGAATGAACAGGCTAATCTTGGCCTCGCCTCCTGAATAAAAATTTTGTCTATTCCAGGGACCATAAAGTCCCTCCTATGTCAATCCCCAACCTTGTAGCTACTAGAATACAAGGTTGTATTTTGTAACTATTTTATTTGTTTTAAATATGACAGATGCTTCATCCCTTCTGCAGCCAAGATTTAAAAACTGGGAGCACTGTGCACTCCCGTGCAGTCCAGTTCAGTTCAGGAATGCCTATGGCCCTGTGCACAGCCCTGTGGGAAGTCTGGGACCAAAGTCACCTCATTCCTCCTTCTTTTAATGGCTGTAATACCCAAATTGGGGCTCACGTCGGCCAGTGTTAAGAGGGCCAGGTCCATGACAAGGCAAGGTTAATTCTGCTTGGTTGTCTCCTAACGTCTGCCACACATTTATTTCTCTGTGGGTAATTATCATGGTTGAGATGTTACAGGTTGAGATGTGATTATGATTTAGGTATTTCTGTGAAGATGTTGACTTTAACCTGAGAACAAACAGCAGTGGCCTGCTCATCTGCCGCTTTAATAACTTCAGTCTCATGAAGAAACACGTTCAGGTTGGAGGGCAAAGGGACTTTATCATTAAACCAAAGATCATGGTAAGTTTGCAAGCTTGATTCTACTGTTGAAATTAAAACAATAATTTCTAATTAATATATTTGTTATATACTGGCATTAAGCACTTGCTGCTTGATTAGAAAGTGGGGCAACACAGAGGAGTTGGTCCTTCTTGCCAAATATGCAGTCTCATTTCCCTAAGGACACATCTACAGCAAGACATAAAATTTGAAAATTCAGCAAAATTACTTCTCTTTAGATTTAAGGTTTAACAATTCCATCAAAGGCTCAGTTTCAAACTTAACATTCCATATTCTTAAACTGGCAAAGTTAACATTTTTTATATTCTTTATATAATACTCAAGAAATATAAATCAAGATGCTTATCAAAATGTAACAGTTCAGAGACTGCCAGTCAAGATGGTGGCATAGATAAATGCAATACTCGAAACCTCCCATAACCACAAAAAAATTACAACTGAACTACAGAGCAACCATCATTCAGAATCACCTGAAATCTAGCTGAATGGAAGTCCTGCAACTAGTGATTTAAAGAAGAAGCCACATTAAGACTGGCAGGAGAGGTGGAGATGCAGAATGGGCTGGTCCCACACCCAGGTGTTGTAGATAAAAACTGAGAGGGCAATCTTGGCTGTGGAGGCCCCCCCTAAGGAGTGACGGGTCCCAGCCCAGCACTAGGGCCCCCAACCCAGGGTTCCAGTGCCAGGAAGAGAAGTCCTCATAACTTTTGGCTGTAAAAAATGTGAGGGATTATGGTTGAGAAAGACAAAGGGCTTCTGGAGTCCCAGGCAGATCCTCTTAAAGGCCCACACATGGATTACCCTGGCTAGCTCCCTCTGAGCTCCAGCGCTGGGGCAGCAGCTTGAAATAAACCAGGGACAGACAGGGAGGAATTGAATTGTCTGGCATCAGGGTGAGAGCTGGAGGAACAACTTTCTGACAGACATAAGTGCTGACAGAGGACATTGTTCCTTTTCTGAGACACCCCCTCCCCATAGCTGAATCTTTCCATCAACCTGGCCCACACTGTTTGCCCCACCCTGGTGATTCCCTCAGACCTTGCCCCACTCAACTTATAGCCACCCGCCTCCAAGCTGTTTCTAGTGGCTTTTCCATAGCGTGGCCTGTCTCAGATTATGCTTCAGACTTTCCTAAAAATTTCTCAAAACAGGAGCGTTTGGCTTCAGTGTGCCTCAGACCGCTTGCTAACTGGCTCTAGCAGCAGCTGAACTTGATTCATAGCTTGGCCTGTCCTGGGCACCTCCAAGCTCAGCACAAGTGGCAGCCATCTCCAGATTGCTTTGTAGCTCATGCTGGGTAGCCCCAGGCAGAACACAGATGGTTGCTGACTTTGGCCTATACCTCCTGGAATGTCTCAGAGCTAGTGCACCCAGTGGACAGGTTGAGACTACATCAAAGCACTACCCCACCACCTCCACAAATAATATATCCAAGGCGCCGACTCAGTGGGTACCACAGTCCTGCTGTAGTAAGTCCTGCTCTTTGGGGTGGGCTCCTGCACAACTGCTTCTCCATGGTGGTCAGTGATCCCAACCAGTCCTTGCAGCTGATCAGCCTGTAGGTAAATCTATCCCACTGACATGCCAACAGCAATCAAGGCTCAACTACAACAGGAGAATGCACACAGTCCACACCCACACCAGGTCATACCTGGAGTACCCAGCTTGGGTTTTCAGGGAGGCTATACCACTGGACCCTGCAGGACACCTACTACATTAGGCCACTCTACCAAACCTGGGAGATGTGGCAGCTGTACCTAAATACATAGAAACAACACAGAGAGGCTGCCAAAATAAGAAGAAATGTGTTCCAAGTGAAAGAACAGAACAAAACTCCAGAAAAAGAACTAAACAAAATGAAGACAATATACCAGATGCAGAGTTCAAAACACTGGGTATAAGGTTGCTTGATGAACTTAGGGGAATGGTAGATGAAATTAGAACTTAAACAAAGAGATAGGAAACATAAAAATATACCTGGAAAACATAAAAAAGAAACCAGTCAACAACTCAGGAGTGTGAAACTCATTTTCACTAGGGGCCACATCAGCCTCACAGTTGCCTTTGAAGGGCCAAATGTAATTTTAGTACTGTAGAAATGTAACTACTCCTTAACTAGGGGCAAGGAGCTCAGTGCTGCCACCAGGTAGAAACAAGGTGCCAGGTGGGATAAAACAAGGTGGAGGGCTGGATTCAGCCTGAGGGCCTTGTGTTTGCCACCTGTGCACTAACTGAAATGAAGAACCCATTACAGGAACTCAGCAGTGGAGTAGATGAAACAGAGCATCAAGTCAGGGCTTTGGAGGATCAGAAAGCTGAGAACATGCAATCAGAGCAGCAAAAAGAAACAAAGAATCCAAAAAAAATGGAGATAATGTAAGGAGCCTCTGGGACAACCTCAAGTGTACCAACAGTCGCATAATGGAGTTTCCAAAAGGAGGAGTAAGCAAGAAATTGAAAATGTATTTGAAAAAGTATCAAAAAACTTCCCTAACCTAGTGAAGAAAATAGACATACAAGTCCCAATCAAGATTAACCCACAGAGGCCCACACCAAGCCATATAAATTAAAATGCCAAAGGTTAAAGACAGAGAATTTTAAAAGCACCAAGAAAAAAGCAGTTTTGTTACCTACAGGGAGCTCCCATAATACTATCAGCTTGATTTCCCAACAGATTCCTTGTAGGCCAGAAGGGAGTGGCAAGAAGTATTCAAAGTGATGAAAATCAAGGACTTACAACAAGATTACTCTACCCAGAAAAACTATCATTTAGAATGGAAGGACAGATAAAGAGCTTCCCAGACAAGAAAAAGCTAAAGGAGTTAATCATCACTGAACTAGTATTACATGAAGTGTTAAAGGGTTTTCTTTAAAAAAAAGAAGGGAAAAAAAGATAAAAATATGAATAAAATGGCAATAAATACATATCTATCAATAATTGAGTCTAAAAACAAAACAATAGAAACAAGCAAAACAAAAATAGACTGATAGAAACAGATAACATTTTGACAGTTGCCAGATGGGAGGAGGTTGGGAAGATGAGTGAAACAGGTGCAGGGATTAAGAAGTATAAATAGTGTTATAGAATAGTCACGGGGATGTAAAGCACAGCATAGGAATATAGTCAGTAATATTCTAATAACTGTGCATGGTGTCATGGGTATGAGATTTATCAGGATGATTACTTAGTAAGTTATATATCTATTCACTGGAGTATACCCCTAAAACCCCTAAATTTTGTACATCGCCTGTAATTGAAAATTTTAAAAAGTAACAGATCAAAACCTATTAAGGGTGTGAATTCCATGTGCTGACCCTTTTTAAAGAGATTTACTGGTATCTAATCATTTACAACATACTGACTACCCAGGGGAACTTAAGCATCTTTGTGTTTTTTTTTTTCTGGTTGTGTTGGGCTTTATCCCATCCACACCCAGAGCACTATAAAAAAGGCATCCTATTGGTCCTCACGATGTACTTGCTAAATGCAGTAACTTTCAACAAAGCCTGTTTTTCCACTGACTGCTGTTCTTGCTGTGTGTAAATTATGTTAGATCTGACAGTACCGTTCTGTACTAGGTGAAAAAAAATTTTCAGAACCCAGTAATGACAGGCTTACATTTGAACCTAGCATTTGTCACTTGTGTACTATTAATATTTGGGGAGTTTTGGGATGCAGTGCAGTGTTTCCTTGCCTGTTTCATCCAGTGACAGACACATTTCCCATGACAACCTTGGCTCTGATTTCAGGTGTCAGAGAGCTTAGCACCCATCTTGCCCCTTCAGTATGTCTGTGCTCCTGACAGCGAACATACATTACTGGCAGCCCCTGCACAGTTTCTCCTGGAGAAGTTCCTTCAGCATGCCTCACACAAACTCTTCCCCAAAGCCATCCATAACTTCAAGAGTCCTGTGTTAGCTGTTGACTGCTACCTTAACATTGGACCCGAGGTAAAAAGGGAGTGGGCTAAGTACTGTGCTTTACCTGCCTCCTTCCATTTCTTTCCCATTTTAGCTCCCATTTGAAAGCTTAAGTAGAGAGAAAAAGGAGCCTGTGACAGACTCATTTATGCAAAGGCTCAAACAAGATACAGTGGTAATCGCTCCCTGTACCTATTCCACCTCTCCACAATAAGCCAGTGAACACTCAATGCTGTGTTCAGAGGTCAGCTCCACTGAGAAGCCTGTCTCATCTGGACAGAAACAGTTGCTTGCTCTCCCTCTTATAACATCCGATGATATTTTAATCATGTGATGACGTTTCTCCCCAAGACTGAGTTCTTTTGAGCCCACTATGCCTCAGCCAATGTTTTAGGCATGTCGGAGGAGCTCAAGGGTTGCTGAGCAATTAAGGGTATCACAGGAGACCTTTGTAGCTCTCATTTCCACTTCTGGACTTCTTTTACATGATTCCCTTACGTTTTATTCTTTCTCCACACACTCTGTGTCTCAAGTTGTCCATCTGTTTTAGTTTTTTAAAGAGTGGAAACTTATGCCTTTAGGCTTCTGAGCACTAAGATCCTTCAAGACTTTAAGGGCTCCTGCTCTAAGCTTTCCCTTATGATTATTAGCATTGTTTATTAAATATTGTTTTTTTCTATTCAATACCATATCTTCCTTGTAAATAATTTAAAATAAAAGTATAAATTAAAAATGAATCACTTACAATAGGAAAAATAACATTTTGGCATACTACATTTCTGTCGTCTTTTTTTAATTTTTAAATATATTTTATTGATTATGCTATTACAGTTGTCCCATTTCCCCCTTCACTCCCCTCCACCCTGTACACCCTCTCCCACCCACATTCCCCCCCTTTAGTTCATGTGTCATAAGTTCTTTAGCTTCTACATTTCCCGTACTATTCTTGCCCTCCCCTTTTCTATTTTCTACCTACCATCTATGCTACTTATTCTCTGTACCTTTTCCCCCTCTCTCCTCCTCCCACTCCCCTGCTGCTGTCCCTCCATGTGATCTCCATTTCTGTGGTTCTGTTCCTGTTCTATGTCTTAAACAATCTCTTAAGACTGAAATCCAATTGTATTCAATTTTGGAAACTTGATTTTTAAAATTTAACAGTATAAACATTTTATATTCTTATAGTCTACACTGTGAATTGTAGAATTTTAGAAGTAGAAGGAACCTATTATTGCATCACATGTAACAATGCCTTTCATGGTATCTATGTAAGGTACACGTCTAGCCTAGGTTCCCAATTCCTCCATCCAGGGCCCCAGGGCCCCAGGTGTTGGACAACAAAATCTCAATGCCACCACCACTAACAGCATCTAACATCTACTGAATACTACAAAGTGTTTATCCTAATTAACTGACAAAATAGTCCTATGAATCAGGTACTACTATCATCTCATGTACCTGTCATATCAGAGAAAGATGAGGTATGGAGAAATGAGGAAGAAAACTGCTCACACAGCTACTTAAATAGAGGAACCAGTATTTGAACGCAAGCATTCTGACCCACATTTCAAGCCATTTGTTCTGTCATTCTCAAGTTCTCCCAACTGTCTCATTTACTTACCTAAATTCATGTAAAGTTTCTTTCTATACACAGAAGCCATATAGAGCTAAAATTTAAATTCATGATTTGGAGCTTCTATCCAATTGAAAATTTAAGTATATGTACATGAAAAGCTGCTTAAAATTTTTATTCTTATTAATAAAGTAATCTAAACATTTAATCTTTCCTCAGTATGCTTTTTTGTGTAAGTTTTTTAAATTTTGTAAACACTCTTAGATGGAGGGGCTTATTTTGTTTCTTACTACGAATTCTTTCATAACCATCTTTTATTATGAGAAATAAACAAGAGAAGCTTTAAATAGGTTAAAACTCGGCATACTAAAGAGATGCAAAGCATAAATAACCAATCCACGGTTCAATAAAAAATTTATCTCCTTTACCTAACCCTGAAATAAACAGCTAAAAAGGGAGATACTGACTCATTCAGCTATGGTGCAGTCATTTTGCTTGCTTTTGAAATAAATGCCTGCTTGATTTTTCCAGGTGGCCATATGCTACATCAGCTCCAGACCCCACTCCATCAATGTCAACTGTGAAGGGGTGTTTTTCAGTGGACTCCTCTTGTACCTCTGTGACTCTTTTGTTGGTGCTGATCTTCTTAAGAAATTTCAGTTTCTAAAAGGTATATCAACATTAGTACTTTGTGAATGCTGTTGGTTCCCACTGGAGAAAATAGAGGTGAAATATATATCTTAAAAAGCATTTTAACAGTAATCTTTTGCTAGTAAATGGAATGTCTTGGTTTTAACTGAGGAATTAAGTCACTGATATACTAAGACTAAATGTGGAGCCCTGGCTGGCGTGGCTCAGTGGACTGAGCGCTGGCCTGCAAACCAGACATCACTGGTTTGATTCCCAGACAGGGCACAAGCCTGGGTTGTGGGCAGGTCCCCAGTTTGGGGGCCTGTGAGGGGCAACCAATAGATGTTTCTCTCCCTCTCTTTCTCCCTTCCCCCCTCTAAAAATAAATAAAGTCTAAAAAAAAATAAGTCTGAATGTGGATGAATAGCCAGATTTGTGACATTAAATGTTTTTACCACTATAAACTTTAGGAAGAAATCAATGCAAGAGAAGTAATGCTTCTTATATAATCTAATTTTAATAAAAATCAGGTTGAGTTATGATAGGTACATACTATATAGAGTTAGATTTGCTGCAGAACAAATTGTAGATTTAGGCTGACAAGCCTGAATAATCCTGACAAGATGAAAAAAGTAAAGTTCAGAATACATGCTACAATTTTTATGATTACAGGTGAAATTATGTATTTACACACACACACACACATCAGCGGTGGCAGTGGGGAGTAGGGGACTGTCTTGCAATGGACATTTGGCAATATCTGGAGACATCTGAGGTTGTCATACTGTTGCTGGTGGCAATATAGCTGGTAGAAGCCAAGGATGCTGCTAAACATCCTACAAGAGCAGAGGAGCCCCCACAGCAGAGGATAATCCAGGCCAGTTGTACTGAGGTTGAGAGGAACACGTGAAACGTAGCACTGCAGGCAAGGGAAGGTACAATTGGGAGGTTTTTCACTTTACACTTTTAAACTTTTTAATCTGTAATACTATTTACTCAACATAAACAATAAAATTAAAATGAACTGATAGGTTACTTTCTTAATATGTTGGTTCTCATGTGTCAGCTTAAGGGAGATAATCATAGCTGGTAAAGTTCTTTATCATTTCAGTTCCTAAGCCTAAAATGCACTTCTGCTTTTTTTTCTGAAGGTGCTACCCTGTGTGTCATCTGTCAAGACAGAAGCTCCTTACGCCAAACAATTGTCCGTTTAGAACTAGAGGATGAGTGGCAGTTCCGCCTCCGGGATGAGTTTCAAACTGCTAACAGCAGTGACGACAAGCCCCTTTACTTTCTTACTGGACGTCACGTATGAGATTTTGAAAAGACCAAAAATAGCAAAGGGATGCCTAAGTAGGGTAGGACAGAAACAATTATTTGGGTTTTTTTTCCTTTAAAGTACAATCACTGTGGAGCAAAGTGCAACATATTTGTCTGTTCTCCAAAGAACGCCCCAAATCTGACCCAGGTTTTTAAGGGTATCACTCTCTTTCGGTTCCATTTAAGGACTATCCACATTCAGGTTAACTCCACCTCAGGCAGTTACAGTTAAGGCATGGTCTGCCCACAGAGCCTGAGGAGGATATACTTTGGAGAATGAACATGGAGTTTGCATTTTTTTTTCTACTACGCCACGTTAGGGGGAAAACCGATTCATCATTAGCCAGCCAGCCTGAATGTGTTACATAAGACACCGTTGGTGTGGAATTAATTGAAGATAAATGTTTGAGGCCTGAACCCTCAGTTTCTCTTCAGATCTGTACTTTGGTACAGTATTACTCAGGGGTCTGAAATGATAGAATGTAGAGATATTTGTATTTAAAAAAAAGTAGCTTTGTCTTTCTCTGTGCAGTGTTAGTTTAAGATTTATAATCTTGTATGTATTGAAGCTTTTGGCAAAATTTCCACAGGAGTTAAAAGTTTACTATTCGAACTGAACAAACAAATCAGTAAATGCAGAGCAGGACCTGTGTGTATAGAGCAGCTTCTCCTTGCTTAAATTCCTTTGCTTTTTCCATGCTTTAAAAATGTTTCCAGTCTCTAAGCACACCATGTCTGTTAAGTATATGGAACAGTGATTAATCTTATACAAGGAGAACCTGACTCAGTAGTTGAGCCCATGAAGAAGCTTTCAACAGTCACACCATACTCACCCTATTTAGTCGGAATCAAGCAGTTGGCACCAGCAAAGCAAAATGTCAAGCTAAGGTTCCATGTAGAGTGGAACTAGTTTGTATCCTTTCAGGGACTCAAGCAAAGCTTCCTTTAAAGATACACTGAATGAATATTTTAGCGGCCTTACACTGACAACACAGAAATTGCTGAAATGGGAAATGAGCCATAGAAAAAGACAGAAACTGTTTTACTTAATCCTAACCAGTGATTGTTTTGTAAGGAATAAGGAAGATTCCATTAAAAAGTCTTTGACTCATTAAAATCAGCAAGGGGTGTTTGTTCAGTGTCAATAGTAGCAGGCATTAAGTTCTATAAATTTCTCACCCTATTTTTTTAATCAAAAACAGATTTTGGAAAATGTTCTAGAACAAACTATTTGAAGTATATTCTTAAATTACTCCAGTTCTCATCACACAATCTTTTGACTTTCTCATTGTCCCAAACATACCACTTTAACCCCACTTAAATGGCCATTTTTACTTGAAGCAGTATCTTATTTGTGGCCTGAAACTACTGGGGATGGGGGGAGGTGGTCTACCAAGCCTGCATTTACTTAGAATAGTGTTAATTTACCAGTTTTATTAGCTTGTGATAACAAGTTTACAGCTAGTGAAAAGATGGAATATACTAATCAGAAAGTGGTTTGCAAATCTCTTGGTTTTAATATAGCTACTTATGATGTCTTTAAATATATTTTGAACAATTCTTATAAACCCCACTTTTAATTGTCCTTCAAAGAGAATCTGCCTTATATATGCTTTAAAAATATTCCTTAATTTTAGTACAGCAGAATTTTTGGCAGAGGTACGTCTTGAAGCAAGTTGATTTAGATATGAATGTATTTCAGTTGTTCCTGTTTGGTTGAAAGGGCCTAATAGAAATGATATGAAGAAACCTACTGTTTGTGCAATATTCCAATATTACTACATAGGGCAAATAAAATACTTGAAATAATTCTAAAACAGTTGTACCTGGGGCAGTTGGCCTCTCAGGGTTTCCTCTGGCTTTATGGCTTCATAATCTGAAGAATATTTTTTAAAGTAGTTACTTTAGATGCAGGTACTCCATATTATTATAGTTAGGGCTGCACTCGGAAAATCAAATAATTATAATCTTTTAAATACTATTTAACCCTGTGGAAAAGAAATAACAGAATAAAGCCAAAAGACCATCACCCCAATGATAGACAATTTAAATTGACCTGCCTATTCAATGCTTAGCTCACTAAGGTTTGGATCTTTTAAAATCACCTTACAATTCTTTAGACGATGTTAGGTCCTTCTCCTTTAAGGATAAAATTGCACAAGCACAGGACACCATGATTTGTTAATATATACCTTGATGTGTTCAGCTTTGAGCCTTGCCATTCCTTAGAACATTGTGGTATGTGTTCTCTAGGCCTCCATAATAACTAGCCTGTAGACCTGTTGAACTTCGCCATGTGTGATAGTTCACACAGGTTAATACTGAATGTAAACTGAAATTAGAATGAGAATTGTTGTATTCAATTTTTTTTGGCTGTAATTTATGCAATTGCTTTAAGTGATTTTTTAGAAAAGGAGGCACCTGTGTTAATTTTATTACTGTAAAATTTCTTAACCAAAATTTGGTGAGTTTCACTAGTCAGTCTACCTCACATTTTGTTTGATTTTAAATTGTCTTAAGTTGTGTCTACAGTATGTCCTTGTCCTTCCATTTAATTTGGTGAATGTATTAAAATTGTCTCACACCCAAAATAAAAAAGTATGTCTTCTTTAAACTGATTTTCTGGTATAATCACAAATGGAATGAGCTCCGACTCTGACAATGCCCAAGAAATGCTGAAAGTCCACATATTACAGGTTGGATGACTCCAAGATTCTACTATCCTGGCATAACAGTCCATGAAAGTGCTAAATAAATACTTGTTGCATGAAAATCCATAGCTTATACAAAGACACAAAGTACCTACATACCATACTCACTTGCAGAGTTCCACATAATTAGATATAAAAATGATTATTAAAAAGATGTTAGAAATATTCATTGTATACATATCCCCAAACTTTTATAGATGGCAACTGTACTTATTTGGCCATCCTTAAAAGCAGAACTTTGGGTGGCAAGAACTGTGTAGTTATGACATAAGGTGTTAATCTCCAGTTTATTTCTAAACTCTACCTAATTGTACCAATTCTTGAAAGTAACTTAATTCCAGGAAAATGATTTTCAGTTCTAGTCTATAAAGAGTGGTAAAATAATGAACTTTTGATATAGAACCATGAATACACTCTCTAGGCCTCAGGCCCCTGAGAGTTACCTCTGGCGGACCCATAAATATTTGTAAGTATGATGATAAATCCAGGAGCAAGTAGAAGCTGCCAGTGTTCCACTACATATTCCAAAGCAGCTGCCTTGGAAAGACCAAAAGCTGTCAAACCTTCATATTTAGCTACTTATACCTGGAACAACATCCACGGAACATTCCTCAGAACTCTCTTTTAGTCACAGAAACTGGCACTTAGGCTTCCTCTGAGTCTAAAAGAATATTGATCTAACACTGAAACTCTGGCTTCATTGAAAAAACTATCACTACCCTGGCTGGTGTAGCTCAGTGGATTGAGTGTGGGTCTGCAAAAACCAAAGGGTTGCTAGTTTGATTCCCAGTCAGAGCACATGCCTGGGTTGTGGGCCAGGTCCCCAGTAGAGGGCACTTGAGAGGCAAACACTTATTTTTGTTTAACATCATACACCCCCCCCCAACTTTAATTTTTTTAGAATACATTTATTAAAACTGCGGACAGTGAAACAAGGAAGGGCTTAGGATAGAAGAAGCCATAGGAGAGGTGGCTGTCAGCACACTGGAGAGATAAAAGGGCCTTGGGGAGAGATTCAAGGGGTTTCCCTGAAATGAGCTGCTGCTGCCTATTGCTCCCCTGGTCTCAAGTCTTGTCCCTTAGGGTTTAGAAGATGCATGCCTTGGAATGGTTCCGTGGAATGATGACTTCATGTCCAGAGGGCAGGTTTATCTTCCATCTCAACAATGACAAGGCACTTTTTGACCAAGAAATTTACTATGCTGCTGACAGGTCGGTTTCCCCCACACCTGATGCAAAGTGAGGAGCCAGTAAGGTGCAATGGGCCCTTGATTGTACCAAGCATGGGCCAGGTCTGCAAGGTGGGTGATCCAGGGTGGGTCTCCTTGGAATCCTACCACAACACTCCACAATAAGACAATCCAAGAAAAGAAACCAAAAAAGGGAGATAAGGTGATCTGAGTCACTGCACATGCTACCAATGTTGATCATAGAACGGCACCAGCTGTTACTGGCGAAGTGGATGGCTTACACAGCACATTAGATACAACTGCAGTAACTCCTCATAATGCAGCATGGAGACAGAGACTAGGTTGTGGGCTCTATCTTCAGTCAGGGCATGTATAGCAGGACAAATGATCCATGTTTCTCTCTCACATCAATGTCTGTCTGTCTTGTCTCTCTCTCCCATACTCTCTCTGTTTATAGTTCCAGCTCCAGGTGCTTTCAGTTTCTCTCCCTCTCTTCCTCCTTTCCTTCCCCTTTCTCTAAAAAATAACTAAAAATCATTAAGAAAAAAGGAAAAAACTATTAAAGATGATTCCAGAAAGAGCCTCTGGGGCCAAGGAAAGTCATTCACACAATAAATTCCTTGTATTAACTGTCAAGTACTTAGCTAAGAAAACCATTTTCTTCAGTGATTATGACAAAAGATAGAATAAGTTATATAAAACAAAAGCAACAATAAAAAGTTTTCTGGCCATTTCTTTGTTTTTTAAGCAATCCAATGTTTTTTTATTTTTACTGGAAAAGTGGAGGGGCTGTTTTAGGACAGAATCTTCCTTTTATCTGCCAGAGGTTCAAGAGCCATGAGAACATAAACTGCACTATGTAGTCGCTAACCCAGAAATAAAGTCAGCAATCTTAACCCCTGATGAATTATGGTTAGGCAGAAATATGGTTGTGTTCCTATCCAAATGCCTTATCTGGGAAGCCATGCAAGGTCAGCAAGAATAATTAAAATATAACTAACTGCATGTCTATTGTATTTACTGTACTTACCACAGTCATGCTTTTAGCAGATACACCAAGGTCACTTTTATGTTATGAACTGGTAATAAGAGTGACTTCTAGTTAATACAAAATAAAACTGTTGCATGTTCATGCAGATAAGAGCATACCCCATACAAAATCTTATGGTTCTTCTGTCTATACTTGTGATTCCTATGTCAATATATATTTTGCCATGTATCATGTGCACCCATGATCTAGCACTGCCCATGTACAATGGGCATCCTCATTTTTCCCTCAAAAATTTGGGCAAAAAAGGTGCGCATTATACACAGCAAAAAAAGGTGCACATTTTACACAGCAAAATACGGTACTAGGCATTTTTATAATGAGCCAACAACTATTCAAAGGCAGCTGACAAAATTTAAAGGCACATTTATATAACCCGCAATTACAGAATCAATCTCTTTGAAGCTTGGTTGTGGCTGTGAGAGTGTGCTCACTGTGTCCAAAACTGTCTATATCACTCTGTAGACCACTCTTCAATTGTGGTGTGACAGTGTTGACCATTCTTTGACTCTTGAAACTATTCCTTGGTTTCAACATTCTTTTCTGGTTTTCTTACCTTGGACATACCTTCTCAAGTACGTTGAGACTCTTAAATGAGGGTGTTCCTCACAACTTTCTCCTACCTTTTCATTTTATAAACCCGTAAGAGGTTAAGCTCCTCTAAACCTTCAATTAACTTAATTTATAAATCTCCTTAATTCAATCTTCTCTTAAACTCCAAATCAACATAACCAATTATATACCAAATAGGTTACCTCCAGCTGGAGAATATTCAACCGCATTAAGATACCACTATATCAAAGTGAGCTCATCCTTCCCCATCCAATCCTCCCAAAATAATTCTCCAGTATTCCCTTCACATTCAATCCATCTAATCAATTACCCAAATCAAAATTCCCAATTACCTTAGATTCTTTACCATGACCTTTCTCTGGTCAATTATCAATTCATACCAATTCTCCCACTGTATCATCTAAAGTTTATCCGTCTCCTCTCTCATCTTCACCCATACATCACAGCTTTAGTCCAGTGTTTCCAAGTTTTTCATACAGACTGCTATCATAGTCTCTTAATTACCTTCTAAGTTCCAGATGCCTTACTTGTAAACCCTACCTCATGGGGCTGTCATGACGACAAAATAATGCAGCCACCACAAAGAGGGTGTGACATAGCAAAAACTCAAATATTCGGTATTAGTTAACACTCTTTGAGAAATATCTAGATTATAAGAGTTACTTGAGGGACTGCATCTTCAATATAAACAGAAAATAAACTGCTTTCCTAATAATGGTAACATTTAAACCAACCAATCAATGTATCCTCTCTATCCTCAGGTCCCCTTGAAATTACCAAGTTTGGCTCCCCAAAGCAGCATACTATGCCTTGTATAGAAACTGGACCTATATTATGATACTAACAATTACTAAAGCATCTATACTATACCCCAAAATTTCATCCTGTTTTAAAATTATGGCCCCTGTCACGCAAACAATGACACCAAGCATAACCACAGGAGTCTCAATCAAACCCAAAGGAAAAGGGACTGTCAGAGGTCAGGCCATCAGGGTAAGTTAGAAGAAAATCCTTACACTGCCTTAACATCACACCCATAACAAGTACAGAGCTTTACACCACTCTATAGATTTAAAAAGCACACATCTATCTATAGGGGGATAAAATATACATGTGTCTGTTAATCTTAACTGAAGGCTCAAGATTTCAGCTGTATTTGAATGACAGTAATTTCAGCTCATAAAATAATCTGTTAAATCATAGTCTTGCTTCATTCTTGGGCTAAGGCTCTTTATATCTTTATATTCTCATGTCAGGATTTTGCCTTTTATTAAAGATCAGTTCAGAGGAGTTGTTGCTCCTTTAAACTTATGTGAACTGATCCTTTCACAAACTGGTGAAAACTCCTTTTTAGAAGCCAATGTTTTAATCATTTTTCAATGTATCAAACTCCCTAAAATAGCACAAATGACAACACACCATTTACTTATCACTTAGAAAAAGCTATCAAGTATTTTATTATTTTATTCTACATTATATACAAGTCATAAAAGGCCACAGCAGTTTTTCAACATTTAAACCCTTTAAAAGTAGAGGGCACTATGAAGTACTGACAAGTATCAAAATGAAGTCCAGTAATGAGGGCATATACTCAGTGTAGTATTTCTGAGGAATAACAAAGCAGATACCAAGTTATTAATATTTAGTTTGCAACTATTCCACAGGTTTTTATAAACCTCTTTGGGATTTTGTTAATAGCTTAAGTCTGCCCAGTTGCCATTTAAGAAGTGAAACCACAATAAAAGAATAAGAAACTTTAGAGGGTACCTTCCTAATTCTAGACATTTAGAGATCTTCAAGGAGGAAAAACTAAATTCTTTACCACCTTCCACTTCTTCCTGCTATCAAAAACAGGAAAGAAAGAAATGGAAGGAAAAGCTCAACTTTCCGAATTCCTCCAGTTTATCTGGAACTTTGCTTTTTCGTGGGGTTCCATCCAAGTATATTTCAGCACTGGCCAGGGGGCTCAGCTGGTTGGAGCATCAACCTGTACACAACAAAAGTTGCAGGTTCGATCCCCTGGCCAGGGCATGTACAGAAAGCAGCCAATCGATGTTTTAAATCTCCAGGTAAGAAATTTTTTTTTAAATATATTTCAGGTCCTTCAGAAATCAGCTTTGAATTTCTAAACACATAATACCGCACCCTCTCGAGTCACAGCTCTAAAACACTGGTTTCCACTTAGTAAAATACAATCTTTAAAACTGTAACCGGTATCAGCAGATCAATATAAAAAAAATACAGTACCTAACTACACTGGTATATTTCCATATTAAGAACTTCAAAATATACTTATCACTGAGACCATAGTCCTTGCATTAGTTTTCAGTCCACTATGAACAATTATCTGCTGCATGTAAACATGTCTAAATAACTATAGATAAAATACATTAATCATAAATTTCTGTAAAAGATAATAAAATATCTTCTTTAAAAAACAAAACAATAATAAGCTATTACTGCATTGTTTCCAATTTTATGAAAATGGAACAACCTTATGGTTGTTGCCAGTCCTGAGTTCTTTGTAACAAAAATGGCCCTAGTTCCTGGTTAAAGTCAGCAACCAATCCATTCTTCAGTAGATGTCTTCTAGTACTGCAGGCAAGAATTTGCTTTAGGTGCTATTTTGTCCATTAATAAAATTATATACCAGAAACTGTCCAGTGCCACAGTATTGTGTTGCAAACAATTTTCCATCAGGAGTGGGATCTGAGAAAGCAATTTCTTCTTTACTCAAATATGAGCCATATATAAAGTTACTCCTATTTAAAAATAAAAAGAGGGGTGGGGAAGTAGAAGGGTAAAAAATATTAATATTTTTATTCATTAAAATTAGAAAAACCTATCAAATACAATTTGGCTAGAAAGACTCTAGGTAATGTTGTATATTCTGAGAACTGTTGAAAATAATTATCCATCTAAAGTATTATAAATCTGAGGTAAAAAAAATTTATGAAAACAATGGTTTTAAAAACATTTTACCCAATACCTTTTCATGATAGAAATACTCAACAACCCTAAGGAAAAGAAACTTCCTTAAACTGATAAAGAGCAGCAAGGAAAACCAAAGTTAATGGTGAAAAACTGAAAATTGTCCCCCAGAGATTTGGAACAAGGTAAGACTATTTCTGCACACACCTCTACTATTCAAAATAAAGTACTGCAGACTATAGTCAGAGCAACTAGAGAAAGAAAAGAAATAAAAAGCAACCAGATTGAAAAGGAAGAAGTAAAACTATCTTTTTTTTTTTTAAGATTTTTATTTATTTATTTTTAGAGAGGGAAGAGAAGGAGAAAAAAAGAGAGAGAGAGAAACATCAATGTGTGGTTGCTGGGGGCCGTGGCCTGCAAGCCAGGCATGTGCCCTGACTGGGAATTGAACCTGCAATGCTTTGGTTCCCATCCCGCGCTCAATCCACTGAGCTATGCCAGCCAGGGCAAAACTATCTTTTTAGAGATGACATGATCTTGCATTTCCAAAATCTTGAGGAATTTAAATCTTTGCAGAAATTGACAAGCTAGTCCTCAAATTCATATGGAAATGCAAGAGTCACCAAATAGTCAAAAGAACTTAAAAAAAGAACAAAGAGAACTCACACTTCCTTATTTAATACATACAACAAAGCTACATTCAAGAGTTCCACTTAAGGATTCCAAACAGTGTGCTGCTGAAATAAAAATGGAGCAATGGAATAGAAATGTGAGTCCAAACACTAATCTTCACATTTACGTCAATGATTTTGACAAGGGCCAAGACCATTCAATAGGGAAAAAAAAGTCTTTTTAACAAATTGGTGCTGGGACAATCAGATATCCACATGCAAAAGAATGATGTTGGATCCTACCTCATATCATACATAAAAAATTTAAATGGATCAAAGATCTAAATGTAAGAACTAAAATTATAAACTCTTGGAAGGAAAAAGAGGCAATCAGTCTTTGTGGCCATGGATTAGGAAATAACTTCTTAAATATGACACTAAAATCACAAGTGACAATATTAATTTGGAGTTCAAAATTTAAAACTATTGGGGAGCTTCCGGCCAAGATGGAGGCATAGGCAGTCGCACGGTGCCTCCTTGCGCAACCAAAACTAAGAAAACCAAAACTAAGGACAACAAAAATTGAGAAACAAGAAACAACTAGAACAGAGAGAAATGAACCAAATGGAAGTCTGACTACCATTCATCCAGACCTTAGGGGCGGAGTCGGAGGCCTACAGAGAGGGGTCGAGGGGTCCCAGCAGGAAAAAGCGTGGCTGGCAGACGCAGGTGCACAGGGTGCAGACGGCAGTTGGCAGACCCCAGAAGTCCAGGGGCAGCTGACGGACCCAGTGGCAGACCCTGGGCGAGGGAGGCAATGAGCAGACCCAGTGAGGCGCACAAGGCAGCTGGCTGTCCACAGCCACACATTTGCGCACAAACTAAGCAAAAAACAGGCAGCGGCACAGACCACGCAACCCAGGGACCCAGCACCGCTGGGAAACAAAGCCTAAGAGCACCGACTGAAAACACCTGTGGGAGCTGAGGCCAGGAGATTCTCTCAGCCTCACAGGAGGATCCTCGGGGAAACCCACAGAGTCCAAGAAAGTACACAGGCCCACCTGCCCGGGAGCCAGCACCAGAAGGGCCCGATTTGCCTGTGGGAAGCGGCAAAGGGGACTGAAGTCCCAGAGAGAGTGAAGCAGGCGCCATTGTTCCCTCTCAGACCCCGCCCCCACTTACAACTCACAACCCAGCGACTGCAGTGCATCACCCCGGTGACCACCTAAGGCTCTGCCGCCCATACATAACAACCTGCAACCAGAATAAAGGAAAATAAAAAATAAAAAAGATGGCTCGAACAGAATTGAAAGCCCCAGAGCCAATTTTTTAAGTGACCAAGAGATAGCCAATCTATCAGATGCACAGTTCAAAGCACTGGTGATCAGGAAGCTCAACAGAATTGGTTGACTTTGGCCATAAATTAGATGAACAAATGCAGGCTACAATAAGAGAAATGAAGGAAAACCCACAGGGAACCAATTGTGATGGGAAGAAAAGTGGGACTCAAATCAATGGAGTGGACCAAAAGGAAGGAAGGAACCACCAAACAGAAAAGAATGAAGAAACAAGAATTCAAAAAAATGAGGAGAGGCTTAGGGACCTCCAGGACATCTTTAAACATTCCAACATACAAATTACAGGAGTACCAGAAGGGGAATAGGAAAAACAACAAGCGGAAAAGTTATTTGAACTTCCCCATTCTGGCAAAAGAAATAAGACTTCCAGGAAGTCCAGGAAGCTCAGAGAGTCCCAAAGAAGTTGGACCCAAGAAGGAACACGCCAAGGCACATCATAATTACATTAGCCAAGGTAAAAATGAAGGAGAGAATCCTAGAAGCAGCAAGAGATAAGGAGACAGTTACCTACAAAGGAGTTCCCATCAGACTGTCAGCTGATTTCTCAAAAGAGACCTTGCAGGCAAGAAGGGGCTGGAAAGAAGTATTCTAAGTCCTGAGAGGTAAGGACCTACATCCCAGATTGCTCTATCCAGCAAAGCTTTCATTTAGAATGGAAGAGCAAATCAAGTGCTTCTCAGATAAGGTCAAGTTAAAGGAGTTCATCATCACCAAGCCCTTATTTTATGAAATGTTAAAGGGACTTATCTAAGAAAAGAAGATAACCTGGCTGGCGTAGCTCAGTGGATTGAGCACGGACTGCGAACCAAAGCATCACAGGTTCGGTTCCCAGTCAGGGCACATGCCTGGGCTGCAGGCCACATTGATTTTTCTCTCTCTCTCTTTCTCCCTCCCTTCCCTCTCTAAAATAAAATAAAATCTTTTTTAAAAAGCTTTAAAAAAAAAGAAGATAAAAAAACATGTATAGTAAAATGACAGCAAACTGACAATTATCAACAACCACACCTAAAACAAAAGCAAAAGAAACTAAGCAAACAACTAGATCAGGAACAGAACCACAGAAATGGAGATCACATGGAGGGTTAGCAACAGGGGAGTGGGAGGAGGAGAGAGAAGGAAAAGGTACAGAGAAAAAGTAGCATAGATGTAGGCAGAAAATAGACAGGGGGAGGGTAAGAACAGTATGAGAAATGTAGAAGCTAAAGAACTGACAAGTATGACACATGGACATTAACTAAAGGGGGGGAATGTGGGTGGGAGAGGGTATACAGGGTGAAGGGGGGAAATGGGACAACTGTAATAGCATAATCAACAAAATATATTAAAAAAAGAAAAAAGATGAATTTTATTTGCTATGTTAACCATATCTCAATAAGATGTCATTAAAATTATTTTTAATTTAGCCAAGAAATAGACTATTTAGTAGCATTTTCATGATGTAATTTTTTTTTAAATCTTCACCTGAGGATATTTTTTTCACTGCTTTTAGAAAGAGAGGAAGGGAGAGAGAGAAATATTCATGCAAGAGAGAAACATCAACCAGTTGCCTCCTATACACGTCTGGACCAGGGTCTCACGTGCCCACACCCAAACAGGGGATTGCCCTGACCAGAAATCGAATCTACAACCTTTCAGCTATGGGACGATGCTCCAACCCAATGAGCCACCCCTGCCAGGGCCATAATGTAATCTTAACAAGGTGAACTAGGCACATAAAAGGACCAATAAATGAAAAAAGTAAAAACTCTATGTGCTTGAACAGGAAGCCTATGGTGTCAATCTCACTATCACAGAATAAATACAATGGCTACACTCTTTTATGTCTTCACAAAGTAAAACAATGTCATGATTGTTGTATAACTTAAACATGGGTTTAGTTCTTAAAGAGCTCAAAACAGACCTGCCTCTTGTCATGAAAAGGATGGATAGATCTGAGCCCTTCTCACTTCTCAGTGATAAAATAAAGGGGAGATAACCAGAAACACATTAAGGCTCTAAGATTCCTTAGGATCTTACTTAAAACAATGATGGATTATTTTGAAAGCTATACCTATAGATACTAGACAGGGACACTATGAATAAACAAAAACAAGAGACTAACCTCATTTGCATGATTAATTTTAACCTACTCCATTAATCCCTTAGCAATGGTACTTTAAGGAACAAAACCAAAGCATGCAATTTTACTCTTTTCTTTAGTACCTTTGATTTAAAAAAATCAAGTGATAAAAGCAAAAGAAAAATAAAAGGTTTAGATAATTTATAAGTAATATTAAATTAAGGTAATCTTTCCTAAAACCTAAATTCCCAAGAAACTTCTCACATTTATTTGGGTGTCTTTAAAATTCTCCAATAGTAGAGGGGAGTTCTGGCCAAGACAGAGGCGTAGGTAGAGACCCTTCACTTCCTTGCACAACCAAAAGGAGGATAACCACCAATCTGAAATCAGTAAACAACCAAAAGCGCCCGAAACCAAACTGCATGTAACTCCGACAACAAAGGAATTAAAGCAAAAATCAACCAGAACAACCAGAGCAGTAAGGCGGCAGACCTCACCGGTCAACTCAGAAAACCCCCCCAGCAACCTTGGGAGTGGGGCTAGCTGCTGAACTCCAGGAACTAAGAGGGAGGGGCTGACTTTAGGGCACTTGGGGTAGCTATGGACTACAGCCAGGGGTGCTGTGGTAGGAGAAGCTCCAAGTCTTACATGAGAGTCCAAAAGTCCTTGAAAAGTGTGCTAGCGGTGAGCAGGCTAGCCCCAGGGTTCCCTCTCTGGCCTCTCTCCCACAGGCAGGAAAGAGGGTTGCCCAGTGAGGGGGGTGGGGGGAGAGACCTAAGGCCCCACCCCCTTACAACCTATCAGCTGTGCCAAAACAAAGAAATATGGCCCAAATGAAAGAACAGGGCATAACCTCAGAAAAAGACCTAAGTGATGAGGAGATTGTCAACCTATCTGATGGAGAATTTAAAGTCCTCGTAATCAAAATGCTCACAGATCTGATTGAGCTTGGCTGAAAAATGAAAAAACAAATGAAAGATACCCAAAGTGAAATAAAGAAGAATGTTTAGCGAACCAAAAGTGACAGGAAGGAAACCAGGACTCAAAGCAACGATTTGGAACAAAAGGAAAAATAAACATCCATCCAGATCAAAGTGAAGAAACAAGATTTCAAAAAGTGAAGAGACTCTTACAAACCTCTGGGACAACCTGAAATGTTCCAATATCTGAATTATAAGGGTGCCAGAAGGAGAGGAGGAAGACCAAGAAATTGAAAATTTATTTGAACAAATAATGAAGGAAAACTCCCCCAATCTGGTGAAGGAAATAGACTTCTAGGAAGTCCAGGAAGCCCAGAGTCCCAAGGAAGTTGGACCCAAAAAGGAACACACCAAGGCACATCATTATTAAGTTATCCAAGATTAAAGATAAGGAGAGAATCTTAAAAGCTGCAAGAGAAAAGGAAAGAGTTACCTACCTACAAGGAGTTCCCATAAGAGTATCAGCTATTTCTCAAAAGAAACCTTGCAGGCAAGAAGAGGTTGAAAAGAAGTATTTGAAGTCATGAAAGGCAAGGACCTATACCCAAGATTACTCTCTCCAGCGAAGCTTTCATTTAGAATGGAAGGGCAGATAAAGTGCTTCCCAGATAAGGTCAAGTTAAAGGAGTTCATCATCACTAAGCCATTATTGTATGAAAGGTTAAAAGGACTTATCTAAGAAAAAGATAAAAAATATGAACAGTAAAATGACAACAAACTCACAACTATCAACAAATGAACCTAAAAGAAAAGAAAAACAACAAAAACAAAAACTAAGCAATCAAGAACAGGAACAGAATCGGAGACATGGACATTGGAGAGGGATTTCAGTGGGGACGGGGAAGGGAGGAATAGCGGGGAAAAGGTACAGGGAAGGAGCAGCATGGTTAGTAGGCATAAGGTAGACATGGAGAGATAAAAAATGTTATGGGAAACAGGACTCCAAGAACTTACAAGTGAAACCCAAGGACTAAGGGGGGGTGTGGGTAATGCTGGAGGGTTGGGGGGGCAGGGCAGATGGGGATAAAGGGGGAAAAATTGGGAAAACTGTAATAGCATAATCAATAAAAATATTAAAAAATATGCCCTGGATGGTGTAGCTCAGTGGATTGAGCGCGGGCTCTGAACCAAAGGGTCGCTGGTTTGATTCCCAGTCAGGGCACATGCCTGGGTTGCAGGCCAGGTCCCCATTGGAGGTCACATGAGAGGCAATCACAAACTGATGTTTCTCTCCCCCTCTTTCTCCCTCCCTTCCCTTCTCTCTAAAAAGAAATAAATAAAATCTTAAAAAAATATATTAATAAATAAAATTCTCCAATAGTAAACACAATTTGAAATAAATGGGTTATTTTGGCTTAATCATAGTTACAAATAAGTAATTTTAATTTTTTTACGAATAAGTAATTTTAAATGGTTTAATGATGTTAAACCAACACTGCTTTCTTCCCCCCTCAAATTATTAACTTCACATGAAAAGTATTAACAGATTCAATACACTGACAATTTTATGCAAATTTAAATTAATTTAAATAGAGGTTATACATTTAAGATTAAGGCTGATCTTTATAATTGTTGAAATCCTAAACTACTGAAAAGGATTTGAAGGATTCAAGTTACCTTAGGCATTCAATCATGCGAGAAGCAATTTTCTTCCGACGCATCATGCTGAATACCCATATTCGACTGATCCCACAGATTGCAGGCTCTGGCAATGTTGAACAGCACCAGGCTTTTTGCCTTTCGAATCTGACTTTTTCTTCTTCTGACCTGATAATTGGAAGTTTCTCTTCAATGACTCTGTAACCCTATAGGTATCAAAATGGGAAATAATTTTAAAGTGGGACTAGTACTTAGCAATTTTGTAGTACTGACCTTAGTGAAGAGGTCACCACATTTGTCTGGCTTCTTAACAAACTTATGGGGACCATTTATACTTTCACTCTCATTTTTAGGAAACAGATCTGGATCTACCTTCTGTTCTAATTAACATCTTTAGTAATGTGACCATGAGAGGAAGTTAATTAAGTTTTGGGTTCCTTACCTATAGATAATACATACAAAACACCTTGCCATCATGGCTGCCATAATGGGAACTGATATTAGTTTTCTCTACCTCCTACATTCTAAGGACAAGCAAAGGTACATACTAAGAACTCAGCAGGCGTAACAACTGTTTCTGTGATTGCTGTCATAGTTCTAGGGCTCATAGCTGTGTGGGAACTAGAAACAGGGATGGCAGGGAAATCAAGAATTTAGAAAGGTCTTTTCCTTGCACTCCCATCTCCTTAAAAAAAAATAAAGTGCTTTAAAAAACATACATCTTCTCCACCAGTCTAGATGCAAAAAAAAACTCAGCCAACCTTCAGAGGGGACACAGTATTAAAACTTAAAACAATTGGACAACAAAATTAACAACAATAACAACAACATAAAAAGCAAGCATTACGTATCTATCTTCTAGTATAAATACTTCTACAAGTCATTTTTGGAAATAGGTTGGATGTAAAAAAAACCCAAGGGTTATGCAATATGTAAAATTAACTAAAGTTCAATAAGGCAAACTCTCATGAGTTAGTCCATTTTATATCACATTTATATCCCCAAACTATCCTATCGATTATTGATTTAAATCACTTTTGTTATTATAAATAGCAAGACCCATAAAACTATACAATTTCAGGCTGAATTTTCTTTTTAAAAAAGTAGCTTAACATACAGAAATTAATTCACACAGACTTATTTTGACTTTTTACTTTATTGGAAAATTTCATGATAAAGCGCACATTTACAGGCAAACTATTAGTATACTAAAAGATACCAAGTGAATGTAGGTCAAATCCAATGTGCACTGAACTCATCAGCAAGAACTCAGTAGAAAGAAGACAGAAGTCAAATGGGGTATGCCTCAAAGAGAGCATAATTCAGGAGTTCAGAATCTTCTGTTCTCTTAACTTGGTCTGTTACTACTTAACTCTTATAATGCGAACATATCTATTCCTTTTACTGTGATTCTATTGTTTGTTTTTTGTACGATTTGTATCCTAAATACAAGCTAACTACTCACCTAGAGCTCAACCAAAGAAGTGGTGACCTACTCTGGAGGTGGGCAACTTGTAATAAAAGACCAGAAAGTATTTTAGGCTTTGCAACCCACCTGGTCTCTATTACAACTACTTAACTCAATCTTTATAGTGGGAAAGAAACCACAGATATGTAAACAAATGGATATGGCTGTGTTACAATAAAAGTTTATTTATAAAAACAGGCTAAATTTTTGTAAGGCTATAGTTTGGCTACCCTTTATTTATTCCAATGCTGAAGAGACTAACTGAGACTGACATTATCTTAGCACCCAACATAGAAACTTCCTAAATAAAATTTAACAGTACTTTTGATTTATAGAATTTTTATCTTACATACTGACTTGAGAAACTAATTCCCACAGAAATTAGTTTTACTGTCGTAAAGAATTACACACAGGAATTCTTGCATTCACAGCCTTTACATAAAATGTTCACAAATTTACTAGGATTATGTTATTTAATATTGCACAGTAAATTCTTCAAATGCCAAATTACATATGAACACTATAAAAATCACTTACCCATTGGATATGTTCTGCAATTAGGCAGCCAACTACTTTTTTGTCATTGGAAATAAAGAGAAGTGTTTTAGTTCTGGAATAGCACATTAGTGGAGCTTGTTGGAAACCTAAATCATTATCAACCATCTCTCTAATTTCATCAACCTGCAAAATAAAGAACAGTATTTTTTAAATAATAAAAGCATTGTATATATGTAAAAATACACCATTTCAATTCAGTAAGTTGAGTATATCACTCCAAGTAGGACACCCTCTAGAAAGTTCTTTTGAATGACTGTGCTACCAATATCTTTTTCAAGCCCTGTGGACCAATTTGCAAAATGAGGTAAGTACTACTGAGTGATGTTATCTAAGCCCAACAGTCTAGGGAGCAGGAGAAGTGAGAGGTCCCACAACAAGCAATAAGAACATTAGGGCTTCATGCCCCAGCTGGTGTGGCTGAGTGCTCAGTGGACTGAGTGCTGGTCTGTGAACCAAAGGGTTGCTTGTTCGATTCCCAGTCTAAGGCACATGCCTAAGGGGCCAGGTCCCCTGTGACAAGAGGCAACCACACATTAATGTTTCTCTCCCTCTTTCTCCTTCCTGTTAGAATTCCAACACTTCCATAATTTAATTTTCATTGAGTCAATCACTAAGCCAACATTAATTCAACAAGCATTTGTTTTTGTACAAGGATCAATGTTTCAAATACCGGAGAGGTGGCATGTTTACATGTCATTCTAAATGCTAGTCTACACTTATTAGGCAGTGGTAGTATGGAAGTTTAGTTGGGCATCTGGGATTGTTCAGTCATATATACAGTATTATCTAAAAAGTCGGGAATCACAGAATAAACTTTAAGTAGAATGTTAGCTTAATTTTCAAATAATAGTTCCAAGTATTTCCCTTCAAGTGAAATATTCCTAAATTTCAGGGGGTCCAATTGTTAACTAAAAAGAAGTGTATTATTTTCCTTCTATTTCTACACATTTTGGATACACTCTAAGTATAATTAAGCTTTCTAGAAAAATGACTGAATTCATTGTTTTACATTATGAGGCAATTCTGAAAAAGCTTCTGGAGACTGAAGAAAAATGTAACATATTATTTAAAAATAAGTTTATCCACTCGTTTCCTGTCTTGTAAGATATTCAATATAATAAAATGGCTCCAGATTTCATTCTCTCTTGTTCATTTCACTGAACCCTTAAGTACAGAATTCTAAGTTGCACTAAAACTTGGCTCACACTAGATATAAAGATTTTCTGTAAGTTTTCCAAATAAATCAGAATATATCTTGTTTTTTTTCCCCTCTTAACATTATATGATTATCTCATGCTTAATTTCAGGATTACTAAGGCCTATACTACTAGATACTCTTCTGCAGTAACTTTTTATTTAGAAATTTATTCTCAGAATGAAACTTCACATTCATTTTAATTTTCTAAATTATGAGTCAAATTTTAATCCTTATGTTTGTAATAATTTATGTGACATTATTAATTAACTAGCATGCTTTCTATACCATCACTCAAATTACTGATAATATGAACAGTAATTAAGTCACTAGAAACCCGTTTCACATGTGCTAAACATACTACAAAGTTTAAGCATGATTTTTCAGTTGAGTTGTATTCCTTAAATGCTTATCTGTTTTCAGAATTGGTGTTCAAATTGTGCTGTGCTACCAATGTGTTATTCTTTTAAAATTAGCTGCAAAATTATTTTACCTAGTCTACATGAAAATCACTAGAAATTTACCTTTTTCAGGGCATACTTTGGGTCTTCAGGAAGAACCATAATTATCCTGCCATCGGGATATTCAGCCAGAATTCTTTCTTTTTTCCAGCCCTAGATTAAAAAAAAAAAGATTTTATGGACATTTCATTCACCATGATCATGTACAAGAAGAAAAATATACCAATGTGTCTAATAATTGCAAACATGAAAAAAATATGCTCATTAATGTTTAACTAATAACAAAGTAAATCAGCTATTTTGTTAAGCATACAATTGGTACAATGCAAGCTAATTTCTTTAAACTACTCACTCAGATATACCACAGGAATATTTCTAATTTATCATTTCCCATTTAAATAACTTTGAAAATCACACACAGAAAGCAAGCCCCTTAATGTCAGTGATTCCCAGAACCTAAAGGATAACTCTCCTACTTTGTTGATAAAAGAAATAAACTCTAAAATTTCTTTGTAACATGGTTACCTCCACAGACAAACACTCATGGTTTTATGTCTAGCATGCCAAAGACCTCCAGGAGGTTTTAAATGAACTGATTTGCATGCAGTAGTCCAACATGTAAGGAATAAGTGTTTATTCTTATTGATCACAACTATCAAAGTCACAAGAATGAGACTATAAAAATATAACTACCTTCTAAGAATCTAATAGGGAAGGAGAGGCTACGTTGTGTGTATCTGAAGTTAAACATACTCAAAAAAAGAGAGGTAATAAACTCTTCTTCAGATCCACACTCGTGGTGATTAATGAGCAGAACCTGCATGAAAAACAAAACAAAACAAAAGCCACTTAAATCTAGTAAGATGGGACTGAACCAGAGGTTAAAACTAGGAGTTTTGAGGTTAATAATAAGCACAGAAGGAATGAGCTTAACTGGTTGTTTCAGTTGTCTTACCCAAACAACTTTACATAAAAAAGCCTTTCAAGAAGCAATATGTACTTCTATTAGAGAGAACCATCATCTTCTTTCTGAAATGTTTCTTTTAAGAATATAAAAGCTCAATGAAACCAAGAAAAGGCAACTACACTGTTTTTTAATAATATGGCAAGTCTGAAAGAAGTTTGATTTTCTTAAAACAATTCAAAATGATTATTTTGGGAGAGGGGCAGAATCTTAGCTGGGACAGAAAGTCCAGTAACAAGCTTGGTATATGTAACAATTTGGATTAAAGTATTTAAAGTCAGAATTTCTTTAAAAATAAAACATCCAAAGATAAAGTGAAATTCAGGTGATTAAAAGTGTTCTAAGACTTTAAAAGAAAGGAGACACAGTAAGAGTCATTGAAGTCATTTTTTCCAAATTAGAAACTAAATCTAAATCATAACTAAACCTAAATACAGGTAAACAATCTTTGAAAGGCAGAAAAAAAAATCACCTCTTTAAAAACAAATTTATGTTAATATGTTATTTTGGAAAAATCTTTTAAAATAAAATCTATTTTCCATAAAATGAAAACGGAGACTTTTTATTCTAAAAGTGAAACTACAAATTCAAGAACAGGAAATTTAAGTAACCCCAACTTTATAAGAAAGTAATACTTCCTGAACTGAATTATCTAAAGATAATCTGATAAGCTATTTTCCTACTATCTTTAAAAACAAAAATGCTGGTCCAATGTCATTATTTTGCACCATAGGGACTAAATTATCTTGCTTTACTGACTTTTTAGTACAAAGCTTTCTCTTAAAACACCCTGACACATGCATGTTTATAGAAAAAATTTTATCACAATTGGATCTGACATAATTTTGTTTTAAATGATTGTTTTTTCATGTACATATAAGCAGCAGGAATTGCAAAGGGAAGAGTTACTACTGCTTAGGTTTCTAATATTCATGAAGGCAGCATATTTTTGTGAAAACTTTTTAAGAGTTCTGGAGTAAAAATTAAGGATTTAAATTCCCATACTTTGTAGTCACTAGCTATACGGCCTTGGGCAAATCACTAGACCTCTCCTTCTCTTTTCTGAACTAGGCTATGTATAAAATGGCTGTCATCACCTCCTGTCACTTAATTCAGATCACCTCCATCACTGCGTATTGATGATTCTTCACACAGGAGACACTCAGGAAATCTTAGTAATTTTCATTCTACCTTCCTACTGGTATCAAACTAAGGTTAATGCACTAATCTAAGAAATACAAGTTAATTAGTAAAGTCCCTACAGTTAAATGCAATAACAAATTCAAAATTGTGGACAAAAAAAAAAAAAAGATGAAAAAAACAAGATGGCTAATGTCTGTAAAATAACATTACTCAAGACATTTATATGCCTCAACTGCAGGTAACTCTTTCCTGGGGTCAATAACCACATGATCTTCCTGACTTCAGTAGATTTAGAGCAGCGCTCCCCAACCTTTTTTTTGGCACCAGGGACCACTTTCATGGAAGACAATTTTTCCAGGACGGGCGGGGGTGGGGGGAAAAGGAGAACAGGAGGCGGGGCTGAGGCAAGCTTCGATAGTGGCCCAGTTCCTAAAGGCTGCGGACCATTACTAGTCCACAGCCTAAGGGTTGGGGACCTCTGATTTAGAGGATATGAAATTTACTTTTTGAAACTGAAACAGAGATGGAAGTTGCAGGGAAAGGTACATATAATTCAAGCAAGGAATAACCACACAGCCACAGCTTTTTGGTAAAGATGTAAATTCCAATGCGGTGCATTTACACTTCTCACCTTTAGTTCTAATATGTTACACATATTCCTCTGCTATAGCTACTAGTATTTTCCAAGCCCAAATTTTATTAATTTACCTATTGGCTGCTGCAAAGCAGAAATCTTTATAGTTCTAATAGCAATCAATGACTATTTTTTGTTCTATGCTGTTACAGTTACTCTGAACTTAAGAGTCTAAAGAATGGAAGGGATTTCTCCTCTTTTTCCATTTTAAAAAGATAACAATTGAAAACAAAATATATTGAGTGGTAGATACATTAACATGTACAATTCATCAACCATTTAAAATCTGAGAGTTTAAGTGTATGTAAACTATACCCCAATTTTAAAAGTTCATACTAATCACTATCATAAAAGGTTGAATGAGAACAGCCATGAAAGTATACCCTGAGAAATAAAATGAACCAGCTTTTAAAAATTATTAACAAATATTACAAGGAAAAAAAGACATAAGGGAATAACCTTTTTAGGTTAAAAGACTCAAGAGATATTCCAACCAATGTAATGTATGAACTTAATCCAGAAGAATAGTATAGAAAATTATACTTAAGGAGTTTCAAACATTGAGGGAATATTTGATATTAAGGAATTAGCTGATTTTTAAAGGTATGGTTATATTATTTAAATCATTTTATGATAAAAGCCTTATCTTTTCATCTTTTAGAATACGTATTTCAAAATATCTACTAAAATGATAATGTGATACCTGAGGTTCACTTCAGAATAACTGGGAAGACTGTCCATGAATTAACTGTTGGAGCTGGGTAATAAGTACATGCTATATGTGCACGTGCTGGACAATGAGTACATTGTGGGCGGGTTGCTGTGTGTTTGTGCATTGTATTCAACTTGATTTAGAAAAATTCAAATTACCGATCATCAAAACTGCCAATGGCCCAAGGCTTGCTCAAATATCATTTATTTATAGGTAAAAAATAAATGCAAAATGAATCTAGTCAGCAAAGCAGCTAGATCTGAAGTAGGGAAAAGCAGTGACTTCAATGGGGGCAACAAAGGGGCTTCTGAGATGCTAGTAATATTTCTTGTTACCAGAGTGTTCATTGTGTCAAAATACACCATTAAGGTGTGCATCCATTATTTGTGTACTTTTCTTTACATGTTGATTTTTTTTACTTAAATTACTGAAGGAATTTGAAAAACAGAAATTTTAGTTCAACAGTAAGTCTAACAGCTGTTGTACGCTGAAATATTTTTAAAATCATACCTTTTTAAAACTGTAAGTCTTCAGAAATAAAAGTAAATTAAAATTAGGTCATTCAAAATTCAGTCACCAGCTCTATCTGACATTATCCAAGGCAGAAGGCAGAAAAATTACATAACAGAAACAAACTAGACTCTTGAAATATATTTTGTTGAAATGGATTTTAAATGTATATATATTTATGAATATTTTTCAAAAATTATCAAGGATATTATATCAAAACATAAACAGAAGTTAATCTGAATAATTTTCTTTTTCCTTTTAGCATATTGTATGTCCTATTTTTTATTTTAATAAAATGGTATAATGAAATTATATTTAACTATCGTAACCAGCTGTTACTAGTACATGTTTAGACATTTCTTTGCAAAAATTATCTTGAATTAACAATAATGATAAAGATGTGTTTCTAGTCAATGTGACCTTTACTGAACTTTAAAGTGTTGAAAACATCAAGTAATTAGATGGAAAAATTCAGTCAATTCAAGAAATATGTATGTGCTGACCACCCGCCATGTGTGACACCACTGATCTAGGCAGTATGGCATAAAAGGTAAAGAGTACTTAAAAAAAATCAGAAAGACCTAAATTGAAATCCAGACTCTACCACTTACTAGCTGTGTTGCCCTGGACTAATTATTTAACCTCCCTGAATGCTGGTTTCTTCACCTAAAAATGGATATAAAAACAACTACAACACAAAATTAATGAGAAGCAGAGAAAACACTATAAAATATTAAGCACAGTGCCTAGCACAATAAAATGTACCCAATAAATAACAGCTCCAATTATTATCATTATGGTAACTAAGCACTTTCCTGCAGCTCTTTAAATCTTCCATACCTCATCTCTTACAAAATTACTGAACAACTGGCCCCCACCTACTTCTTCAAGCTTCCTCTCTAGAAGCTTTCAAAACACATGATACAGTCATAGATCATAATGAAATACTTAAAATACAACCTTCGCACATACTATTTCTCTGGTCCTACATGCCTTTGCTTTACACCCTTCTAGGCACAAGGGAATTCCTATTTTCCTTTCTGACTCTATTCAGGTGTTAACCTCATTTTCCAATCTTTGTCAAATATCCTTGGCTCTAGGATCAATTTACACACACACACACACACATATATAAATAACAGTTTTAGCATTTTCTATATGATTTAAATGTGTTTACTTATCTTGTCCTTTGCACTGACCTGTGATCTTACATAAAGGAAAAAAAATTTATCTTTTTAATAATAATTTTTAAAAACCCCTAATATGAAGATAGTTAAGAAACATTTGAATAAATGAGCCTAGAAAAATAAACCCTTGAGACATTCTTTTTTTACAGATTTTAAAAAGATCAGTGATAAAAGTTAGATTACTTCCTATGGTCATATCATGAATAAGTAGCTCACTAAAAAAAACCAAAAACACCATATCTCCCTTATTTAATTATGTTCATATTCTTTCCTATTATGCCACACTAAGCTTAAGAACGTTACAATTCTAATAGAGAAATAGATAGTACTCAATATGCTATCTATAAACTAAAACAGAGGCAGAAAATCATGACCCTTGCACAAAACAGTGAGTAGATCAATTCTCCTTAGAGAGAAAAAAATTTATAATTATGAGAAATACATTTAGAAAGACAGACAAAAACTATAATGCAGAGGGCTATGAATGCCTGGGTGAAACAGAAATCAAGCAAGGCTTTAGATAGTCAAATTTCATAACTATAGTTGAACCTAATGAAGATGTATTTAGGCCAGATGTACAATGAGAAAAATACATCATAACTTGGGTTTTAATTTCCAATTATAAGTGCAATATTCTAAAATGTGTCAACTCTCACTAAAACCTTGGTACTACTTTTGAAAATTCCAAAGAATTTTATTTGAGAGGACTTTAGTCTAAAAGTGACTGTGATCTATTTATTTCTATGAGCTAAATTATATTGTACACACAATAGATTTTGTTGAAATTCAAATAAAATAATAAAAACCTAGTTTATTACTGAAGGACTCCAGAGCCAACTCCATTACTTACTAGCCATATGACTTTAGGAAAAATACATATCCATTCGGCCTGATTCCTCATTTATAAATTAACTGAAACGACTTCATGATTCGCTAAAAGAATTAAGAGGTGTTTAATACAGGTAAATGCTTAAATCAGCCCCTGGTACACAGGAAGCCCTTAATTAATGTCACTTGTATTATTATTATTTTATCTAGCTGTAAAATGAATTAATTTGTGTAATTTATTTACACCACCCCCTGCTCCCAGCAAAAATCCTTCTGGGAATTTAAAAAACTATAAAAATATCTTAGATGTCGATTCATGTTCAATCAAAAGGCATGAATGATATAAGGAATCAATCTATTTAAGAAAAATTAAGTCTAACTGCTATGCTGTATACCTGAAACTAATATAAAATAATGAATGTAAACTGTAATGGAAAAATAAAATCCTTTAAAAAAGAATTAAGAACAATGCTATCTGAAGTTAGCCTTCAAACTTGTTACATGTATTTATTATCCTACAGCATTTCCAGATTATAGTTTCCCATCTTGAATGACTTAACCACTAAAAATAAACTTGTTTAAATTAATTTTTCATAGTTTGAAAGAACAATATTCGGAAAAACAAACGTCCCCTGGCAGAGTACTTTTTTTTCACTCAATATAACTCCTTTAAGTTATATTTTAGCCATACCTGACTCAATTCTAAAGGTGCTTTATGGACTTCCATTTTTAGGTATGCTATGATAGCAGGATCTCTTTCAGTAATACTTCTCTGGTTCTCTGCAATATTTAAACAGAATGAACAGAAGCTAGAACCCCTAAAAACTTTGATTCCTCCAGTGAACGTGTTTTGATAAATCCTGTACCCTAGGACTATTCTCTCTGATTCAAAATTAATAAAAACTATAGGGATATGGAGTTTTACAATGATTAGACCATCTAGATCTAAAATTAGACATATTATATAGACCATAAGCCACAAAAGCACAAAGAATTTGACATACCAAAATATCAAACTCATAGCATAAATTAAGTATCCAATAAATATTTTTAAAAAGCATGCTTAAAGGACTGAAGCCTGTATTTATAAAACCAGGAATATAAATTATCTGTGCCTTAGTTTCACAATCAATAAAAGAAAGAAAACTACACCACTGGGTTACAGTGAATTAAATAAGTTAATACTTAGAGAACACTTAAAATACTTAGTTATAAGTGAGAAATTTGTCGGAAGAGAGGGCAAGAATGCAAGCATAGAGGAGTCAAATGTCATTTGTAAATATGAAAGGCAACCACCAAAACTAAATATAAAAATACAACTAATAAGCCCTGGCGGGTGTAGCTCAGTGGATTGAGCGCGGGCTGTGAATCAGGCATCGCAGGTTCGATTCCCAGTCAGGGCACATGCCTGGGTTGCAGGCCATGTCTCCCAGCAACCGCACATTGATGTTTCTCTCTCTCTCTCTCTCTCTCTCTCTCTTTCTCCCTCCCTTCCCTCTCTAAAAACAAATAAATAAAATCGTTTAAAAAAAAAGCTGATTAAAAAGAAGCTTAGGCATTTAAAAAATATATATATAACTAATAAAAATTGTGAGGAAAAAGAAAAATTTTATATATTTATATGAAACTTGATACATACATAGGCTATGCATGCATAGCTTGATTTATATAGTTATGTTGGAAACAGAAGTGATTAACCACAGAACAAGGAGACTGGAAACAAGGTAGGGGGAAAGAAGGCTTTTTTCATTTTATGCCTTACAATACTGGTTAAATTGTCACTTCCAGGTACATACATTGCTTTTATACATTTCTTTAAAAAGACAAGTTAAAGAATAAAAATCTTGAAGGCTACCCTCTTTAATTCACATAAATTAAAAATGTTTAAGGAAAAGAATGTGAAAAGAAATTTTCTCAACAAGTAGGTTTGAAGACCAAATGTCCTTTAAAAAATGTTAACAGTATGTAAATGTTCTTTCTTGCAGGAAATACAATAATATATAATAAATTTTTTCAATAATGCCTTTTCATAATTAAAGATCATATGATACTAAAATGCAATTTTAAAAATTACTTAGGAAGGAACTCAATAAGCATGATTAAAAGAGTAACATACATTTTTCAACCGTTATTTTTCCATTCTTTATCCATCCTGTATGTATTATTTAATGATTATCTCACCACTCCCTGAGAACAATCTAAGTCCTAAGGAATAGATTTTCGTAAGAGACACATATGTTTTGTTCTTAATAGTTTCTGCTTAAGAAAAACAAAAAATCTAAAAGGAAGAGAAGTGATGAAATCTAGTCTTTATTAAAGCAACCCAATTTACCATTCTAGAAAAAAGTCTAGAGCTCAGTTTGTGCTACTAGATATTTTAATATATGGCAGTAATAGTCTGAAATGTTTTCCACCTAATCAACTTGATGGACTAACTAATGCTCACTTTCCTCTGGGAAATAGAAACAGATGCCTGAAACACACCAAACAACTCACGAACAACGAAGTACTCTGGTATTCCACAACTGAGTGACATAATCACCAAGAGTCATTTGTTTGTTCCTGGACTTGTTTATACCAGTTTATTCTTTTAACTATACAATATATTCAAATATTATCTAAGCTGAAAAAATAAAGTGCAAAGATAGGTGTTTTAGTGAAACTGGTAGAACACTCTGGAAAAAATCAGGCCCTGGCCTGGTGTAGCTTAGTGGATTGAGTGCCAGCCTGGGAACCAAAGGGTGGCAGGTAAGATTCCTAGTCAGGGCACATGCAAAGTTGTGAGCCACATCCCTAGGGGTGAGGGTGGGGGCACTCGAGAGACAATTAACCTACATATTGATGTTTCTCTCCCTCTCTTCCTCCCTTCCTTCCCCTCTCTAAAAATAAATAAATGAAATCTTAAAAAAAAAAGAATACTCTTGAAAAAATCAAAATGATCTCTTTTAAAAATCAGAACTATAACAAGAATTATTCCGTTTCCAGATTCTCAGATTATTTTACAATGTCTACATTCTTGCTCCATTTTTTTTAAAGTACATCATAGAAGATGGCTGTGTGATTTATTTATATGAGAAAAAACAAAGCTAAATTAATCAGGGGATCGGGAATCCATAATCAAAGAAATAGTTTCCATACATCGATTACATTTAATATACATTTATGTGATTCAAGTTATAATACAATGTTTAAACTATGTAATGACCATATAAAAGACACTGCCCTTTGCCTATCCCACAGCCATTCTCCCCGTTTTTTGCCCCATTTTGTTTGGGTGGTAATATGTACATTCTCAACAGTAAATTAAGGTTAGTCTAAGTTAGAAACCAGTGTTTAAGTAATAAAGCTATTACTGACTTTTTAGGTTATTCTATCTTCTTTGAACTGTCACATGCATTTCAAAATGTTTAGCCCCCTTAGCCCCTGCCCACTAAATGTCAACAATATTCTCCACATGCTCCCTAACAGAAATTGTGAGAAACATCCCATTGCCGTACCTTGAGAAACACTGCCATAAACCAATCATCATCTTATTTATTTTTTGCCAGATTCTTGGTTTCTTAGTTCCCTGTAGCTAAGGCTGGCTGCTAGGCCCAGTTCTGATAAATGAGACAAAGAAAACTTTCCAAGAGCTTCAGAAAAATGCTGTCCTTTACTGATATAAGGAAAAAATCACTAGAAGGACACTGTCTGAAAGAGTACTCATCCCAACCAATATTCTGCTTTAAATCTGAACATGGCTTTTGTAGTATAGCAGTCTACTCTAAGGACCAATAAGTTATAGCTGGAAGCCACAAAGTCAACACACTAAGGAGAGGAGAGCACTGAATATCAAGAAATAGCCAGCTTTATAATAATACGGTTGATGGCAGCACAGAACAACCCTAACTAAGACTATGTACCTCCATACTTCTTGTTAAGAAAACATAGCCTTATGATTTAAAGCCTCCATTAGTTGGGTGTTCTGATAGGGTTTTCACTTGAATCAGTTTTTTACAATCAATTGATGCCACTCTCCCAATTGTGTCAGTTAAGAGAACTACTGTAATTACTCCAAAGTCTATTACTATAGGAATAATATATCACATAAGATATATACTTAGATCAAACCTACTAAAATGTCAAATAAGAGGAATTATGAGATTCTTTTCTCTCCTGTCATTCTCAAATACTAAGGAAACCTAAACGTCTCTGCATTAGGATGCATCAATTAAGCACTTTTCAACTTGTAGCAATAACTTCCTAGTACATAAAAAATTGTTGTTTGATGTAAATCTCATCTCAAGGTCATTTGGGGCATAGTGAGCAAATCTACTGACCTCATCAATATTGCTCATGATTTAAAAAAATTCATGGTCCAAACCCCACTCCACCTCTACATCAAAAATATAAATACAGCCTCCAAATCCATTACTGAAAAATGTTCTCAAAAGGTACACCTTTGGGAGTTCTACTCCCAGTTAGGATAAAGACTATCACAAAAGATCACTTTCTTTCAAGGCACTCAAAAGCGATGAACTGATTTCCAGAGATAAACTCGCCATTCCTAGGTGAGCAGAGACACTGATCAAATCTGGGAACATGAGCAAAAAGCAGCAATGCCATAGGTAGAGATGGAGGAGGTACAAGGGAAAACTAATCGAATTCCTAATCATCATAAATGAGCAGGCATGGCAGTTTTCTCCAAACACAGAGGTAATCCTCCACCAATTCTCTCCACCATGGGATATCTGCTGAGTTGGGCTGGAAGGTAGAGAGATATTTGCGTCCTCTGAAATTTTAGTCCCTTAATTCCTACTGAAAAGAGGTGCTTAATCCCAAACTCAAGACATTAAAAGCTGAAATAGCCCTGGCTGGCATGTCTCAGTGGGTTGAGTGCCCACCTGTGAACTGAAAGGTGGCCAGTTCCATCACAGTCCGGGTACATGCTAGGTTGCAGGCAAGGCCTCCTGTTTAGGGTAGTGCAAGAGGCAACCGATTCATGTTTCTCTCTCACACCAATGTTTCTTTCCCTCCCTTCCTCTCTCTCTAAAAAATAAATAAAATCTTTAAAAAAAAAGAATCATTAAAAAAAAAAAAAAGACGGGTAGGAAAACTAAAATTTCAACCCAACTCAATTCCTATTTACATCTAAGAGATCAGCTCCTTACCACAGCTGATAATAGAAAAAGGAAATGCTCTTGGGGGGACGGAAAGAGATTATTTACTTCAGTCTTTACTGTCCTTTTTCTACACACAATGTCCAGAGTCCAATAAAAACTTGAGATCAGACAGAATGACACAACACTGTCACTAGGTTAGTTCTTCCCAACTTGACCTGCAGATTCCATGCAATCCCAGTCAATTTCATAACAATTTTGTGGATATCAAGAGACTTGATTCTAAAGTTTATATGGAGATGCATAGGAGATGGATAGTCAGTACAATATTGAAGGAGAAGAATAACATCACAGCACTGACACTATCTCACATCAAGACTTACTATAAAGCTACAATGACTGAGATGATGTGATACTGGTAAAAAGAAGAAACAAATAGATCAACAGAACAGAACAGAAAGCCCAGAAATAGACCCACATAAATACAGTCAACTGATATTTGATAAAGAAGCAACAACAATACAGTGGAGACAATATTTTTTTAAAAAATGGTGCTATAACAATGAAACACCCATATGCAAAAAAAAGGATCTAGACAAATAACTTACATTCTTCAAAAATTTAACTCAATATAGATCACAGATCTAAATGTAAAATGCAAGAGTATAAAATTCCTAGAACAAAGGAGAAAATCCAGATGACCTTGGGTATGATGACTCATTACATTCAATACCAAGGTACAATCCATTAAAGGAAGAACTGATAAGCTGGACTTCATTAAAATTAAGAACTTCTGCTCTGCAAATGTTAACAGCATGAGGAGACAAGCCACAGACTGGGAGAAAATATTTACAAAGACAGATCAGATCAACGGTTGTTACCCCAAAATATACAAAGAATTCTGAAAACTCAACAGTAGAAAAATGAACAATCAGCCCATTAAAAAAATGACCCCAAAACCTAAACACACACCTCGCCAAGAATGATACACAGTTGTCAAATAAGCATGTTAAAAGATGCTCCACATAAGCTTCCAGTCAAGATGGCAACACAGGCAGACATTACTCACCTCTTCACACAACCACATCAAAATTACAACTAAAATAAAGAACAACCATCACTCAAGAATGTTAGAAACTGATTTGAATGGAGGTCTGACAAGTACAGAATTGAAGAAACCACATCCAACCAGACTGGTAGGAGGGACGTGGACATGGAATGGACCCCACACCCACATAGATAAAAATTCCAGAGGAATATCTCTGGAGTGTGGAATCCTAGACCCACACCAGGAACCCTAGTCCAGGATTCCAGTGCCAGAAAGATAAGTCCCCACAACTCCTAGATATGAAAACCAGTGGGGGTTGAGTCAGTGGAGGAGGCTACTGGAGCCCTAAGCAGTTCCTCTTAGGGAACCCACACACAGACTCACCTATTCAGACTCACTCCCCCTGAGCTCTAAGCAACATGGTGGCAGCTTGAAGGGCACCAGCAGTACACAGGGAAGACTGAATTGTCTAGCACTGGGGACAGCAGAGGCCATTGTCCCTTTTCTGAGCCCTCCCCACCACAGAGCCAGTAGACTGGTGCCACATCTGAGACTCCATCAACCTAGCAAACATTGTGTGACCCACCTTGGAGATCTACAGGCTCCACCCACCCAACTTATGGGCCCACCCAAACTGTTTTTCCATATGAATGGCTGGTATTGGCTCCTAAATCCTATCAAACAAGAAACAGTTGGCTTCACTAAGCCCTAGCAGCAGCCAGCCTCAATTCACAGTTTGGCTTCACCTGGGAATCTCCAAGCCCAGCACAAGCAGCAGCCATCTCAGACTACTTTACAACCCAGGCAGGATGGCCCTGGGAAAAACACAGGTGGGGGATGACTTGTCCACAGGGCCAAGACACCTAGTGGACAGCTACGGCCCACATTGGAGCACTACCACCCTGCCCTTACACAGCAGATCCTTCACAGATGGTGGAGATTGGTAGTCAGTAGTGACAGCTAGTCCTTGCAGCTGAGTGGCCTGGGTAAATCTCTCCCATTGATCTGCCAACAGCCAAAAAAGGCTCAACTACAAGAGAAGGGTGTACTCAGCCCACACAAACAGGACACCTCGAGTAGGTAGCTTGAGTGATAGGTGAGGATGTGCCACTGGACCCCACAGGACACCTACTGCATTAGGCCGTACTACTAGACACAGAGTCAAAGCAGCTACACAGGAACAAACACAGGGAGGCTGCCAAAATGAGGAGAGAAAGAAACATGAGCCAAATGAAAAAAAAAAAATCAAAATTCCAGAAAACGAGCTAAATGAGATGGAGATAAGTGATCTGTCAGATGCAGAGTTCAAAACACTGTTCATATGGGTGCTCAAGGAACTTAGTGAGGACGTCAGCAGCATAAAAAAGACCCAGTCAGAAATTAAGAATACACTAATTGAAATAAAGAACAATTTACAGGGAAAAAACAGTAGAATGGATGAAGTTGAGAATTGAGTCAATGATCTGGAATATCAGGAAGCAAAGAACAACCAATCAGAACAAGAAGAAAAAAGAATCCATAGTATAGCACCCTCTGGGATGACTTCAAAAGGTCCAACATTCACGACATAGGGGTGCCAGAAGGAGAAGAGATACAGCAAGAAACTGGAACTCTATCTGAAAAAACAGTGAAAGAAAACTTCCCTAATTTGTTGAAACAAATAGACATGCAAGTCCAGAAAGCACAGAGCCCCAATTATGATGGAAGCAAAGAGGCCCACTCCAAGACACATCATTATCAAAAGGTCTAAGGTTAAAGATAAAGAGAGACTCTTAAAAGCAAGAGAAAAGAGGTGACAGAAGTTTGCCAGATGGGAGGGAGAAGAATGGGTGAAAAGGTGAGGGGATTAAGAAGTGCAAGTAGGTAGTTACTGAATAACCATGGGGATGTAAAGTACAGTACAGGAAATAGAGTAGTCAAAGAACTTACAGACATGACCCATGGACATGAACAATGGTAGGGGAATCCCCCTGAGGGCGTGGCTGGTGCTAAGTGGAGGGGAGCAAAGGGGGAAAAAATCAGGACAACTGTAATAGCATAATCAATAAAATACAATGAAAAATTAAAAAATAAAAAATAAATAAAAGATGCTCCATGACATGTCACCAGAGAACTGCAAATTAAAACAATATACTACACACCTATTAGAATGACCAAAACCCAGAACATTGACAATACCAAATGCTGACCAAGATGTGGAGCAGCAAGAAATCTCATTCATTGCTGGAGGGAATGCAGAACAATACAGCCACTTTGGAAAAAAAGTTTGTCAGTTTCTTACAAAACTAAACATAAGCTTCAGCAATCACACTCTTCGGCATACATGCAAAACTAACATACGTCCCATTAATCACACTCCTTGGCATTTACAAAAAGGAATTAAAACAGGGGTGTCTAACCTTTTGGCATCTCGGGCCACAGTGGAAGAAGTAAGAGTTGTCCTGGGCCACACATTAAATACACAAACACTAATGAAAACTGATGAGAAAAAAAAAAGATCCATGCATAATTTT
This sequence comes from Tonatia bakeri, assembly GCA_004024845.1. Lineage (NCBI taxonomy): Eukaryota > Metazoa > Chordata > Mammalia > Chiroptera > Phyllostomidae > Tonatia > Tonatia bakeri. The sequence goes on from PVIA01002535.1 coordinate 171,303, forward strand.
TGTGATACCTGCCACCACAGATAAGCAAAAATATCCTCGTATAATAACCCTCATTATGCAGCAACCCTTTCGATAATCTTTTAAAATTGTCAAGCAGGTCCCAAGTTTGGATCACTAATATAGAAAATGTACATATCTAAGTTATAAAACTTAGTAATAAAACTAAGTAATGTTTTAAGTAAATTTACAATTTTGTGTTGGGCTGCATTCATAGCCATCCTAGGCCACATGCAGCCCGCAGAGTGGACACCCCTGAGTTAAAAACATGTTCACACAAAAACTCACACAGGGATGTTTACAGCAGCTTTATTCATAACTGCCAAGACTTGGACACAACCACAATGTTCTTCAATAGATGACCAGATAAATAAACTTTGATATATATACACACAATGAAATATTAATTAGCACTACAAAAAAAGAAAAAGAAAAAAAAAGCTATCGAGCCATAAAAAGACATGGAGTAACTTTAAATGCACTATAAAGTAAAAGATATCAATCCGAAATGACTGCATACTGTATAACTCCAACTATATGATGTTCTGGAAAAAGCAAAACTATGGAGATAGCACAAAGATCAATGGTACCAGAATCTGGGAAGAGACAAGGACGAAAAGATAGAAAAGAGGATTTTTAGGGCAATGAAACTATTTTACATGACGCATTTCTCAAAACCTATGGGATTATAAACACATGGAATGTACAACACAATGAGTAAACACTAATATAAACTATTGACTTCTGAGTAACAATGATATAATAATGTAGGTTGATCAGGAGTAATAAATACACCTCTCTGGTGCAGTACATTGAGCATAATAATGAGGACCAGGGGTTTAAGGGAACTCTGTACTTTTCACTATAAACCTAAAACTGCTCTAAAAAATAATGTCTGTTAAAAACAAAAAACAAACAAAAAAACGTAATGAGACCATGGACAGAAACAGGATATTATGATCCAAAATTCAAGAGGAAACAAGTTAACAGAAACAGGTCCCATGATCACCCAGATGTTTAAGTAGCAGGAAAGCTTTACAATTTCTATTATAAATGTGTTAAAGATTTAAAGGACAAGATGATCAAATTAGGTAAAAAGTAGGATTTCAGTAGAGAAACTAAAACTCTGAAGCTGAACATCCTGCAACAGGATTAGAAACATTACTTTCATATGCAAAGGAAACTGTATCTTACAGAAAATGTTAAATACAAACTAAGAAAAAACACTAGGATAAAATGACATAATAAACCTCTTACATCTTAGAAAGAAAAAGAGTTATTTTCTGTTTTTCTAAATGAAGAATGATCCACTTTGGCACCTAAATTCAGTGAGATATATAATTCTATATGCAAATGTAGTTATTAAACCTGTCATAATAAATTCCATGCTTTATATATTTTGAAGTATTTTGCTAATAATTTTATTTTGCCTAACCTGTATCAAATACAGAAAATATGTTCTATGTCATCCAAAAGATATTTATAGTAGTAATTCCCAATGATTTAAAATAAACAAATATCAAGGTTGCCAAAGCCCAGGAAAATCTTCTGGCTTGATCTCATTTTTTTCTTTTTATCTCATTTTTATATGAGATAACTAAAACCACTCTCCTGCAGTTTTGGATCAAAATTCACTCTTTAATTCATTATACTCGTTGCCCTGGCTAGTGTGGCTCAGTGGACTGAATGCCAGACTGCAAACCCAAAAGTACCAGTTCAATTTCCCGTTGGGGCACATGCCTAGGTTTTGGGCCGGGTCTGTAGGTGCATGTGAGAGGCAACCAACAGATGTTTTTCTCCCTCTCTTTCTCTCTCCCTTCTCCTCTGTGAAAATGAATAAAATTTTAAATAAAAAATGATTCAATGTACTTGTTGAGCCCCTACTGCTCACTGGCAGGAGCTCTTTAATATGCTAAACGGATTAAAAAAATAAAACAAAACAACTCTGCTTTGACAAGGCTTCTACTTTAGTGAGAAATATTGTATATACAACAAATTTCCAGAGTGTGATAAATGATAAAGAAAAATAAAACTAATACAATAGAGTAGGGATCAGGGGAGAGACTGGGTAGTACTGGGTAGTGAGGGAGGGAATCTGCAACAGTAAGACCAGTCTGAATAGAGAGAGCAAGGGTGTGAAGACCTGAGAGAATACTCTAGGAAAAGGTAAAGTTAAGTACAAAAATGCTAAAAATGGCAAGTGGTTGGAGTGGTTTAAGAACAGAAGCAAAAGCTATATTGGAGTATATTAGGTAAGAAGAGTGTTAGACGATGAGATGAGAGAAAGTGAAGTACGTGAAGGTGGATGCCACAGTAAATAAAAAGATACTCAGGATTTTAACCTGTGTGTGATGAGAGCTCAATGGAGAATTTTAAGTACAGGACATAATCTGATTTAAGTTTTTAAGACTGCTGTCAACACCATGGAGAAGGACTGCAGGGAAACAGGGAAGCTGGGAGACCAGTTAGGAAAGCATTACATGAGTGGTCCAGGTGAGAAATGATGGCAGCTTGGCTCAGAGTAGTAGCAGCAAACATGACAAAAATGGGAGGACCTGAACTCTATTTTGAAGGTGAGTTTTACTAATGTAATGAATATAAGAGATATGTAAAGAGAAAACTAAAAGATTATTCTGTAGTTTTCAGCTTGAGGTATTGAGTATAGGGAAGTAGAGAAAGAACAGATAGAAGTTTTTATTTCCCACTAGATAATGTTACAGATTTTCCCTCGCCAGAACTTATGAAGTCTTTTTAAAAATGTGAAACTTTGTTGCAGGTAACATTTATTCTAAAGACATTTTTCCTCCATTATATACACTCCCATCCCAAAGCAAAATTACTTTCTGAGTAAGATTTAAAGTGTTGGTCCCATCCTATAAATAAACATTATAGTATTGTTAAGTCTTCTAAGACAATGAATTAGAGAAATGAAAAATCAGAGTCAGGGAAGACAGAATCACAAACAAGACATAAAATATTTGGTAATTTTTATGTAATTCCTACCCATTTCTAAATACTATTTCTCTATTTTCAACAGGGTATCACAGCCTTACCTTTAAGCAGGGAAACTCAGACCAAATTCTCTAACCTGGCTCTGAGTCCCCCTCCTACCTACTCCCTATTCCCCAATGATGACAAAGTACAGTTCTAAGGGCCAGGGCTATTTTGCTTTAGATTCTTTCCCATTTCCAACACATTAAAATTTCTATTCCTGCTCTACTATTTACTTTACTTTTCTCTAATACCTAGTTTTCTCTCTTTGCTAATCATCTTTCAAAGGAAGACAAAAAATATTCAGAAGTAAATTTATATGTATTCAAATTTCACATAAGAGAAATTAAAAGTTTAAGCAAGTGTTAGTGGTTTCCCTGACTCAGCTTTCTGCAGCAGCACTGTCCAACAGAACTCTGTGACAAAACAAATGTTCTACATCTACACTAACAGGGGACCCTGAGCACTGGCGAGTGTAACTGAGGAACAGCATTTTTAATATTATGCTTAGTGCTACTGTACTGGATAGTACAGCTCTGTGGGCAACCAGGGATCTATCAGATCTTTCTTCAAAGTTTTCCTTGTCATAAATTTTCCCCCATTTCCACCAATGCCATAATTCAGCACACAGCTTCTACTACCCTCCCTATATACCACTGAAACATTTCCTTCCCTACACAACACCAAAATATTACTTCAACATTATTTAAACTTAACTGTCTGATTCACAATGCTCAAAATCCTTCAACATCTAAAAGAACAGAAAGAATAAAGTCTACCTGGAATTCAAAATCAAAATATCACAATCTGATTTGATGCAATTTTCTAGTGTTATAACCTACAAAAATCTCTAGTTCAGTAAAAAAGACCTACTCATTATTCCCAACAGTGATGTTAAGCTTTCTCATTAGTTATACTATGTTACCAACCATAGATGACCTCCTTATAAACAATTTTTAAAAATACCAAATCTTAATTCCTCTTCACCCATGGAAACAAGCTCCCCTCTCATCACTGCTCTAGCAAAGTATCACTTCTAAATTGCAAAGTTAATTTACACTTTACCTAAATAGTTAATATTGATATATTGCTTTAATAGTTACTTAAATATTTTATTGTTAACTTCTCATTTCTTTCAGGCTTTGTTCCTAAACTTAAAGGCAAGGGCGTATCATACACCCTAAGAGAAGGGGCCTACACCTTCACAGAGCATCAGTCAGATGTTAATTCAAAAAAGATTAAGAACAGAGAAAAAAGGATTAAGCTAGGAGTTTCTCTGCAAAGAACCTAAACATTATTTCTCTTCTGTATTACAAAAAGCTCAAAATAAAGTTGAGTTCTGGATAAGTTCCTGGCCTGGCAGTATGACACAATGATCTAGGGGAAATTTGTTCTGCTTTCTCTTCACACCTTTAGGAAAACAGCACCTTAGTTCATAAAGGGAAACTGATGTGTTCTCAGGTCTAAAACAGAGTCCAGATCCCCCTTAACATTAACAGGCTCCTTCGTAAATAGGTTTTAGTAAATCAGATAAAATGCATTAAGCGGGTATATCTCAGTTAGTTGGAGTGTTATTCTAGAGACAGAACAGTCCTGGGTTGGGTTCCCAGACATGGCATATATCCAGGTTCTGGGTTCAATCCCCAGTGAGGGTAGGAGAAGGCAAACAACAGATGTTTCTCTCTCTTCCCCCCACTTTCTCTCTTTCTAAAAAGTAATGAAAAAATATCCTCTGGTGAGGAAATTGTGTCAATGAGGCAAATGGAATAAATACAATGAAGAAGAGACAAAGCACCATCACTCTCTCTCCTACCCCAGACCAAAGAGGATAAGGAAAAGAATACATTTTAGTCAACCAAAAATGGGTTTACTGGATATTAATTTCTACTATGACTATATAATTTAAATATTATTTTAATCTTTTGGAAATAAGTCTTTAGCCATTTTTAACTGTCATAAACATTTACCATGTCTAAGGGAGAATTTTTAGCCTAAGGAAAAGCTACTTATTTTCTAAGGAATGTTTGATTATAACTTTAAAAATAAAACTCTTTGTTCTAATTTATTCTTTTTTTATATAGTCTTAAGTAGAACAAAACTTCATTTCAGGTCCCTGAACACTCTCTATTTGAAATGAATTAAAGCCAGAGCACCAAATGACTTCTTTTCTATGTGCAAACAGAAACAAACATAAAATATAATTAGGATTAAAAAAATTTAGTTTGTCAAACACTTTAGAGTGCTTAATATTCAATTATACCTTAACAAAAAAGGGAAGAAAAGACACAATGCTAAAACACAATACTAGGTACCCAATAAGTATTTAATGTCATGACCTAAAATCCAGAGCTGTGATCACTGCAGAACATCTTTAATATGAGTATGTTTTTATTCTCTTTCCATACACTAAAAAAGAATGCTACGCTGTTTTGGAGGACTTTCTACCTTAGACTCTGTGTATACCTACATTTGAAAAAAGTGAAAAGAATAATGACCCTGATGCTAGCAAAGGACGTCCAACAGCAAAACTCAATTCCTTCTCTTGAGCTTATTTCAAAAATAAGTCAAATAACCTATAGCTCTGTCCCATCAAGGGAGAAAGGGGAGGAGGAGGGAAGCTGGGGCACAAATCAGTTTTCCCTAAATTGCTACATCACTTCATAATTTACAAGACCTAGAATTTGTTTAGAAGGAGATGACTTCACCTTGTTTTATAAACCAATTTCCCTTTGTACTGTGGAGAGCAGAGTACATATATCCTAATTGATTTCTTTAATGTTTCTGTCAGAAATCAAGAAATTCCCTTACAAAGAAGAATAAGCCTTTTAAGCATAATCTTTTATAATTTTAGGAAACTGATGACAAGAATCAAATAATGTAAATTAAGCAGAACTCATTTAAACTAAGTTCTAGCAGATTCACATATGTTAAAAAAAAACCTGAAATAATTTTTATCCCTGAAGTGCTCCATAATTTAGCTACCTCACAGAAATATTTTTCTTTTCAAGTTGTAAGGATATTAATATAGGCAAATTGGAAAAATACAAATTTCAAATAATAGATCCATATCTAAACTATAAATATTCCATGTCTACACACCTTATATTTTATTTAGTTAAGTGGTAGGAAGGGGTATGTATGGAAAAGGTACATGAAATAAGGAATATAAAGGATCACCACAGTAAGGACCCATAAAAAGAAAACCCCACCTATCTTGGGTAGAAGTATCTGGATAAATGAAACAATGAATATGAATCCTTCAGCCAAAGGTAAGGATACAAATTTAACTGAAGTCAACAGAGATCTTTAAATAATCCAACATCTGGTGCCTATACACATATAAAAAGGTCTACATGAAATGAATTGGTGATCTCAGTTCAGATATCCTGGAGGTCTTATTAATGTGAGTGTACAGTACTGAAGGTAACATGTATGGAATAGAAATAGATTCCATTTCAGATACAGGTAAACAGCAATTACATTAAATACTATTTTCATAAAATACCTAAAATGATCCAAATTATTTAAAACAGCTACTTACTGAAAAAAAAAAATAGTAAGTAATACCTATTATGCCTCAAGTGTACATACATTAAAAATATATACTACAACATATTTACTTTGTGGGATTTTTTTTTTTAGTACACCATAAATTCTGAGGTCTTAACCTTCTTTTAAAATTTTATAAAGAAAGCCTCTCATGATAGCAAAAAAGAGAAGGTAAAGGAAATCCCCAAATCATCTATTTGATATAATATATAGCACTATCAATCCCCAAATAAAAAGTTGTGTCAAGCCATAGAATATTAAACAGACTGAGCAATAGCTAATAATTATTAAAATCAAAAGAAACTTTAAAAAGTACTCAAGTTGAATAGCATGACTTGTTAGAAGAGATACATTAACTACCTTAAAAATATAACTTAAATAAAAAAATCCCACAACGTAAACCAGACAGAATTAGCTGGTTTTTATATTTAGCTTCATTTTTAAAATAAGCCCCACATATATAAGGGGTTTGTATAATATTGCCATTTCCTAAAAAAAGACATAATTCAATGACTTAAATTGGCAGTTCATCTCTTTAAAATCTTGCATTTTAGAAATCATGAATTGCACTTACCACATATTTCACAGCACTTATAAACTGGTTGTGGAAGAGCAGATGCTGTGTTTCATCCTCTGGATTTGAAGCTGTATAAAGCATGCCACAAACATTACAGGAAACTGCTCCAAATCTTTTTTGTCCTGCATCCTATTTATAAAAAACAAACAAAAGGGGCTTTTTTCTCCCAAAAGAATAATTCTAGGACATTAGCCTCTAAAGCTATGATGTAAAAGTAAAGTGAGAAGTACTTAATCTATAATAAGTAACATATAATATTGATTACAAAAATGAAATGTTCATCTTTGAAATCTGTGTGCAATTTTATCACAAACTGTTTCCATTTTAGTAATCTGATCACTCTCTGCACAGCATTTAATAACAATTGAAAGGAACTGAGAAATATCTTTAACACAAACTACAATCTTAGTCCTAAATCCCCCAAATAGCAAAATAACTCTACAAATTTGTATTTTTCATCCGCAACATTTATATTGCTAAAGTTTAGAGAAAAGTGTTGTACACACTCTTTTTAATACCTTAAAAATCTGTTCTCTTTAATGATTTTATTCACATTACTAGATATTAAAAACAGTATTTTGATGTCACCTGAAAATCTTGAGAAAAGGTAAAATTAAGTCTTTATATTAAATACGTACCAAAGACTGACTACAATCACCTATTCTCCAGTAATTCATGCTTGCACTGTGGAAAAGTACTTGTTTATAAAGTGATTTCTATTCTTGCCCTTATTCAACAAGAAAATTTCAGCAAAATGATCTAACTTTAAAATTTTTTAAAAATCCTTTTTATCTTTCTGCTCTAAAACTGTGGTGCTATTTGAACTAATTATTGAAAAAAATAAAATAGAATCCAAGATAACAGTATCTCCAGTGCCTTAGAACTACAGTCAAATAGCAAAGAGAAATCAAATGGTAAATAAAACACTGCATAAAACTAAAAGGAAGTTAATTCTAAATGACTCAAACTATTTAAAAAATTAGTTACCTGCAAAATTATTTCAGGCAGAAAAAACAATTCGTAATTGTGGTTAAGATACACATACAACATGATTATTTATCATGTCACCATTTTCAAGTGTACAGTTCAGTAATGTTAAGTATATTTCCAGTGTCATACAACCAATCTCCGGAATCCTTCGTATTTTGCAAAACTGAAACTCTATACCCATTAAACAGCTCCCCAATCCCTGTTCCCACCCAGTTCTAGCCTGGTTCTTGAAGACTGCCCTCAGAAAGACAATGAAAAAAAAGGAGTGCCTGCAGTGAAGGCGTGTGGGCCTCTGACTTGCACAGTTCAGCACAGACTTGCCCTGTTGGCTGTCCTCCCCCTGCATTCAGTGAATGTGTTCTAGGCCTTTCTGTGTCTATGAATTTGACTACTCCAGGTACCTCACAGAAGTGGAATCACACAGTCTTTGTCTTTTAGTGACTGGCTTATTTCACTAATTATCCTTGAGGTTCAACGGTGTTGTAGCATATGTCAGAATTTCCTTCTTTCTTAAGGCTGAATAATATTCCGTCGTTGTGTATAACCTGCATTTTGTTTATTCATTCATCCGCTTAGTTTTCATAGTAGTGAGTAAGCATTTCTGCCCCAATTTCCTCACCGATCAATGGGAAATAATGGTAGTATTGATCTCATGCTTTCAAAATATGGCTTGGCTTAACTAACATGAATGGAGTACACTGAAAAATATATTCAAAAAGCCTTAGCTGTTATCATTATCATCATCGCCACTACCATCATCACCATCTCCTGACCAGCACTACCCAACAGAAACGTGATTCACAAATGTAATTTTAAATCTTCTAGTAGCTGCATTAAAGAATGCAAAAGGAAAGTGAAATTAATTTTATAATGTATTTAAGAAAACCTATTCCAAATATTATAATTTTATCATGTATTAAATATTTTAAAACCTTATTAGTGATTTACTTTACATTCTTTCTTTTTATCCATCTTTGAAATGTAGTATTTATATTTACACTTACAACACATCCCAATTCTGATCAGCCACATTTCAAATTCTCAAAGCCAGATGTGGCTACTACATTGGACAGTGAAGTCCTAGCTTCTACTTGTTTAATCCTTTTTCACTATCATACTAATTTGACAACAGAAATATTATTAAAATGGATAAAACAAATCTTTCCCTCACTAATCCTTCTCAAAAATTTCTAGACAATTCTTGAAAAGTTGTTCTCCCACATTAACCTTAGAATCAATCATCCAGTCCCCATAAGTCCTATTGGTTATGCTGACAGAAACTACATTAAATGTCCCTATTATTTTGGGTCTCTTCATTTTTTCATATTGTGTTCACTCAAATTAGATTTTTAATCAATGAAAACATCTTCCTCTCTTTTCCACCTTGCAACCAAATTGTAAAGTACCTATGTTCTATTTCAAATTAACTATTTATTTATTTTCCTGTGAAATGTAGTTTTAAAATTATAATGTCTACTAAAATATAGATATTTAAAATCTTACGTATTAAGATCCATGTTATTTTAATATTTAAACCAACTACTAAAAGACAGCTCAAATGACATACTTAAAGTAACAAATATAAAATAATCAATGTTATAAATAAAACTAAATATTTAAATTTGAATTTTTATTATTTTATTATTTGTTATGATGGACTCATTACTTGGGGGTTGGTGAAAATTTGATATGATTATCAGGAATATTGCTATAGTGAAAATCTATGGTGCCAAAAAGAAAAAAGATACAAATTTATTCTTTAACAATGCATAAATAAAATACTTATGACAACAACTCACCAAAAAGGTCAAGTTGTATACTTACTATGATCAACTGTTTTTCATCAGCTTTCTCTGCTTCTTTTAATTTCAAGTCTTTTGGGATTGTTATCTCCAAATGGGAATTACACTTAGGCCAAGAATGATTTGGTGGTGTTTCTCTTTAAGAAAACAAAAAACAAAAAAACGATTAAATGTTACAGATCTGTATCACTGCAAATTACAGGGGAGAAAAAAAATAACTTATTTTCTACCCAACACTGACATATTTTAACTCCAAGGGTAAAAAACTAACCTTTTAAAAATCAGGGATGAAAAACCCAAGAACACTACTAAGGCTCAAAAACAAACAAAAAACTGTAGCGCTTACTATAATTTGAGTAAGTTTTACAGTTTTAACCACCTGAGTAACTACGATTTGTCCTAAACACTTGTTTTCAGCAATCTGTAAGGTAAAATAAGTCAGATTTAATTTAATTCTGACATTAAAGATACAACAAAAAGCTTCTGAGCTACTTCAAACACAGAATTTCAAGGGGTTTAAGTAAAGGAGTTTTCTCAAACACCTGCTCCAAGAATAAGAAGATAACAACCACTTGGGAGGTTAACTGGCAATGCAGGTTAAGTCCTATAGCTATGAAATTTATCCTAGATGTAAATTACATAAGTGCATAAAGATATATTTCTTACAGGACTTTTTTTTTTAAGTATACTTCTTATAGGACTTTTTAAAAAAATAGGAATAAACTAGAAACGACCAAGATGTCCATATGTGAACTGTTAATTAAGGCATGAAATCTAATGCAGATTTAAAAAGAATGAGGTAAGATGGTAAAAAAGATGCCCATAATACAATAAGAAAAAAAAACAAGTTATAAAACAGTATATACAGGCATAGAAAAAAATATATACATTGAAAAAGAGAATCTGTGAATACAACTGTCTACGTAAAAAACTGAGGGTTACAAGCATAACTTTAGTGGGAAAAAACCTCTAAAACTCAAACTTGCAGGTTAAAATCCTTAAATTCTATAAAAACAGGAAGGCAGACCAAAAATTCAGTGGCTTATGCTTAGCCCCCAAGTCATCAAAATAGTTTTGGCTCTCCCAGAAATAGAATATTAAATCAATCAGGAATCAGCTAATCTGCCTGACAGACCCCTGCTATCCCCTAAGGAAAGGAACTGCATAACCAACCCATCTTTTTTGCCCACTCTCTTCTGACGATTAAAGTCTGTCTTTTTGTACAGTTGCTCAAAGCTCCTTTCTATCTGCTAGAGTGAATGCTGCTCAACTTGAAATGACTTTGTTCAAATAAACTTAAAAATTTTAATACGCCTCACTTTATCTTTTAGCTGTTGTCATATTTACACCTACGAAGGGGGACCCAAACAAACCTGAAATTATCTTCTGGAGGGCAGGCCCCTTGTACTATAAGTTTCCCCCCTAGGTGAGTGTTCTCAGAACCCATCTGTATCAGTGTACCAGCTGGTGTTATTGTGAGAGGCTGTATTCAGCTTCAGTGAATTTTTTTTTGAAGACTCAGTGCATTTGCCCATTTCATGATGGATGATTTATGAGTACACCTTCCCACACCACACTGAGTGTTCAGCAGTTTTTGACCAAAAAACTGCATGACTCCTGTGTCCCACCCTCCCTATTCACCTAATCTTGCCCTAAGCAACTTCTTTTTGTTTCCCAGGATAAGAAAAGTCCTCAAAGGGAATAATTTTGTTGATGTGGAAGAGGCGAAACAAAAAATAGCAAAGGCACTAAAAGACATCAAAACAGACAATTTTTGAGCAGCCTCGATTGGAAAAACACCTATTATCATATAGAAAATACTTGGCATCAAATGGAAAATACTTCAAAGGTGATTGAAGTTTAAGCATGTAAAAATAAATACATAACTCTTTATAAGTAAGTTCCAGGGTTTTTTGGAACCCCCCTCATATATTAAACAAATACCTTACCTGTTATCACTGGTCTTAGATGTTTGATTATTGAGTATACTGTGCTGTTTGGGAGGTGAACCTGTAATTTAATCAAGATGGGTTATGCATTAAGCTTTGTACTAGCTCTCCATTTAATAGTTCAAAATCACTTTACAGAAGAGAAAAAGCACAATACATTAAATGCTTTATTTTATTAAAGATCACTTGATAAAATTAGAGCCTCTTCCTAGAAATTACTCTTCAGAAAAGAGGCAGAAAAGCTGCAGAGATCTAATGGTAGATTAACAGTATGCCTCTAACTTCACCAATATTTACTAGCACTGAACAATAAAGAAAATTATTTAAATGCCTGCATAAATCTATAACTTCTAAATGAAAATAAACAAAAACATTTCTGCCCTGGCTGGTGTGGCTCAGTTAGTTGGAGCACTGTCCTGTAACCAAAGGTTCAGGATTCAATTCCCCATCAGGGCACATGCCTGGCCTGAGAGGTCAATTCCAGGTTTGGTGATGGAGAGAAAGCAACTAATCGATGCTTCTCTCGCACATCAATTTTTCTCTCTCTCCCCTCCTCTCTCTCTAAAAAAGCAATGAAAAAAAAATGTACTGTGGTAAGGGTAAAAAAAATTATTGTTTAAAAAACTGCAGTCACCCTGGCTGGCGTAGCTCAGTGGATTGAGCACGGGCTGGGAACCAAAGCATCGCAGGTTCGATTCCCAGTCAGGGTACATGCCTGGGTTGCAGGCCACAGTCCCCCCACAACTGCACATTGATGTTTCTCTCTCTTTCTCCCTCCCTTCCCTCTCTAAAAATAAATAAATAAAATCTTTAAAAAAAAAAACTGCAGTCACTGTAGTTTTAATCACATTAATAAATAATGCAATAATCGATTCATTTTGTAATGCATAAATACATTTCTCAAGTTCATAGTATATATACTGCCCCTTTCCCCACAAAAGGGTTAAAATGACATCCAATGGAAGAAATTACCAGACCTCAATATTTTGCTCCAAGTATACTTTCCCTTTAGCAGGGAGAAACAACATGAATTAGGAATTTCTTTTCTATATCCCCTGGTATTTCATCTGACATAGGTGAACAAATCCCCATCAACACTTCAAATAACATATCGTCAAAAAATTTTCACAGGGTTACAAAAATAACTTTTTGTATGTAGAGTATAAGTGAAAAAATGTAGCATTTATTAAATCTTTAATTCAAAGACAGAATCACTAAAATGGAAAACTGGGTGAAGGTTGAAGATAAAAACCTGAAATGGTACAGCATATTTATATTTGAGAAATACATTTCTACCACTAACTGAAGTAATTCATTAAGTAATACTTCTCCAGAGAGTAAGTCATAAATAAAATATTTAAAACAAAAGAACTTTTAGGAGGTAGTCAAAGAATCATACTTAAGTTCTTTAAACAAGCCAATCTACAGAAACAATTCTCCTTTAAATAACTGTGATAATCACACATTTGAAAAACATAAGCAATGGTTAAAAAGGATTTAATAGGCCTATCTGGTAGCCCATATGGTTTCCTGTTATACTGAAAAACATTTCTGAACACTATGAAATCCAAATAATATTTTCAAAGTGTTATTACCTGGAAATTTACTCTCCCCTGTATCAAGTTTTGCTTGAGTGACCAGCGTTGAAACAGTAATGTTATTTTCCACTGGATTGTTTTCCAGCTTAGATTCCAAACGCAGGCTGAAATTCTGAACACATAATTCAAAATGTTAAAATACGCTTTTACACCAATCTTTGGGTATTACCCCAGTACACTTTCAGTGAATTTCAGCATACTAAGAAAATTTAAGATAGTTCTTTTTATTTGAAGTAATTCACCTAGACATGCCTTAAAAGTCTCTTCAGGATCTCCCCACAAGCTATCATTTCAGCATCTGCTCCCATTATTCCTCTCCATGCTAAAATGAAAAACTTACCTCTCCCACGCTATATTCCTATTGTTTGGCTCTATATACTTTTTCTGAGTTTTACCCATCTAGACCTGCACTGCCAAACATAGTAGTCACTGCCATGTCTGACTACTGAGCACTTAAAATATGGTTAGTAGATTGATTTGAGACCTTGTAAATGTAAATCATACACTGGAATTTTAAGACTTAGTACAAAAAAATAAAGGTAAAAAGTCACAATTTAAAAAATTGATTACATGTTAAAACAACAGTATATTTATATGACAGAATTAATAAAATATACTAACTCTGCCAGTTTCTTTTTTCTTTTTTAAAGTGGCTATCAGAAAATTTTATTTTATTTTTTTTAAGATTTTATTTATTTATTTTTAGAGAGGGAAGGGAGAGGGAGGGAGAGAGAAACATCAATGTGCGGTTGCTGGGGGACATGGCCTGCAACCTAGGCATGTGCCCTGACTGGGAATCGAACCTGCGATGCCTGGTTTGCAGCCCGCGCTCAATCCACTGAGCTACACCAGCCAGGGCTACTATCAGAAAATTTTAAATGATATATGTGGTTTACATTACATTTCTATTGAATGGAACTAATCTAGAACACCTTTCTCCCTGTATAAACTCATTATTTAAAATATTAACCTCTTCCATAAAGCCTTTTCCAAGCTTCCCCATATCCCTGTTCTCAAAATTTCTAATCATTCTCCATCTACTTCATATCTACCTCTTTCAGGCCCTTACTGAAGCAGGATAAGGAGAGGAAAGTTCCTGGGCAAGTGGAATGGGGAAACTGAGACGAGATAATTGAAGTCAAACAATCTGAACAACTTACAGTCAACTAATGAATCCCAAGACTTTATCTTCCCTAACCAAGGATACTTGAGAGCAAATGGTTTATACCCCGCCTCCCTAACCAGAAAATATACACCTTAAACCATCCTGGCCAGGGAAATAGAGGACAGAGACCCAATTAATACCATTTGTGCCAGCCAAACCCAAGGATGGGTGAAGTCAGGGGAACAAATCACAAAATCTCAATTAGAGCCAGACAGACCCAAGATAAAAGTAAAACAGTAAAGAAGGTCAAAGAATAACCCCAACTCCCCTATACACTCATTTTGATATTAAAACATACCTGGAAAGCTAATGAATATTCTGCTGAAACCCTCCCCTAAGATTCTCCCCCAAAGGAGATAAAACCCTCAAGACAAAGGATACCAGTGTGGGCTCACTCTAGAGCACACCCATGCCCCTCCATGGGCATGAACTTTCTTACTTCCTCCTAAACTCTAAGGGTCCCCATGAGACTTGCAACCAAGGGGGGAGAGGGGAGCAGCAGTTAGCCCCAGATTTACCCACAATCCTGTCTCCAAGGCCATTTTTCTCCGACTTTCCAGTGAGCTTTTTTACAAAAGCAGCCCCACTATGGTTCACTTCTGTCACTGTGACTTTCACTTTCCAGTGACCTAACAGTAGCCGCACCTGGGTTCGCTTCTTTCCTGTAACACTCTTAGGGAGCCAAAGCAGAGTGCTACCTATGCTCTCTCCTGTTGCTTCTTCTACACTAAGTCCTACCTTTGTTTCACTGTCCCCAGCTTTAATAAGCTTACTCTCAAAATCATCTGGACTTGTATGGTGAAATCTTTCCTGCACAAAGTCAAGAACCCACACACACTACAGGCCTGCCTTAGGCAGACACACTCCAGGCCCACTACCTGTCCAGTGACATTATCATTCCTATTTTGAATCAGTTATTTCTTTTTGATTCATTTCCTGTAACTCTTAAGTGCAAAGACCATTACTATATTTATCTCTCTATGCCTAAGGGTCTCTAAATAAGAACCTTGTCAAAAGAAGGGTCCCTAAATCAGAACCTTATCAAAACAGACACTCAGTAACTTCCAAAAGAAAATGAACTCCAATCTCTATCAACAATGGCTATCTCAAAAAAAAAAAAAAAAAAAAAAAAAAAAAAAAAAAAAAAATAAGGAAAATAATTAACTTTCCGTGCGTGCGTTATATATCTGTATTGAGATTGTTACAATGAACGTGTAACATTATTTTTTAACATTTCACTTTTTGAAAAAGATGAACTTTTTTACTGATAAAGCAGAAAAATTAATAACAGCAGCAGCAGGTTACTAATTAATCTCCATTAAAAGGAAGTTAGTAAGTTACTGGTTTAAAAACAAATTAAAAAATAATTGAGCTTTATAATCCATGCAGTCCAAATAATTTAAATTCAGCCCAAAGAATTCACAGAAGGCCCATCAGATGAAATCCTTAGCCTTATCAATCATCAATTCTGAGAATAGCTATGATCAACACTGTATAATTAAAAGAGCAAAATTATAGACAGCCATAGAAAAAGTTTTCAAATGATGTAAGATTTGCTTTTACATTCTCCTACACACACAAAATGTTAGCATTTATGTAAGCATTTAAAACACACATGCAGTGCTGACTATATACAAATACACAATAATGTCACAAAAATAAAAACAGAAAAATGCACACCAACTTCAAGGACATGTTTAACTCTAGGAAGAGAGTTGTATGGGAAGGAGAAAGTATGGTCTTTAACTCTATCTGTAATGTACTTTTCTTATTTTAAAAGACCCATATTCAATAAAATGTTAATTTTTGTCAAATTTGGATGGCAGAAATGAGTGTAATGTTAATCTCTGTAGTACTCTGGAAAATCTGAAATGTAATTTTCAAGTGTAAATAAAATTTTTAACAAAGTTTCATAGGACTAATTCTCATAATGTTCCTCAAGACAGAGGTACTGTATAAATCCAAAGCACATTTTAGTAAAACCAGTAATATAGGTTAAAATAATGTGGCCTAAGTAAGCATCTCTATTCTGGTACAGTTCAAAGAAATGAACTACATTTCTTATTCTTCAATATATTCTATACAAACTGTCTGCCTTTTAAGTTTTGACAGGTATTTATGCATCAAGGAGTTAGACAATATTCTCCAACAACACCTGGATTATAAGCTATAAATTCTCAGACAAAACATGCTCAGTAGAAAGCCACCACATGTCTACAAGTAGCCACACTTATTAACCATACTCCACTCACTACTTACTTCTAGTTACTATCACTAAACAATTATCTTTTAATTGATGATTTCATTAGCATCTGTACAGAAAATAAAATCTAAGTATACCATATGGTGTCTGTTCCCTTTAAATTCACTTTGATTTAGTCCATGAGAATAGGCAATGATATGTATTTTCAGGACTTCTGGCATAAAGCCAAGACTCCTCATTCAAATTTGTTCCTAGACCAAAATGCCATTAAAAGATAACTTTAAATCACTCTCAAAATGTTAAGCTGATATGACTTTTTTCTCTATTCATGATAATTTTTTTCTCAAAGCATCTTCTAATGCTCAAACTATGTTGCTATTCAAAGAATGCTGGGCTGAGATTCGGGACACCAGGATTTTAATCCTATCTGTGCCACCAAACATGTGACCTAATCACATTCCTCTATTGCTCCCAGTTTTCTCATAAATTTAAATAATGGAAACAAAGTAGTGGAGTTTTTAAAAGTCATACTGAAGAGCTCCATGGCTCTAGGCCTATAAAATTTCTGCTCATTGGTTTTATATATTGATATTTTACCTATGATTTAATTTGGAAAGAAATGGGCTTAGCTGCAGTTAGAGAAAGTTAAACAGCGTATGATCTCACTTATATGTGGAATCTAATGAACAAAATAAACTAAATAAACTGACAAACAAGAGAGAAACAGAGGCATGGACACATAGAACAGACTTACAGATACTAGAGGTGAGGGGAGAGTGAAGAAGGGAGGGGGAAGGGGGGACTGGATGAAGGAAGATGAAAGGATTAGCCAAAGAACATATATGCATAACCGAATAACCTGTAGACACAGACAACAGTGTGGTGATGGCTGGAGGGAAAAATGCACAAGAGCTGGGTGGAAACTGGCAAAGGGGGAGAAAACAAAGATACTATAGTAATAGTGTCAACAATAAAGTTTTGAAAAAAAAAGAATGGTCTTAGCAGTTTTTATAAAGTTTCAAAACTACTGTCTTAGATAATTCATTAAAGTTTCTTTTTATCAGATTGTTTTTCATTTATTTTTCCATTTTAAAAATTCTAAGACACTATAATTTTATTTTTAGACTGAAGATTGAGTTATTTACATCTTCCAGACATACTCTTTGTCAACTGTTCAAAATGGCAAACCAGAGGCATCCCTACCAATAGAAATGTTTAATTTTTGAATTTTATCAGGTAGGGAAAATAGGTTGATTTGTGGCCAGCTAAAATTAATTTTAACAGCTTGATCAGAATTTAAGCTCTACATTTTAGTCACTATGAAACATAGTTTCTATGATTACAATAGAAAAATGAAACATATCAGTGTTAACTGAAAAAGAAAAGCTAGAATTCAACAGGTTTACACTTCAAATAAAGTTAAAATGGAGATGAACATGAGGAAACAATGAGCATTCACCTCAATGCCAGATACCTAAAGAACTCAGTAAGTTCTATCACTCACTACAAGACTAAATCAATAAAACTCTTGTTAACAGATAAGGATGCATTAACAAATGACCCTTCAGTGTTTTATGATTCCTAAGATAAAGTATGTTGCACTTATTTCTTATTAGAATGTACTCAGACAGCTCTACTGTGTATAATAAAAATAGATTACCTTATCTGGTGTTGACTCCAAATAATCTTTCATCTGGTTATCCAATGGTGAGTCAGGAGGTGGTTTTATCTGATTATCCAAATGACAATCTTCAGGAGCCCTTTTTGTGGTTTTATTAATTTCAACTGTAATATCACTAGTTTTAACTTCTTCAGAATTAACTTCTTTCATTTCTTCCTGCTGACAAGCTATGTTTTTATCATCACGTGGTTTTGTCCCCAAAAATGTACTTTGAATAACTGGATGAGGCATTTCTAATGCTGGTAGTGTAAAACTAGTTCGTAATAAGCCCAATTTAGGGGAAACTTGAGAGTCCAACTTATTTTGCTGTACAGAGTTAAATTTTGAGAGTTTAATTTTAGTCCAGTTGGAGTTCTTTTTAGCTGAGCTGTTTATTCCATTGAGTATACACTTCACAGGCTTTGTTTTTCTACTGGGGAAGAAACGATTACATTGAACATCCTGATTCGTTTCCTTCTGATCAAGTATTTGTCTTTCAGTATCAGTCTGTTCTGATTTTACTTCTGTAGGCTTTTCCTCCTTCACACTTTCTGTTTGTGAAGATTCCTTTTTTACCTCTACAGTATCTGATTCGATTTCACCAGCAATTTCTTCACAGAGCTGAAGAATGCTACCTCGTTTGGTCTTTCCTCCTTGCTCATTATCTACACTTTGTTCAGGCACTGATGGCTGTGGACTTTTTTGAGGTTTTGAACTAGTATTCACTTGTGAATGAATTGATTTCTTCATCTCATTCTTTTTAGAGACCACTATAGTAACCATTTTTGATCTTTTTATCTCAGAAGTTACAGGCACAGATTTTGTTTCCTCGTTTCTAGTATTCTTCTGAAGATAGTTTTCAGATCCTTTTACGTACTGAGAACTACAAGCATAAGCTGTCTGATGCTCTACTTTTCGTTTTTTTTCTTTCGGGGAATTTACTACTTCATTATTAATGACTGGATTTTCATCCACTCTAGAATCAGACTTTATTTCCAGTACTTTTCTTTTTACATGTTTTTGAGTTGTTTTAACTTTATTAGATTTACTCTGAGTATTGCTACAGTGCTCTTTTCTTGTTGGTGGCAAACTCTGTTTAACTGCTTGAACTTGACCCTGAATTTCTCTACTACGCAGAGACCTTGCTGAAACCTCTGTTAGCTGTTGTAGTCTTTGTGATCTCCGGTTAAGCTGTTCATTTGATTTTGGAGTCTCATGCACTGATTTTTTCTGAGATTTCTTCTTTTTTGTAGATTCCTGTTGTGAATGTCTTTTCACAGTCCCCATAGTTTTATTAATGGACTTATTAGCTTTTTCATCATTGAATGCTGCTCTTGCTGACCTCGTACTCATACATATGCCTAATTCAGGCTGATTTATTTTACTTTCACTAGAAGATTTAACTAGTGATTTTATAGCTTCCTTTGGATTCAATTTTTTTGCTAGATTCTTTTGAGAACCTTGAATTTGTGCTTCTAAATTCTTATCATCACTTTTTTTAATAACATTGGAGGGATTTTCTTTTGATTTCTCCTGAATGGACATCATTCCTGAGTCAGGTCCTCCTATTTTGAATAGCTTCTGAGAGGATTCTTGTGTCCTGATAGGTGATAATGCTGAATGTCCAGTATTATTACTGAGGAGCCAGGTCTTAAAAACTGACTTTGATTCTGATACACATTTTCAACATAATACTAGTTTGCTTCAAGTAAGGTTTCTGTCATCCCTTCAATATAAGAAAAGCTGGCATCAAGACTGAAAGATATCTGCTTTGCTTTAGGAAAGGTGATATAAATTTGAAGAAAATTTAATTCTGATTTGATATTTTTAGAACTTTTTATGAAAAAAATTTAGTTCAATCTGTTTTGTTAATTTGTTGATTAATATTGGATTTCAGGCCTAGCCCTATTACTGGAGAAGTTATTTATCACTGACCTGTCTGTTTTGACAAAGTTTTTGAAAACTTTTGTCTTCTGGAGTCTACAGATATTGAACTTTGATTCACTTGAAACATGTCTTACAGCTAACGCGTTTCTTCCCTCATTTGTTGAGTCTGCTGGTTCAAAGTTCTTATATAACCTCTTTCGTTTAATAAAATATTTTATTAATATAGATTTCCTTTTGTGCTGCCATTTCTGAAAAATTAAAGAAGATAAAAATTAAATTTTGTACACTTGAAGAAACATGGCAATACTAACACTACACAGAAATAATCTTTTTTTAATATAGAATCGAACTTCTCCTTTTGAATTATTTAGTCTGTATAGTTAAAGCTAACAGAATAAAGTATCCCAAGTACATTCCTATGAATAAATCAGTAATGTGTCTTATTTAAGCACAGATGTTGAAAATCAGTTTATTACTTGAGATTACTTACAATTCTTTTCCCACAAGAGAGAATTGATATTTCAGCCACCATAACTCATGAAAATTTGACAAAATCATTCCTTATTATAGCTCAACACATTATATGGCGCCTAAAAGAAAAAGTGTTTTTAGGGTTTAAAAGGTATACAAGAAAAATGTAATCAATGATTCACCTCTCATTAAACATAACACTTTTACCATCCTATCATTAGTCTTCAGAACTCACTTAACATACAGCATAATTTCAGTATATCTAACATGAAGTTAACTGATATTATATCCATCCAACAGAATAGCATGCAATCACTCTATGTTTTAAAAAATAAAGTATTAAAATACAGAAAAACATTTGTCACATGTGCATATATGTTAAACTGGTAAAGTAAAATCCTATTTTGAGGAAAATCAGTGCTACATAAATAACTCTACACATAGAAAAACACTGACAGATAAAAAGGCAAATTTAAACACACACATCAATCTCTAATCTCCTGTAAAATCTACTAAAAATATACGATGCATTAAAATAAGACAAAACCATAAATCCAAGCCCTTGCTGGTGTGGCTCAGTGGACTGAACACCATACTGCAAAGCAAAGGGTCACCAGTTTGACTCCCAGTCAGGGTACATGCCTGGGTTGCAAGCCAGGTCCCCAATAGGGGGTGCACAATAGGCAACCACACATTGATGTTTCTCTCCCTTTCTCCCTCCCTTCCCTTTTCTCTAAAAATAAATAAAATCTTTAAAAAAAATAAAAAAAGATAAAGTAAGACAAAACCATAAATCTAAAGGAAAAGAACAAACGAGAAAATAATAAAATAAAAAGTATGGAAGCTACGAAGGAAGACAAATAATAACCTCAGACTCGAGAAAACCTGAATCCTGAGCTGAAAAACCTGAAAACTGAGCTGAGAGGCAGCTCAGTTTTCCCCATAAAGCACAGAATCCTCCAGGACACAGGAAGTGGTAATACCAGGCTCCATAAGAGACGGGGATAAAAATGATGACTCAAAAAAAAAAAAAAGAGGAAAGGCTCCCAGACTGCCTTTCCAATTACTAGCACCCAAAAGACTGTCTTGCATCACTACCTTAAGACTGGAGGTATAAATCTCTACAATAAGTAAAACAAAAGTTCTTTCAACTGGGGGCTTAACCGTCACAGCTCAGGCAAGAAGTATTAAAATGACAACAGAGGATTAAGTAGGAGTACATAAACTGATTGCTGAAACCCACTCTCTTCACCCAAAGCCTTTATCTACTCAGAGACTCCTGGAGGACAGCAGCCTTCTACAAAGAAAACTGAAAGATTATAGTATTTTGTAACTAATTTGACAAACCTAGAGAAAAGACCTAAAAAAATACTGATAGGTTCCATAGCCACTAAAAATAGACACACACACACACACACACACACACACACACACACACACCAGTCAAGATGGTGGTATAGGTAAATGCAGTACTAGAATCCTTGCATAACCACATAAAAATTACAACTAAACTACATGACAACCATCATTCGGAACCACCTGAAAACTAGCCCAATGTTAAATCCTAGAACTAAGGATATAAAGAAGCCACATCAAGACTAGTAGTAGGGGTAGAGACACCAAACAAGCTGGTCCCACATTCAGGAGTAGCAGATATAAATCAGGAGGGATATCTGGGCTGCAGAGGTCCCCTGTGATGAGTGAGGGGGTCCCAGGCCCATACCAGGCCCCCTAGTCTTTGATTCCAGGCCAGGAAGAAAAGTCCTTATAACTTCTGGTTGCAAAAACCAGTGGAGTTTATGGCTGAGTGAGTTGGTGAGTGGCTGGAGACTCAGGCATTCCTCTTAAAGGGCTGTGCATGGACTTACTCAGACTCCCTTGTTCTAAGCGCTAGTGCTGGGGCAGCAGCTTGAAAGGCATCAGGGACATACAGGGAGGAACTGAACTGTCTGACATTAGGACAAGGACTAGAGGGGCAGCTTTCTCCCCAACAGAGTGCTGGCAGAGGACTTTGTTCCTTTTCTGACCCTCCCAACACAAAGCAGGCAGGTGCCAGATCTGAGTTCCCATCAACCTGGCTAGGGCTGACAAGCCCGCCCTGGTGATTTCCCTGAGACCCCACCCCACCCAACTTGCAGGCCCAACCTAAGCCATTTCCAGGGGCTTTTCAATACAAACAGCCTATCTTGGCTCATGCTTTAGACTTTTCTAAAATCTCTCAAACAAGTAGCATCTGGCCTCGGTATGCCTTGTACTTCCTGCTAAATGGCCCTAGGCCTGGCACTTGCAACAACCTACCCTAGTTCACAGCTTGGCCTTTCCTGTGCACCTACAAACGTAGCACAACTAGCAGCCATCTACAGGCTGTTTTGTAGCTCATGCCAGGTGACCTTAGCTTGCACCTCCCAGGAGGTTCCAGAGACAGCTTCAGACCACATTAAAGCACCACCCAACCACCTTCACGAGTGACACACTCAACTGGCAAACAGAGTGGGTACCACAGCAGAGCCCCACTGAAGAAAGTCCTGCTTGTGGGCCGAGCCCCTGCACAATTGATCCTTCAAGGTGGTCAGCCAGTCCTTGCAGCCAATTGGCCGGGAGTAAATTCTTTCCACTGAGGTGCCAACAGCAATTAAGGCACAACTACAGCCCACAGAGGGGGCACACCTGGAGTGCTCAGCTCTGGTGAAAAGTGAGGCTGTGTCACTGGATCCTATAGTACACTTAACACCTACAACAAAAGACTACTCTACCAAGCCTAGGAGATGAAGCGGCTCTACCTAATTCACTGAAAAGAATACAGGGAAGTGGCCAAAATGAGGTGACAAAGAAACAAATCCCAAATTAAAGCACAGAACAAACTCTAGAAAGAAAAAAAAAAAACTAAACAAAATGGAAACAAGCAATCTTACAGATGCAAAACTCAAACACTGGTTATAAGGATGCTCAATGAACTTAGAGGAAGAGCAGATGAACATAATGAAAACTTCAACAAAGAGATAAGAAACAAAAAGAAACTAGAAAACAAAAAAGAACCAGTCAGAAATGAAGAATACACTACAGGGAATCAACAGTAGTGCAGATGAAGCAGAGGATCAAATTAGAGATTTGAAAGATAAAAAAGTAGAAAGCACCCAACTAGAGCAGCAAAAAAAAAGGATGATAGTATAAGGAGCCTCTGGGACAAAAACAAGCATACCAACATTCACATCATGGGGATGCCAGAAGAGAGAGCAAGAATGAAAACCTATGTGAAAAATATAATGATGGAATGAGATACCACTATACACTGGTCAGAATGGCCATCATAAACAGAACAACAAACACGTGTTGGAGAGGATGTGGAGAAAGGGAACCCTAGTGCACTGTTGGTAGGAATGCAGACTAGTGCAGCCACTGTGGAAAACAGTATGGAATTTCCTCAGAACACTAAAAATGGAGCTGCCTTTTGACCCAGCAATTCCACAGCTAGGATTATACCCTAAGAGCCCTGAAACACCAATCCAAAAGAACCTACGCACCCCAATGTTCACAGCAGCACAATTTACAATAGCCAAGTGTTGGAAACAACCTAAGTGCCCATCAGTGACTGAGTGGATCAAAAAACTATGGTACATTTACACAATGGAATTCTACACAGAGAATTTCTAGCAGAGAGAAAAAAGGAGTTCCTACCCCTTGCGACAACATGATGGAACTGGAGAGCATTATGCTAAGTGAAAAAAACCAGGCATGAGGGACAAATACCGTATGATCTCACCTTTTAACTGGAACATAATCAGTAAAAGAAAAGAGCAAACAAAATATAACCAGAGACACTGAAATTAAGAACAATTTAACAACAGCCAGAGGGAAGGCAGGAAGGGACAGTGGGGAGAAGGGTTTTCAGGAACTACTATACAGGACACATGGACAAAACCAAGGGGAAGGGTGGAGGGGAGGGAGGATTGGCTAGGGTGGAGGGGAGTGGTGAGGGGAAAATGCAGACAACTGTAATTGAACAACAAAACAGTAATTAAAAATAAATAAATAAATAAATAAATAAATAAATACTAATAAAAAATAATAATGATGGAAACTTCCCTAAACTGGTCAAGGAAACAGACATATAAGTTAAGGAAGCATAGATAGTCCCAAACAAGGTGATCCCAAAGAGGCCTACACCAAGACACATCACAATGAAAACATGAAAGGTTAAAAAGAGAGCATCTTAAAAGCAGGAAGGGAAAAGCAGTTAGTTATCTACAAGGGAGCTCCCACAAGACTATCAGCTGATTTCTCCACAGAAGCTTTGCAGGCTAAAAGGGACTGGCAAGAAATATTCAAAGTGATGGAAAGCAAGGACCTACAACCAAGATTACTCTATACAAAGAGCTGCACAGACAAGAAAAAGCTGAAGAAATTTATCACCACCAAACCAGTACTGAGAAAATATTAAAGGGTCTTCTTTAAGAAGAAAAAGATAAATTAAAAATATGTACATATCTATGAACAATTACTTTAAATGATGAAATCTTGCAATCTACAACAACATAGATGGATGCACAGGGTACTGTACTGAATGAAATAAGTCAGAGGAAGAAAAATGCCATATAATGTCAGCTTTATGTGGACTCTCAAAAAACAAAATAAACAAAGAGACAGAACAAAAACAGACTCATAGAGAACATTTTGCCAGATGGAAAGGGGATTAGGGAAATGGGTGATAAAGGTGAAGGGACTAGGAAGTACAATTTGATAGTTACAGAAGTCAAAGGGAATGAGTCAATAATACTGTAATAACTATGGAAGGTTAGATGAGTACTAGATTTATCAGGATGATCACTTAGTAAGTCATATAACATATAATCTCTAGGTTGTACACCAGAAATTAATATAACATTGTATGCCAATTGCAAGTGGAAAATAAAATTACTGAAAGCCAAAAAAAAGGGACACATACACTCACTCACACCCTATAATCAGACTACCAGCCCACCCAACATTTCAACACAGACAGCATACAATCAGTTTTTAGTATCTCAATTGTAACCACTGAGCAAATAAACAAGAATTTCCACATACACAAAGAAAACCTTAAAATAGAAAAGGAAGAGAAAAAGAAAAACAGGAAACGAGGAGCTTGGAAGAAACAAACTATGCAGTAACAAAAACTTTAAAAAAGGTCAATTCATCCACAAAATACACAAAAAGACTCACAGCACAAAAAGGCTATCTTTAAAATTAAAAACAGTACAAGAGAAATTTAAAAGTTAATAAAAGCATTACAAGATAAAGGTAAGGAGATCTCTATAAAGTAAAACAAAAAGATTCAAATGACACACAGGAGACAAAAAGATAAGAAAAGTAAAGGACTATCAATGAACATCCAATAACCTAGTAACGGATTAGAAAAAAGAGAAAAAGCACTAAAAAAACCCCCAAGAATACAAGAAATTTCCTACAACTAAAAGACACAAGCTTCCAGATTAAAATGGCCAAAATTATCTAGTACAATGAGAACAAGATTTTAAAAAGCATATTATGAGAAATGTAAGATGACCCTCAAGTTTCTGGAGGGAGAAAAAAATCCTCAATTATATACATTAGATTAAGGGTCAGAATTACATAGACTTCTCAATACCAAGAAAACAGAGGTAAGGGGAAAATCCTTCAAAACGCAGAAAGAAAATTATGTTCAAAGTAGAATTCAATGTCCAAATAATAAGTGTGAGCCTTGAATAAGGATACTCTTAAACATGTAGGGTTTCAAAGAATTTTCTTCCCATAGGTATTCTAGGAGTTATAAGAGAAAGTGCAGCAAAAAAATGAATGTTTTAAAATGAATCAGAGAAAAAGGAGAAAAGAGTTCAGAAATAAACAACGAAAAGATAACATATGTGCCGTTACTAAATTTCATATGAATAAATTAGATAATTAAAAAGATTTTATAAAAAGTACTGCTATTGACAATACAAATACGCTTATGTGCCCAGTCTTGATTCTCTACTCATGCCAATAAAAGGAATGAGTTGGCAATATTGAAATATTGAGGATATCTGCAAACATTTCTTTCTTAGTACCATCAACTTTTGGAGTACACAAACCAAAAAAGCAAGAATCATGCTATGTGGGGTAACACAAGAAGTCTTCCACTAATTCAGCAAATATCTTTAAGAGTGCTGCAGAGGTGATACAATTAAACAAGGAGAAATAATAAAACAAATTCTGAAAGAAAATTATTTGCAGGAAAAAAAATCCAAGACAATCAATAGAAAAATTATTAGTATGTGAATTCACTATGGTAAATAGGTAAAAAAAAAAAAAAACCCCAAAAGCTTTAAATAAACAACTATCAATTGAAATATATAACAGAAGAAAAATATCACACACTAGTTTCAATACTACACACATACATAAATAAAAAAAAAATGTAATGGGGTATAGATTTGTGCTTGCCAATATTAAAATATGTTTAGTTGTGATAATTAACAATTTAGTTTCAACATATCGATAACGTAAGAGAGACTCGAAAACAGGCCCTAATGCTTAAAGAAATTTAGTACATATTTACAAAGGTGGTATTAATTTCATTAATTTCAAATTAATGAAGGAAAGATTATTCAATAATTGGTGTTAAGGCAACCAGGTAATCATCTGGGTAATTTTGGTTTAAGAGTGAGATGATATCCAGGGAAAAATTAGTCATTAAAAATTAAACCATTAAAATAGTGTGAGAATTTCAATATTTATTCTCAGAGAAGGAAAGCTTTCGAGCCTTGTCACGAAATTCAGAAGCCAAGTTGGAGAGACGAAAGTGGCAAAAAATACTGTCAATAAATAGCAAAAGCTAATACATACTATATTCACAAGAAAGAAACCAAAAATAGTTACTGTGATAACAGAATAATATAAATATAAAAGAACTGTGGGACCAAGAACTGTCACAACTGTGAAAAAAGGTACTTTTCACTTATATATCCTCTTAAATGTTTTATTATGTAGACATATAATCTTGGCAAAAACTTAAAATATTAGTTATATTTCTCTCTGAAAATATAACGTGTATTTGGCATACTAACTAATCATCCTGGAAGGCACCAAATTATGAAAGTATAAGCCACTTACCTTACGGAAATGGAAATCGCATATTTCTTTTTTCTTTAAGTTGACTGATGATGCTTCCAATGAATGATGCTTCTAATAACTTCCCGTGTTATTTGGGAATTAATCTTTAAATGAAAATTCTATAGCTAAGATAAAACAATCTATTAAAAAACACGAGAATACAAAAACAGTATTAAATGACGTAATGAAACAACTTACACTAAGCAAGACTAAGTAAACAATGGCATAATGACAATCTTCACAATTATATGCAAAACATCACACAGTTGCAACATGGGCACCATCTCATATTTAAAGTTTAATAGATGTGGGCTTTCTTCCAACCCCAAACCCCACCTACATGGGAATGTATCGTCCTTCCTAATTGATGTTGATGTTGGCCACTCCTTATTTCAGTCTCAAGGTGAGTAAAATGTATTTCCCTGCCTCCAAAGCCTTGGCCATCTGACTTGTTTTGACTAATGGGACGTCAGCAGAAATGATGCAAAGATTTGCAATGTCTTTGTGCAGTTGGGCTTGCCCTCTTGTATCTCTGCCATCACCAAGAAAAAAAGTTTCACCAGATAGACACTGCCCCTTCAGCCTAGGAGCCAGAATAAACACAAGGAGTAGAACTAAGCCAAATCCCAAATAAGGTGCCAAGCCCAACCTACAATGAGAAGCCCACCCACACCCACAGATGCCCCACCAAGCCTAACCTAAATTACCTAACCCACTCTACAAATGTATAAGCAAGATTAATAAATTGCTGTTTTCAGTCATTGAGTTCCAGGACAGCTTCGAATGCAGCAATACCTATTAATTTACACACTGCAGTTATTTTTGTTTTCTGGGAAACTCCAAACTTAACAATAGCGAAGATTAAGCCTCTTAGGTACAATAACTTAGAAAACAAAATTTATTTAATTTCTTTTATTACTTTAGCACTAAGAATCCTAATTTTTAAAATGACAAATTATATCGTTGTACTTTTTTCTCTCAATTTTACATATTTACTACATTTGGAAGTTGGCAGCTACCTTAGAAAAGAGGTAAATTCATACACAAATCTAAAGTAATTGTCAATCACCTGTTCAGGTATGCTATGGTTAATTTCACTTTAGCTTGCCCTACATGCTAAGTCATCATGAACCTAGCATTATAAAAGTTAATAACCCCTTTTCTATTAAATAAACCTTGCAATCAAGGACCAAAATGTATTCTCTAACCTCCTAGCAAATTGAGAAGACACCCTCCACAACCATAGCTAACCTATTAATATAATCCTAATAAAATCAATATTGGGACCAAAAACCAATAATCAAACTTTATCTAAAATGACCACTTTAGAAAACCCACAATAACATTTTTATTTTACTACAGAAAGATATTTACACTATACATGTTAAAAAGTACTCAAGAATTTAAGATTACATCTAATTTCCCACTATGCTTTATAATAAATGTAATCAAATTTTAATAAAAATATTTACATTATACATCACATTTTAAGTGATTTTAAAAAATATTTTATAATATATAATTCCTATACCATAAAATTCACTTTTTAAAATATACTTTATTGATCACGCTATTACAGTTGTCCCATTTTCCCTTCACCCCGCTCCACCCTGCATACCCTCTCCCACCCACATTCCCCCCCTTTAGTTCATGCCCATGTATCATACTTATAAGTTCCTTAGCTTCTACATTTCCCATACTATTCTTACCCTTCCCCTATTTTTTACCTACCATATATGCTACTTATTCTCTGTACCTTCCCCGTCTCTCCTCCTCCTACTCTCCTGTTGCTATCCCTCCATGTGATCTCCATTTTTGTGGTTCTGTTCCTGTTCTAGTTGTTTGTTTAGTTTTTGTTTTAGGTGTGGTTGTTAATAATTGTGAGTTTCCTGTCACTTTACTGTACATGTTTTTTATCTTTTTTCTTAGATAAGTCCCTTCAACATTTCATATAAGGGCATGTTGGTGATGAACTCTTTTAACTTGACCTTATCTGAGAAGCACATTATCTGCTCTTCCATTCCAAATGAAAGCTTGGCTGGATAGAGCAATCTTGGATGGAGGTCCTTGCCTTTCATAACTTGGAATACTTCTTCCGAGCCCCTTCTTGCCTGTAAGGTTACTTTTGAGAAGTCAGCTGCTAGTCTCATGGGAACTCCTTTGTAAGTAACTGTCTCCTCTTCTCTTGCTGCTTTTAAGACTCTCTCCTCTTTCATCTTGGGTACTGTAATTATGATGTGCCTTGGTGTGTTCCTCCTTGGGTCCAACTTCTTTGGGACTCTCCGAGCTTCCTGGACTTCCTGGAAGTCTGTTTCCTTTGCCAGATTGGGCAAGTTCTCCTTTATTATTTGTTCAAATAAGTTTCCACTTATTGCTCTTCCTCTTCTTCTGGTACCACTATAATTCGGATGTTGGAACGTTTAGAGATGTCCTAGAGGTTCCTAAGCCTCTCCTCATTTTCTTTAATTCTTGTTTCTTCATTCTTTTCCATTTGGTTATTTCTTTCTTCTTTCTGGTCCACTCCATTGATTTGAGTCCCAGTTTCCTTCCCATCACTATTGGTGGGAACATTTTCCTTTATTTCACTTAGCATAGCCTTCACTTTTTCCCCCTAATTTGTGACCAAATTCAACCAATTCTGTGAACATTCTGATTACCAGTGATTTGAACTGTGCATCTGACAGACTGGCTATCTCTTTAGTCACTTAGTTGTATTTGCTCTGAGTTTTGATTTGTTCTTTCATTTGGGCCATTTTGTTCGTCATGATGCGCCTGTCACATAGTGAGGGGTGGAGCCTTAGGTGTTCGCCTGGGCAGGGCAACCCAGTTACTGGGTTGTGACGCTGTATGTGGGGCAGGGGTCCAAGAGGGAACAATGGCGCTTGCTCTGCTCTCTGCTGGATTTCAGTCCCTTCTGCCGCTTTCCCCAAGCAAACTGGGCCCTTCTGGTGATGAATGCCATGTAGGTGGGTTTGTGTACATTCTAGTCCCCTGTGGGTCTCTCCAATGAACTCTACTGTGAGGCTGGGAGACTCTCCTGGCACTTCAACACCGCACAGGTGTTTTCAATTGGTGTTTTGAGGCTTTATTTCCCCGTGCTGGGACCCTGGATCACGCGGTCTATCTCGCTCCCCATTTTCGCCTGGTTTATTTGTGTGCGAATGTGGGACCGCCCAGTTCCTCAAGCCACCTTGCACGCTGCACCCCTCCACGATCCACCCCCTTGCTAGGTCTGCCCGCTGCTGCCTTGTGTGCCTGGGGTCCACCAGGCACTTTTTTTTTTGCCACGACCCCTCTCTGCCCAGCCGCCCGACTGTGCCCCCCCTACTGGTCTGGATGAATGTTTCTACTTTAACTCCTTGGTTGTCAGACTTCCATACAGTTCAATTTTCTGTCAGTACTGGTTGTTTTTTTGTCTTTAAATTTTTGTTGTCCTTATTTTGGTTGTGCGAGGAGTCACAGTGTGTCTACCTACGTCTCTATCTTGGCCAGAAGACAAATTCACCTTTTTATAGTGTACAATTTAGTGGTCCTTAGTATATCTGGAATTGTACAACTGCCATTATCTAACTCCAGAATATTTGCATAAGCTATCTCTAGTGTGTTAGACCACGTGATAACAGGGTTCAGAGGGGTCCTCAAAGTATAGGAGAAATTTCCCACTGCCCATGGTTGGGGAAAGAGGAGAAGGGGATGAATCCACTTAGTATACTTTGCCTATCTGTGGCAAGTTGATGGCTAGTTAATAGTTGTGCTACCGGCCTGGTAAAAGGACTACGTGACTTTAAGAGCACTTAGGGACTCATGATACAGTCAGGGGAGGCGGAGGCCCCTGTGTAATGAGTCACTCTTGTCCTGACGAAAGATGGCAGCCGAATAAACGTAAAACATATGGGAGAAGTGGCAAAAGAAGCAAATTGTAAGAGGAGCCAGATATGAGGTCATGTAGGAAGCTCTGGGTTATTTAAAATAAGGGTGGGTCCACCATGGGGTAATGAGGAAGCAACAAGAAACCATACTGGCCAACAGTCAGGATTCCACCATGCAGCTGGGTGTACTAAGGGGAAGGCAGGTATGAGGAGATGCAGCCATCCAGGCTGTAGAGGAGGAAGCAGGCAGGCCAGTCTGTAGAGAGTAGGAGCTGGATTGAGAAAGAGGGGACCTACTGGGAAGCCTATCTGAAGAAGACATCAGCAAAGCTGATGGAGCTGGGAATTGTAGGGATCTACCTAATCAAGCACAGATTCATGGCAGATGCCTGGAATACTGAACTGTGGCAGGGAATGCTCAGACTGTTGACTTTTGCTTCTCTGAAGGATGTATAGAGAAGTCACTTTCTTGGGACATGTGCCTTTGTAGACTTCACCATGATCCACAATAAAAAAGCACATGTTTTCCTGGACTACTACACAGAGGTTGAGGACAACGTACCCCAGATCCCGAAGGACAGAGGTCTTGCAAAAGCATTGCAACTCTGAAACCCATGAGTGTGCCTTCCAGAGCAAATGGAGAACTGTTTGTGCAGCTGGCTTAAGAACACATCAGGATATGGGAAACTTTGGGGCATGTTTTTGGCTTATAGCGTGGTAGGGAATAATGGAAGTGCTGGGTCTCATGGGAGAACAGGGCTCTGAGCAGGAATGCTCTCAGCCCCTCCTTCAAGGTTGAAATTTTATAAATAAAAACCTGTTTCAACACTAAATGGGTTATGCATCAAGGTGCCACATGGATGGGGCCAAGTTTGTTCGGTTACACCACCATCCTGAGTGTACCTGATCTCCAGAATATTTTATTTTTTTATTCTTTATTTTATTGATTATGCTATTACAGTTGTCCCATTTTCCCCCTTCACTCCCCACCACCCTGCCCATCCCCTCCCACCCACATTCCCCTTTAGTTTATGTCCATGTGTCTTAAGTTCTTTAGTGTCTACATGTCCCATACTATTCTTACCTTCCCCCTGTCTATTTTCTACCTACTGTCTTTGCTACTTATTCTCTATATCTTTTCCCCCTCCCTCCTCCTCCTACTTCCCTGTTGCTAACCCTCCATTTGATGACTTTTTTTTTTA
>PVIA01002536.1:0-194052 GCA_004024845.1 Tonatia bakeri
GAGGGTTTCTATATTTAATGTGTGGCCCAAGACAACTCTTCTTCTTCCAGTGTGGCCCAGAGACGCCAAAGGTTGGACACCCCTGTTGGAGGACTGAATGAGCCATTACAGCTCCGGCTGCTCCTAGGTTACACAGCAAGGTTCTCTCCTCCCCTGCTGCAGTGTTCCTGCCTCTGTACTCGATACTTCCTCTGATACAGAGTATGTGTCTCTAC
The DNA here is from genome assembly GCA_004024845.1 of Tonatia bakeri. Classification (NCBI taxonomy): domain Eukaryota; kingdom Metazoa; phylum Chordata; class Mammalia; order Chiroptera; family Phyllostomidae; genus Tonatia; species Tonatia bakeri. Next base: position 216 of record PVIA01002536.1, read on the forward strand.
CCTGACCGGTGTGGCTCAGTTGGTTGGGTGTTATCCTGCAAAGCGAAAGGTTGCCAGTTCGATTCGCGGTCAGGGCACATGCCTGGGTTGCAGGTCTGGTCCCTAGTCGGGGCACGTGCCAGAGGCAGCCAATCAATGTATCTCTCACACACTGATGTTTCTCTCCCTGTCTTTCTCTCTCTTTCCCTCTGTCTAAGAATAAATAAATAAATCTTTTCTTAATGTAAAAAAAAAAGAATATACATCTCTGACTTGCTTCCTCAACTGCTTACAGATTGCCTTCTTAAATCATTGTTTTCACCTTTCTACAGTGTTTCCAAAGAACCCTGGTCGTCCCTCTTGTGGCAGTAGCAAGGCGTCTCAGAAAGAGCAGAAACACAGTCAGGCAGAGTGTGAGCTTACTCCGCTAGCTCATCCCCTCACTTATAATTAGGGGGTTAGTCTCAGTCTTCAAGGTCTTCTGGTTCTGACATTTTGGGGACCGTGACTCACCTCACTATTGGGAGTCTGCTTTAGGCTCTTCTCTGCTTTGTCCACAAAGTCTTTTTCCTCAAAATACAAATAACTCTTGAACTTTATCAAAGCCTTGAAAACCAAAAGAGAAAGGAAAAAAAGGCTTATTGAGGCATCCGGAACATCCACAAATAGCACTGAGTCATGTGCTCTGCGACAGAAATTTACGATCTTTGCAGAGTTGGCTTTGCTAGATTTTGAACTACGTGCTTCTTAAAAAGTACCAGATGGCACATGTGTGTTACACATTTTTTTAAAAGGCCTTTACTAATAAGATTTGTGAGGAAATACATACATATAAGCACATACACACTCTCACCACCACATCAGAGTAACTACGACTCTCAGATATGGTTGGTGGGAATGTAGAGAGTCTGGGGATTTCTCATAAAATAGGTACGTGACTACCCTATGACCCAGCAGTTCCATTTCTAGGTACAGACTCAAAAGAAATGAAAACATGTTTACGAAGAGATTTGTTCAAGAATGCTCACAGCCCCAAACTTGCTCAAGTGTCCATCAACGGGAAAATGGATGTTTACACGTCAGTTACTTTTCAATAAAGCTGGAAAAACCAGGAAAAAGGATGAGCAGACTGTGGCACATTGACACGGTGAGGCAGCACACTGCAGTCAAACCAAACCAGAGGCACATACAACAAAATGGATGAGTCTCACCAGCAGTAAGCCAAATGCTGAAATCCAACACAAGACAACATACTGCAGGGTTCCTTTATATAAGATCAAGAACAAGCAGAACCTATGGAGCAGAATTATGATGGGAAAAAAATTCCAAAATGTAGTTGCCACTATGGGGGTGGAACAGGGGGCCAACTGGGAAAGGGCATCAGAAAACTTCCTGTCATGAAGACAGAAGACAGAACCCCTCAGGAGGGGTTTGCGTTAAGTTTAAAACTGAATGAATGAAAATCTGCACATTTCATTTTACATAAGTTTTACATCAAAAGAAAAAAACTAAACAAAGGTTGAACTCTAGCTAATGATGTGCATCTGAAGTACTTGGTTGGGGAGTGTACTGATGTTTACAATATTCTCCGAAGGACTTTAAAAAAAGATGGATGGGTGAGTAGAGAGTAAATGGATAACACAGCAATAGAATTTAGGTGATGGGTACTCGGACACTGACTTTTAAATTCTTTCAACTTTGTTACATCTGGAAATTTTCATGATAAAATGCTGGAAAACATGTGAAGGGTAGGTCAGCATCACAAGAGGCCACAGGCCACAGCTGCAGGCGCTGGCTGCCACAGGTTGTCAAACCCAGGAATACCTTAGGACAAACTTACTTTATCTTTATAGGTATCGGGCAGTGACTTGGCTGTCTCTGTGTCTTCGGGAAGACTGATATAGAATCCCAGGACATCTCCCTGTCCGTAGCCAGAAGAGTAGTGTTTGCCAATGGACTGATGGAACTTGGTTCCCTTTTTGCTCCGCCAAGAATAGCTAAATTTATCATAACCTAAGGGTGCTTGAAGGTTACCTGTCGCAATAAAAAAGACGTGCAGAAAGTCAGCGGACTGCAACTTAACTCTGGTTTGCTAAAGAAAAAAATTCTGACTCTCCTCTTTAGGGGGAGGGAAATGGTCGATTTTGTAAAATGTCTACCAAACTATTTCTGACAAAGAATTACAAAAATATTCCAAGAATTTCAAACTACTTAAACCCCCAGGAATTGAGTTTCATACCTACAATTCCATAGGCACCAAGTAGTAAAACCTAGTCACACGGTCTTACACCTCCATACCGGATTCAGTGTCCATACCACAGCCCCAGCTTACCCAGGGGCTGAGACCAGCCCAGCCGAGCAGCAGTGTCCGGCGGCATCTCGTCCACCGTGATTTCGAAGTACCAGGCCCCTTTCCGCACGCCGTGAGAAGCCCGCACCATAGAGTAGCCTTTCTCTCCAACCACGGTCAGCCGGTCATCAGAGATCTTGAGCTGGGGTGCTGCAGAGATGGAGAGGAAAACAAACGTCTGCAACTTACCGGAGACTCTTGGAGACAACTGCCACAAAACCAGGGGCCCTTATCCTCCAGGAAAACACAATAAGAGATCAGCAACAGCAGGTCAGGAACTGGAAATATTAGTTCAGGAGTTTAAAAATCTCAACACGAGGTAAAGATGACAGAGAGAGGGGGGGAAAAGGAAGAAAGCTGTTAGGCAATCCAGTTTTGTTATATGTGATTTTATTTAAGAGGACAAGTTAAAATTAATTATACCATTTATTCTCTAAAATATAATAAACCAATTATAATTGTTTGGGTCCTGATTTGAATAAACCATCCTTTAAGATGTAACTTTTTACTTTGAAACTTATTTCAGATTTTCAAAAAGAGTAAAGAGTCCTCACTCAGCTTCCCCAAATCTTAAGACCATCTATGACCATATGTAATTATCAAAACCAGAAAACATTAATACAATACTACTAATTAACCAACAGATCTTGAAAATAAGCCAATTATCAATGTAATATCCTTTTTCTGCTCCTGGATCTAATCCAAGATCCCACAATTCATTTAGCTGTCATATCTTCTCAATGTCTTTCAAATCTGGGGCAGTTTCTCAAGCCTTTCCCGACAGTGACGTTCCAGTTTGTATACCATCCCTCACTTTGGTCTGTTGGCTGTCTCTCCCTATTTAAGTCCAGGCTACCCCTTTTGTCAGGAACATCCACCCCTCAGGCAATGCTGTGCCTCTCAGAGCATCACATAAGGAAGCACATGATGTCAGAACAGTGGTGTTAAACCTTGATGGCCTGGTCAAGGTGATGCCTCCCAGGTTTCCCCACTACAAGGTTACTATTTTCCCTTTGTAATTAATAAGTATTGTGTGGAGAGATAACAAGGTATTTGAGAAAATGAAGAAAATCTGATTATGACCTGAGGTCACACAATAGCAAGGAATTACTTATTTTGTTAAGTGTGATAATAGCATTATGGTCATAAAAGAAAATACCCATACTTCTTAGAAATGCTTATTTTTTAGAATATATAGAGATTTACTTCTTAATAATTCAGAAAAAAAGAGACACAGAAATAAAGGAACAGCCCTGGCTGGTGTGGCTCAGTGGACTGAGTGCTGGTCTGTGAACCAAAGGGTGGCTGGTTCAATTCCCAGTCAGGGCACATGCCTGGGTTGCAGGCCAGGTCCCCGGTATGGGGCACGCCAGAGGCAACCACACAATGATGTTTCTCTCTTTCTCCCTCCCTTCCTCTCTCTCTAAAAATAAATAAACAAATAAATAAATAAAAAAAATCTTTTTTTTTTTTTTAAGAAAGGAACACATAAAGCAAACATGGCAAAATCTTGACAACTATTAAATCTTGGTGAAAAGTATTTTGCCCAGACCATGAGTACAGGGAAGAGTCACTGTACTCGTGGTCTCTACCTTTGCATACAGTCTGAACCTTACTTTTCTACGAGGCCATTACGTAAGATAAGGAGGGGCCCAATCAAAACCAATTGGAGGGGATGTTGTGACTCAGAAATGAGGAAAAAATTTTAGAAGGTGGGAAGCTTGATTTTATCAATATAGAAACATCTCTAATCCAATTAATACTTAACTGGGAAAAAAGCATTTGAAACAGCGTTTGCAACACTCTAGAAGTCATCTGAATTCAATCAGAAGAAACACAAAACTGAGATTAAGAAGCTTTTATCAGGGTTTTTATAATTTACCAAGTATGCCCATTGTAGGTAGGTGGGCAGACAGACGGCTCACTGAGTCTCACAACTACCACTTCGAGACATTGTGCTGATGGCGATTATGTGGCCTTTCACGACCACACCTGTCTGTGGCAGAACCTGAAGGAAACCCTGGCCTTACACTCTTCCCTCTATGCCACAATGGCTCTTGTTTTAGGCAGACACAGTGGTATCCTCCTTATATTAAGTGTATATTGTTTAACAGAACTTTCTTAGGTATTTGGCAAATTCTACCTTCTCAAATACAAATACTTCTTCCTTTACCCCTTCCTGAACAATTTGGTCCTAAAGCCACTGGGTGGGGGTGAGCAAGCAAGTGTCCATGATAGAGTAGGCTATTAAAGGGTTTACCTCCTCACAAAACGCTTATTAATTATAAAGAGGAAACAGGTAACTTCACAGGGATAAACTTGGCAGGTATCATCTCAGCCAAATGGTCCAAGTGGACATCACCAGTAATGGGACAAACTAAAATCATGTACGACCCGATGGGATGCAATGTGAAGAACATAGCCACATTTCTGTGATATTTTTATCAAAGATGCATAATTTGAATGGAATCATGAGGAACCGAAAACCCAAACTGAGGGATGTTCTGTAAAGTAACTGGCCTCTGCCCTGGCCAGTGTGGCTCAGTTGGTTGGAGCATTGCCCCATAAACCGAACAGTCACAGGTTCAATTCCAAGTTGTGGGTTTGGCCCCCAGTTAAGGTGTGTACAAGAGACAATACGTCAATTTTTCTCTCCCTTCCACTCTCTCTAAGCATGTCCTTTGGGCAAGGATAAAAAATAAATAAATAAAATAACTGGCCTCTAATTTTCAAAAGCATCAAGGTCATCGAAGCCTAGGAAAGATGGGAGTGTTCCAGACTGAAGACTTAAGAAATATGACAACTAAATGCAGCAAATGTTTCTCAACTGGATCCTTTTGCTATAACAGATATTATTGGATACACTTGAGAAGCTTGAATAGGATATGATAATGAAAATGATAGTAACGAGATGTTAATTTCCTGAATTTTGATGGTTATATACTGGTTCTGTAAGAATGTGAAAATTTAAAAATACCCACTAATTATTTTTTTTAAAGATTTTATTTATTTTAGAGAGGAAGGGAGGGAGAAAAGGAGAAGGAGAAAGAGGGAGAGAGAGGGAGAGGGAGAGGGAGAGGGAGAGGGAGAGGGAGAGGGGGAGAGAGAGAGAGAGAGAGAGAGAGAGAGAGAGAGAGACATCAATGTGTGGCTACTTCTTGTGCACCCCCTACTGGGGATCTGGCTCACAACCCAGGCACGTGCCCTGACCAGAAACTGAACCAGCGACCCTTTGGTTCACAGGCCACAACTCAATCCACTGAGCCACATCAGCCAGGGCTAAACATACCCACTAATTCTTTGATGTTCTTCCTTTCAGGAGGTGGAGCCTAATTTCCCTCCACTTGAGTGGGTTAAACCTAGTGACTCACTTCTACCAAAATACAGTGGAAGTGACTATCCAATGAAAAAGACTGGTCACAAAGGTACTTAAACACTCTATTACTCTCTCTGGTCACTTGCTCTAGAAGCTGCTGCGGAGGAGGACAGATAAGCAGTCTGTGGAGAGGCCCACGTGGCGAGGATCTGAGGGCGTCCCGTCACAGCCATGTGAGTGAGCCAGCTCGGAAACAGGCCCCCCAGCCCTGTCAAGTTTCCCGAGATGGCAGCCCCAGGTAACAGCTTGACTACACCTCAAGAGCTTTCCTGAAACAGACCACACAGCTAAGCTGCTCCCCGATTCCTGACTCTCAGAAATGGTGGGAGATATTAAACATTCATTGTTTTAGACTGCTAAGTTTTACGGTAATTTGTTATGCAGCATTAGGAAAAGGTCTTTGTTGTTAAGAAATACAGAACACAATTCTCAGAGATCAGAGAGCATCATAGCAACTTACTGTCAAATGGCTCAGAAAAAAATAGTTTTGGGCCCTGGTAAAAGAGTCATTCCAATATACTAAGGTTGCAGGTTTGATTCCTGGTCAGGGCACATACAAGAATCAACCAGTGAATACATAAGTAAGTATATAACAAACCGATGTTTCTCTCCTCCTGCCCCCAAAATCAATAAATTTAAAAAAAGAGAAAAATTTTGTACTGTTCTTACAACTTTTTTTGTAAGTCTGAGGTTATTTCAAAATCAAGTTTAAAAGATGCAATACAGACTTACCTAACTTTTGTAAGGCTCAGCATAAACAGTGGGTTGCCATTGCTATCCCAAGCATCAAGTTCTAACAAGTGAGCATGAAAGGCCAGTGTTTCACTGCCCACCCCACCCCCAGAATTACAGCTATGATGTACAGTGAAATAAGACAAGTCTCACTTTTTAAACCCAGAAGTCACTTATTTGGCCCTTTCCTACTATCAAAGTATGCTTGTCAGTGACATAAGCCAAACAAATCCACACATAATGGACTTTACACCACAGGATTGCAATGCTTCACTTCCAAATGACTAGCAACCAATACAAGTGTTACAGTTCTTAGCATTAAATAAAAAAAATAATGGCCTTCCAAATGTAATAAATACATGAACCTGGTTAGATCCAATTCAAGTAAAGAATAAAAAAGGCATATTTTTAAACAACCATGGAAATGTGAATCTGGACCAGGTATTAGGTAATTAAGGAGTTATTATTTGCCTTAGGTATGATAAGTACACAGTGGTTATGTTTTTTAAAGTCCTTGTTTGCCCTTCCTGACTGGTGTGGCGCAGCTGACTGGGCATCATCCCACAAAGCAAAATGTCGCTGGTTCGTTTCCCAGTCAGTCCATAAGCCTGGGTTGTGGTTACAGTACATGCAGGAGGCAGACAACTGATGTTTCTCTTACACATCAATTTCTCTTTTTCCTTCCCTTCCCCTCTCTCTAAAAATAAGTATATAAAATCTTTTCAAAAAATCCTTGTTAGAAATAAATACTAAGGTATTTATGGGTAAAATAATATGCTATCTGGAATTTGCATTGATAGTCCACAAAAACAATAAAAATTCATGAAGTATAATCCTCTAAAAGCAATTAATTTAGGCCTAGCTGGTGTGGCTTAGTGGATTGAGTGCCAGCCTGCAGACTGAAAGGTCCCCGGTTTAATTCCCAGTCAGGACACATGCCTGGGCTGTGGCCCAGGTCCCCAGTAGGGGGCAGGCGAGAGGCAACAGATCAATGTATCTCTCCCACATCAATGTTTCTCTCCCTCTCTTCCCCTCTCCCTAAAAATAAATAAGTAAAATCTTAAAAAAAAATAGGCAATTAATTTAAATTCACTTTCATGTTCTACTAAAGGATAGTGAATGGTATTTGTTAAGTGAATAAAAGAACTACTATACATTAAAAAGAGTTTTTTGCAGGACAAAAGAGTCACAAGCAAAGTCAGACAACCGACACACTAGGAGAAAATGTTTACAACCCATACCAGGGACTAAGGGCTAATATCCCCAATATGCACAGAAATAAAGGACCAAGATCCCAGTAAAAAAATGGGGGAAAAATCAGGTACTTCATGAGATAAGGACTCTTATACATGAAAAAGTGTTGAAACTCAAGGAAATACAAATCAAAACAGCACAAATACCATTTCTCACCTATCAGACCAGCCAAAATTAAAATACAAGACAACACATTCTGTGTGTGAGGCTACGGGAAAGCAAACACTCTACACTGCTGGTGGAAATGCAAATTAGCACAGCCTTCTGAAGGGAAATTGGGCAATATCTAACCAAACTACGCATATACTTACATTTTGGTGCAGCAATTTCACTTCCCGGAGTCTACCTTGAAAATATACCACCAACAGCACAAAAATGCATACACTCTTGATTAGTCACGGCCTCTCTGTGACTGCAAAATACTGAAAACACTCTAAATGCCCCTCTGTGGAGTGGCTGAATAAACTATGTACATCTACATAATGGAGCTTCATGATGTTAAAAAGGAAAGTAATAAGGATGATCTCTTGGAAGTAACTGATCTAGAGTAACTGTATGAAGCAAAACACAGAAGGGCATCTATACTATGCTGCCCCTAATGTACGAAAAAAAAGAGATGAAAGGAAATATACACGTAACTCTGCTCATCTGGTATATGAGCAGAAGAAATTTCATCTGGCAGAAGAAATGCAGGAAGAACAAACCAGCAACCAAAGAGAATGGTTACCTATAGGGATGGGCGAGAAAAAGGGTGGAAAAAGGGACAGAGAAGGGAGTGGAGAGGGTGATGTTGAGGAGGTAGTGACACCCTGAGTGAACCTTTCTGTACAAACTGAACTCTCAGAACCACAGTAATGTTTCACATTCGCCCCCCTCACACACACCCATGGCGCGCTAGACCCCAAACAAACGCCAACAAATGAACCTCACTGTGTTACACAGAGAAAAGAGAACGCTGTTGAAGGAGGTGGGGAAGAAAGGAACGAATCCAAGTTAACAGCGTCTTGATGGGATACTGTGAGGCCAAAGAGAAACCGAGCTGCACGTAAACGCCACAACCCAGGCCGCGAAGGTGTCTCTCGGGGCAACAGTTCTGAAACTACTTCCTGTGCGTGTCTGAAATGCACAGACACGTAAATATGTTGTAGAGGTCTAGAGTTAGGTCTCTCGCTGTTGAAGGAAGAAGTTACAAAGCAGGAAAGGTAGATGGTGGAACGACCCTGTGGTGTTTGGAATCCAAGCTACCAATGTAAACTCTGTAAAGCCACATATACATGTGTCAGTGGACACACACATTTCCTCCTTGTGCCTCCTGAGCGTCTAGAAGTGACACCTAGTAATGGTCTTAAAAAAGTAAGGTTTCTAAATACCATTATCCAGTCAAAGGAGCCATGGCTCCTTGGAGAAGTAGCTGACACTTGGCCTGGGGCATGGAAAATACCAGATGAACCAGGAACATCTTGTAATACCAGAAAGTAAGAAAGTACTTAAAAAAAAAAAAAAAGACATATCAAAGAACACAGGAACCTCAAGAATTTTCTAATGGCCACAGCTGGAATAATTTGACCAACAAAATAAAGTATACAAAATAACCTCACAGAATAAAATACTACCCATGAGTCCACACTGCTATAATCAATTTAATAATAGAGATGGGTGGGTAAAAAAAAAATATCTGTAATAATAATTTTCAAATAAAAAAAAAAAATAATAAGCCTGGCTGGCGTAGCTCACTGGATTGAGCGCGGGCTGCGAACCAAAGCATCACAGGTTCGATTCCCAGTCAGGGCACATGCCTGGGCTGCAGGCCACGGCCCCCAGCAACCACACATTGATGTTTCTCTCTCTTTCTCCCTCCCTTCCCTCTCTAAAAATAAATAAATAAAATCTTAAAAAATAATAATAATAATAAATGGAGAAAAAAAATCATCAGGCAAACACCACATTCATAATTGTAGCAAATAGATCCACTGATGGATGCTAAAATTAGTGCTTAAAGCTTTACAAAGAAACAAGTTATTTGCATAGCCTCTAAGTATCTTTCCCCAAGATGTTTGTTAAGCACAAAGGCAAAGACAGTAGAGAAGGCCGGCACAAACCGCCTTAACCAAATGACCACAGGTGACAGGAGCAGCCAGCAGACACAGTGACATCATGAACTCCATGAGATGATGCAATGAGGACCCATTTCTGCAGTGTTCCCCACCCCCCAAAAGCATAATCTCAGTTTAATTGTGAGAAAAAGACAAACCCTCACTGGGAAATATTGGGCAAAATAAGCGACTAATACACTTAAAAAGTGTTAGGACCATGAAAAACCAGCAACTACTGAGGACCTGTTGAAGATTGCAAGAGACTAAGTAGAAATAACTAAATGTAATGTGACAGCCTAGAAAAGAGGCATTAGTGAAATTTAAATAAAGTCTTTAGTTCACTACTAGCATTTACCAATGTTAATTTCATGGTTTTGATTACTGTACTATGGCTATGTAAGATGTTACCATCAGGAGAAGCTTGATGAGGGATAACCACTGTTTGTGTGACTTTACTGTAAGTTTAAAATTAGTTCAAAATGGAAAGTTTTAATAAATCATATATATGTATATGTGTGTGTGTGTAATGGCTACATAGACAAAAAATTAAGTTACTTCCTGCACATTCTGCTGCGTCTAGAAATGGGGCGTGGAGGAGTGGTTAAAGACTGACACATACCGAGTTCCGGCCAAGATGGAGGCGTAGGCAGTCGCATTGTGCCTCCTCGCGCAACCAAAACTAAGGACAACAAAAATTGAGAAGCAAAAAAAACCCAACCAGAACAGAGGGAAATGAACTGAACAGAAGTCAGACTCCAGTACATCCAGACTGGTAAGGAGCGGCGGAGTCGGAGGCCTGCGGAGAGGGGTCAAGGGGTCCCGGCGGGAAGAAGCGCTGGCTGGCAGGCGCAGGCGCGCAGGGCGCAGACAGCAGCGGACTGACCGGTGGCGGACCCTGGGCGCGGGAGGCGACTAGCAGACCCAGTGAGGGGCGCCAAGGCAACTGGCTGTCCGCAGCCACACATTTGCTCGCAAACAGTGAAAACAGGCAGCACCGCAGTGTTTCAAAGCTTAAGAGCCCCATGTGGGAACTGAGGCTGGGAGACTCTCTCAGCCTCACAGGAGACTTCTCAGGGAAGCCCACAGAGTCCGAGAAAGTGCACAAGCCCACCGCCCGGGAGCCAGCACAGCAAGGGCCCAATTTGCTTGTGGGGGGCAGTGGAGGGGATGGAAGTCCTAGAGAGAGCCGAGCAGGCCCATTGTTCCCTCTCAGACCCCGCCCCCACATACAAGTCACAACCCAGCAACTGGGGTGCCCTGCCCTAGTGAACACCTAAGGCTCTGCCGCTCTTACGAAACAGCCGCAACCAAACCAAAGGAAAATAAAAAAGATGGCTCAAACAGATTTGAAAGCCCCAGAACCAATTTTTTTAAGTGACCAAGAGATAGCCAAACTATCAGACGCACAGTTCAAAGCACTGGTGATCAGGAAGCTCACAGAATTGGTTGACTTTGGACATAAATTAGATGAACAAATGCAGGCTATGATAAGAGAAATGAAGGAAAACACACAGGGAAAGAGTGAGGGGAAGAAAACTGGGACTCAAATCAATGGAGTGGACCAGAAGGAAGAAAGGAACAACCAAACAGAAAAGAATGAAGAAACAAGAATTCAAAAAACTGGGGAGAGGCTTAGGGACCTCCAGGACACCTTTAAACGTTCCAACATCCGAATTATAGGGGTACCAGAAGGGGAAGAGGAAGAGCAACAAATTGAGAACTTATTTAAACAGATTTTAAAAGAAAACTTCCCCAATCTGGCAAGGGAAATAGACTTTCAGGAAGTCCAGGAAGCTCAGAGAGTCCCAAAGAGGTTGGACCCAAGGAGGAACACACCAAGGCACAGCATAATTACATTAGCCAAGGTAAAAATGAAGGAGAGAATCCTAGAAGCAGCAAGAGACAAGGAAACAGTAACATACAAAGGAGTTCCCATCAGACTGTCAGCTGATTTCTCAAAAGAGACCTTACAGGCAAGAAGGTGCTGGCAAGAAGTATTCCAAGTCATGAAAGGCAAGGACCTACATCCCAGACTGCTCTATCCAGCAAAGCTTTCATTTAGAATGGGAGGGCAGATAAAGTGCTTCTCAGACAAGGCAAAGTTAAAGGAGTTCATCATCACCAAGCCCTTATTATATGAAATGTTAAAGGGACTTACCTAAGAAAAAGAAGATTGAAAATATGAACAGTAAAAAAAAGTCATCAAATGGAGGGTTAGCAACAGGAAAGTGGGAGGGGGAGGGAGGGAAGATATAGAGAATAAGTAGCATAGACAGTAGGTAGAAAATAGGGGGAGGGTAAGAATAGTATGGGACATGTAGACACTGAAGAACTTACGACACATGGACATGAACTAAAGGGGGGAATGTGGGTGGGAGGGGATGGGCAGGGTGGAGGGGAGTGAAGGGGAAAAATGGGCCAACTGTAATAGCATAATCAATAAAGAAGTTAAAAAAAAATAAAAATACTCTATGTGCATTTGGAAAAAAAGAAAAAGACTGACACATATCTAAGCTTAGATTGGACAAAGCTGACCACAGCAGTTCAGGGTAACTCTGGGTCCAACACAAACATTAATATCTTACATACCTCGATCATGAAGGGCTAACAAAACCCGTTCATACAAGCAGGCTCTGTAGAGGTCTCCAGGAATAGGTTTTCCTGCCCAGCAGTCAAGTTCAAGCTTCTCAGGGTCAGGGGCGTGGGGATCAGGCTCAGCTAGAATATACCGATAGCCATCTTTGTTAAACGGGTGTTCCAAGGGGTAGCCATGAGGGGGAAGGCGCTGAGCAGAAAACAAAGGGTCACTGCAGAAAGGAAAAAATAAAATCAAGAAACTAAAACCCCTCTAGCTCAACTGCCTTTAATTTTGTAAGAAAGGTCTCTGATTTACTTCAGCTAGAAAACAAGCAACTTCACAAATGTGCTTCATTACTCAGACAGATTATTCTGCCCCCTGCAGGCAAAACAGAGAAATGAAAAAGAGTCTCTATTTGGTAAAATAGACTTAGTTAAATTACCTTAGTCTGTTCTGGTTACCTGTATCTATGACACTGACTCAGTAAGTACATCATAGAGAAGGGAGAAGAGGAATGAAGGCAATTTCCTTTACTGTACTTACTATTATAAACAAACAGAAACTCAGCAATATGAGCACTTACTATCCATTGTCTAAATGAGAGATGACCTGGATTTCATCACAGTATTAAACAAAGTGAAAGGAAGGGGCATAAGGAAGCCAGCGTTCATAACTGGTTTCACTCCCCCCCTCCATCTTGCCTTTGGAACCTCACTCCCCAGGGGAGCCAACAGAGTGCGGCCCGCGGGCTGGCTTGTACAGTGCCAAGTTTGTAACTCAGGGTATCTAGCCTGGGGTTATTTCACCCCTTAAAGTGCTCAAGCTTGGAGAAAAATGGACAGGCTTTTGAACCTCAGACACATGATCTATTGAAAGTAGGGCTCTTTTCCCTCTGATGGACTTCGCTAGCACCAAACAATACTCTAACAGTGGCGAATAGGGGTGAGAGTTCTCTGCCCACCTCCGAGCCTTCTTGGTGGTCCCTGTGGTCCCTCCGTCCTGCTGTTTGCGCTTAGCTCCTCTTCCTTTCCCACTGCTTCCTGCTGCAATTCCCCCTTTGAAGAGAAGGAAGATCACTTTCAATGAGCTGTGATAGAAGCACCATGTGGGCACTGAAATCCCATGGGGACTAACACTCCCAATGTGCATTTGTGCAACACCTACAGGAGGATTTCCTTCCCAAGAGCATATTGGATTTCACTCTGGTTCTGAATGAACACGCTGAGTGTCTCACAGCCCAGAACACTGAGTTCTGGCAGTACGCTCAAATGAACCTGGGTTACATTTCCAACCTTCCATTCTTAGTGAACTGCAACTACCAGCCCATGTTCTGAGGATGTGACACAAATGCATTTGCACTCACTCAGATTCCCAACACCCACAGCTAACAACAACTACAATAATAACAAAGCTCTTCTTACCAACCAAGTCAATACAAACATCTATAAAGAGAGAACATCCTCACTGCAAGGAGATGTTTTCTTGCTTGAACTACACAATATATTCCATGAACACGATGAAGGCACAGTTTCTGCAAAAGCACTTAACTTGACTACCCGACAAGACAAAAGGACACCGGACATGGAAACAAAAACAGAAGTGCTAGAAAGGTGTTTCTCTCCAGTGTTGCTACTGTGCTGTCCAGTGCGGCTGTGCATGACACGAGTTTAAGAAAGAAGGGTTCAGATTTAGCAGGCAATTTCAACAATTACTAGGACTGTGCCAATGCATAAAATTCAGGTTGGACTAACTGAAACTGGAACCTGGCTTGTGGAATTCAGAGCAAATATTAGTAGATAATTTACATATTTAATTTTAAAAATTGTAGCTGCATACTAAAGCCACAAGGAGCACTACCTTGTGTATTTCTGAAATAGGCACTTTAAATTTTTTCCAATCCTATCATACCCCTCAATCAGTTGGTCTTCCAGGTAAAGTCCCTGAACTGCAGGAAAACACCTTTAGGTAAACAACTGCATGTAGTGCTGTATCTTAATTTGAGGCAAGCTTAGAAATTATCAGCAGTTCCGCTGCAATGAAAAGGATCGAGACGTTGAGGGCAGGCCATATTCTGCATACACAGGACCAGATTTATGTGGAACTTCTTTTTATAAACACATCAGGTGTGATTCCTAGTTCTCATAAAAAGTTTAGTAGTTACAACTGCTGCAACATCAATATCTCTGGTTTGAGTTACCTTAATCAAAAAACTGTTAGGTTTTTATTGTCATTTGCATTTTAATTACTTTAAGGGAGTTTTAGATCTATCTTGAACAAAACAATTCTGGCCGTGTTAGGCAGAATATGACAACGTACAAGCTTTTAATTACTAAGATTAAACTGGAACTACTGTTTCATATTAAATGCTACTGCCACCGCTTTCACAATGCTTTAAAATTTTAATTCAGTTTTAGCTTCCACCACAACTCAGCAAAAAAGCATTTTTCCAAACCACAAAATACTTAAGTCTGAGAGGCTGAAAGAAGACAGAGGAGGAATTCACCTCCCAAAGAGGATCCACCTGTAAGAACAGAAGTGGCACCACATATTTGTCAAATTTTAACAATTAAGAGGAGAAGAAATGATGTAAAAGATAAACAATACACTTGGCTATTTCCAATCTTAGAATAACAGAGAACATGATTACATATTTAAGATGCCACCACTCCAAAAAAAAAAAAAAAAACAAGTTAATGATGCCATGTGTCACATAAATAGCTAGCTACCACCCGGCAATCCCAACTCTCATTTGATTACATTGGCAGTGAAGGGCCTTCCTGCTATTAGACGGGTTACTGATAAGAGCGTGCTATAGTGCGTGATCAATACAGAAAATGCTGTCATGCGAATAAACTGAAGTTCTGGGGCGAGGAAATTAGAAGATGGGAATAGGAAGTTTTTAAAGTAACAACTGAAGTTACAGAAAAAGAATGGAAAGCAACTGAATCTAAACTGTTAGTTATAAGGATACAGTCTAATGTAAACACAGTAAATACAGCCTTAAAAGTGTACCTTATTTTATACTACATCTGTTTCACTTAAGAGCGAACTGTGGTATAAAGTGCCAAACAGTTCTCCTCCTCTACCATCTGTCAGAACCTTGGCTAGCTCCTAAAAATTGAGTTTGGGGCTTTAAACATCCAGTTGAGAGTCAACCCAAAGAATACCCAGTTCTAGGCACATCTGAGTTCAACAGTTTCCAGATATTTCATCAATTAGACATTTAAACACTTACCATTTAAATTCCCACTGGTGGACACAGCACTGCTTTGTTTTTGATTGTCATAAGCAGGACCAATGTTACTAAGATCCTAGAGAGAAACATACTCAATTATGAAGGGAGTTATATAATCTAACCAATCTGGCAAGGCTTAAAAAACAAACAAACAAACAAAAAACACCCAGGAGAAATTCTATTAGAATTAGAAGTGAAATGGACAATCCTAAAAAGTCTGAAACTTGCAGGGGTCCCAAACTTGGATACTTCAGGGATCAGCAAGTAACAAGTAAAGCAGATCAACTGTAAGAAGCGAAGTGGTTTAAGGGCGATGATGAATGACAGGCACCAGGGAGTGGGGGTGATGTTGGGCCACGACAAATGAGCGTGCCCAAGCCCATTCCCTCAGCTTCCTGGTAGGTTTCAGGCCCAGTGCAGTCGCATTTTTTCATTTTACAAGACTGAAATCTGAATTTTTATGTGAAATCTTAAATTTTCAAGGCTAGCAAAGAAAGCATTTTAAGGTGCAGCAGAAAGATCTGACCTCCTGAGATGTCAAGTGTGACCCCTGTTATTGAACAAAGAGTGGAAATTCACTTTTTCCTCATGTTCTGCTAGGTGCAACAGAAATTCTTCACATGAAATTTTCTTCACAATAACCAATGTTTTTAACAGGGAAATTAGAGATAGAAAGAAAACCATGGAGGAAAAGGCAGAAAACTGTGCTTGAACAAATATTTAAGAAAAAAAGAAAATAAAAAATAACTGGAATGGCATATTTGTGTTATAAGGAAGGAAACTAAAGTTAAAAAATGTAAGAATAATATGCATAAAGTGGTAATATTTTGGGGAAGAGCCAGAACTAAAACACTAATCTCCTGGTAAGAGGTTAGTGTTCATTCTTTCCACATGTGCCAATAATGACTTATTTGGAGCCCCCCATGTTATGGGCATGTCGTGGCCGTGTGTTATACGTGGCAAATACAGAAATGTAAACAACACACAACTCGCTGTCCCCCAAAAGGAGAACATAAAGCAAATGAATGTACCTGATCCAAAAGTCCAAATTTGGGATAATCTTCTTCTGGGTCCTTACTCCCAGGATCAGGGTGTTCCTTCACCAAAAATACATCTCTTTCTTTACTCTAAAAGGAAACAGTATTTTATTACTAAAAATGTTATTCTCACAAGTAGTACTGAATGATCAACCAGCAACTCTAACTCCTAGGTACAGTCTCCAAAAAAAGACTGTTTTGCTTTTCTCTCTGATTAGAAAATTAATACATGATTATCAAAAAATTCAAACAGTGCAACTTAAAACGAGAGCCTAAAGCCTTCATAATCCCCACATCCCTCTCCAGCTCACAGAGAGAAGCACTGTTAACAGCTTGCTGTTGATTTCTCCCCAAGTGCTCTTTATTTCTAAGGACTATAATGTCTAGAACAGTGTTCTTTTTGTTTTTAAATCAAAGAAAAAAATTGTCTCCAATTTCAATATAAAATTATACTTGCAAGAGTGCAGTGAACAAAAGTTTCAGCATCACGTAACATGCAACTTACTGATTTGTGCAGAAACTATTAAAATGAGCAAGTAGTTGTATCATACTCTCCAAGACATAATACTAAGTTGTTCTCATTTTCTTAGTCATAGCTTTGTTTCAGTGAGACTAAAGAGAATTTAAGTCGTATAAAGAACATGGCCTAAATGTCAAGTCCAGTCAATCTCTGCCCACTTACCATTGTTTTGACAATGTTATTTGGCCAAGTCATCTTCCCAGGTCTCTGTCTGGTCGTCATGCACTCCCAGTATTTATCAATAAATGGTATGATATCCTAATTTTTAAAACAAAACATTAAGAACCTTATAGTTGGTTTCAAAGCTATGCTCACAAAAAGGAAAGAAAACTGCAACATTTTCATTTTCAAAGACCTTGTCAAGAGTCAAGAGAAAAACCCATGTTTAGTTTTAATGATTGAACAAACATGTAACCGCATGCAAACAATACACAGACTGTGGAGAGTTCAAACAAGCATACACAAACCTCAGTGACTGAGAGCTCACAAGTGAACTAGACTGTAATCCCAGTTGCCTGCTGAAAGGTGACCACAAAGCTAATCTGTCTTCTGAGCTCCTGTCTCCACCTGCTGGAGACATCTCCGTCTGGACATCCCATAGGCACCTCAACCTCCTTGTGAATAAAACCGAGCTCTGTTTCTTACCTCACAAATCTGCTCTGCAGATTTTTTTAATGCATATTTTTAATTTTTTAATTTAACTTTATTTTTAGAGAGAGGGGAAGGGGAGAAAGAGAGGAAGAGAAACATCACGTGTGGTTGCCTCTCACATGGCCTCCAACTGGGGACCTGACCTGCAACCCAGGCATGTGCCCCGACTGGGAATCGAACCAGTGACCCTCTGGTTCACAGCCCACGCTCAGTCCACTGAGCCACACCAGCCAGGGATGCTCTGCAGATTTTTATGCTTGCTGTTAACACTTTCAATCAGCGATCACCCAGAAGCCCAACCGAGACAACACAGAGTCACCCTGGATTCTTCTCGCACAACCTTCACAACTGATCGGTAACCAAATAAATTTTATTTCCTTTCTTTATTAATGAGGGGGGTGGGGAGAGAGAAAGAGAGAGACTTCCATTTGCCGTTCTACTATTTTATGCATTCGTTGGCTTATTCTTGTATGTGCCCTGACTGGAGATCAGACCCACAACCTTGGTGTATCGAGATGATACTGACCAACTGAGCTACCTGGCCAGGGCACCAACAGAATTTTAAATTTTCAGAAATTTCTCACCAATCAGGCCTCCTTTCCATCCCCACCACTCTTGACTGCGGTCCTCACCAGTTCTTGCCTGCATGACTAAAACAATGTCTGAGCTTGATCTTCTGGCATCGCCTCTCCCCTTTCCAGGCCATCCTGCCACAGCCCACCAGATTTACGACACCACCACCAACACCTTCCACTAGAGCTGGTTCCATGAAAACCTACGTAAATACTATTCTTACCAAAAATGTTTCACTTGAACCTAGTTATGAGGAAAATATCAGATAAATGCTGTGAACCCTGAGGAAGAAGATACCTACTCAAAAAGGCTCCACACGGCTAACTAGGCTTAAATTTAAAAAATAATAATAAAGTAAAAGAGTCTAGCAGATGTTTTCTACAGAGGCCTCACCAACTGCACTTCAGGGAGAGGTCTGCACTGAACTGCCAGCCTGCAGTGTGTATTTCAACCAATAGGACTGAGGCTTTCCCCATCCAATCAGAGCTACGAGTCTCTGACCAACCACAGTGGCTCTATTCTGACCAATCAGGGCAGTGCCTTTTGGACCAATCAAAGCAGGAGGATTTGGAGTCCTTATTTGCATGAGGACAGACTAATCAGGGACTGGGGCGGGGACTTCTGTCCATATAAGCCAGCTCCTGGTGGGCTCTCCCAGAGCACTCTCTTGTCCTGGAAGGTTGTGTCGTCCTTGCTTAGCTAAAACAACAACCATGTCTTGCCAGAGCAAATAGCCTGAGGCTCCAGAGCTGCTTCATAGCCAGGCTGTTTTCAGAGCCCTGCTTATCACAGCTGGGCTGTTTTGAAATGAATGACAAGTTTCCTTCTTAACTGCATTCCAAATTGGGGACTTGTTGATGGTGAATGTCCAGCAACCACTGGTTGACAATGCAAATTAGGAACATCGTGCTAGAATGGTCTAGGCTCTTCCAAAATTTTTTGTTCTTTAAAATTTTAAATGTCATAGCAAACTGACAAAAAATAAATAAAAAAATAAGTAAAGAAACGATTCCAGATTACAGACAAAAGAGACACTGCAACTGAATGTAATGTGTAATCCTTGATCAGATCCTGGATGGAGGAAAAAGCTATGAACAATATTGAGACATTATCGAATACCGAATACATACTGAATAATACTGAAAAAAAAATATGTATGTACACTGTATACAAAAGGATACAAGTTGTATATATTAGATACTTTATTGTATCAACTAAATTTTTTGAGTATGATCACCATATTGTGGTTGAGATAATAATGGGTAAAGTGTAATATCTGTAATTTAGTCTCATACAGCATAGAGGGAAAATACAGATGTGCAGAGATAAAGCAAATGTAGAAAATATTAACTGGCAAATCTAGGTGAAGAATAAATAGATGTTCATTGTACTATTTTAATTTTTCTGTGATTGAACATTTCAAAATAATTTGGGAAAAAGATAAACTACAAGAGAAAAAAACAAGTCTATCACAGAACACCTCTATTTAAAGCACCTTTTAAAAAAAATATTTATTTATTTTTAGAGAGAAGGGGAGTGAGAGGGAGAGAAACATCAATGTGTGGTTGCCTCTCACTTGCCCCCCCCATTGGGGTTACAGCCTGCAACCCAGGCATATGCCCTGACTGGGAATCAAACCGGCAACCCTTTGGTTCTCAGGCCCATGCTCAATCCACTGAGCTACAACAGCCAGGGCTATTTAAAGCACTTTTAACACAGGGGAAAAAAAGGAGACAGGGGCAGGACCCTCTGCCAACTCCTGCAGCTTCTAGAATTAAGCCCTAGTTTCTCTCTAGCAGAAAAGGGCCTCGCCAAAGCCTGATCCTGGCTATGTTGATCTAACTGCACATCCTATAGCAGTGTCTTTCAAACTGTAGGTTGCCAAACTATTAGTAGATTATAAGTGAAAGCTGTTCTATAGATCAGGACAGAAAACGTCAGAGTGCAGAAGGAAAAGATCATATGGTAAGCCTCGTTAGATGAATGTTTTGTTTTAGTTGTAAATGAAAGTTGGGTAGGTATGAATGTATACTAGGCCACAAAGTAAACATCATTTGAAATTACTTAATTTTCACATTTCTTAACATGAATCACAGCAGGAAGGGCTCCAGGATGGAATAATCAAGTAACTTTGAATCCTAACTGGTACTCATGTGGTTTTCCAACTTAATAATAAAAAATAACTGTTTTTAATAAAAGGCATTTATAAATTGACTGCCTTTCCCTGTGACAAAAATCTGTGATGGCATCTTTAAAAATAGCTCAACTAGGCTGAAAAGGTTCACCTCAAGATCTGACTATTAATTGAGAGCTAGACAGTTATTTGCTTCTATAAGGCCAACCAAAACTACTTAAGGATTCGTCCTAATAGCTAAGCCAAATGACATAATGTACACACATTAGGAAGTTATTAAATCACATAAAATAAGAATAAAACAACCACTGTATCAAGTAACATAGTCATACAAATTGGGGGGAAGTACTTATTGTTGAAGATTATATGTAGACATTCTACCTGATTCTTTGGCATAATTGCAATTACACTAATTGCATCTCTACCTTATCTTTGGAGAACATGGTTTTCGGATGTTCATCTTGTGTTCGGGACTGCCACGTTAGGTTGGCCAAAGCACTAAGGCACATCTCCTTCAAGTCTATCAAAAACAAAAAGGAAGGAAAAGTTACCTATAATGCCAACTCTTATTACCAAAAGAATATTCAACAATATGGTCTACAAATGAAAAACTATAGTACTAAAAAGTAGAGTCATCATTTGACCTGAAACAGACAATAGCAATAACTCAGAGCTAAACCCAATGAAACTTCTACCAGATACCAGGCAAAGGATTCCTGATTCTGCTAAGTCCACACCCTTTTTCCGTCCCAGCTAACTACAGGACAATTCTGTTGCAATACCCCACAGTACTCTGTTCTTACTTGCTTGCTTCCGGAGGAAATAGGTATTCCCGCTATGGTGGCACACGTTGCAGTGAAAGCTGTAGTTGGTCATGAAAGGTAGACAGGATCTGCAGAACAGCCGAATTGTACAAATTAGCAAACTTCTACACACACGCTTCTTTGTAAGAAGTAAAACAACAGTGCAAGTAATGCTGCCATATTAATATGCATATATTTATATAAGATTAAAACTTCAAAAGGTAACCAAAATCAAAACAGGGCTTGCATTTTTACAAATACCTGGGTTTAAAAGATTGGAAATATTTGAGTGTCACAGATATTTAATAAGGCACTCTAGGTCTCACCTAGAGTGATATTAACAAAAATGGAAAAGACAAGTGTAGAAGAAAAACTGGTAAAGCTTGGTGGCTGACTAAATGGAAGAGTGGGCAGGAAATGAAAGGAGTTCTAGCCACTTAAGACAGCTTGTACCATAAAGAGGAAATCTCCTGAAAACGGGAGTTCAGGGCCAAGAGAAAACCTGTCTGTTTGAAGACAGAAAGGAGGAACCCAGGAGAGGGAAAGAAACTGAGTATGACAGAGACTGAGAAATTCGTGCATTAGGGAAGGAAAGTTGGGTGGTGATTGTACTGGATGACTAGAAAAACACAGGGAGAACTCAGTCTTAGAAAAAAGAGAGTAACAAAAATAAAAGATCAGTGTAAGTTGGAAGAGAAATCAAAATAAAGGCAGGTTTTTCTTAGACTGAAACTAGATTCAGGTATTCTCAAAAAGGAGGTTCCCAAGTGTGTGCCCACCGCTACCACTCATGGAATTAAGAAACATTCTTATGAATGTTAAGATTGAGCTCCCTTGTGCTCGCTTCGGCAGCACATATACTAAAATTGGAACGATACAGAGAAGATTAGCATGGCCCCTGCGCAAGGATGACACGCAAATTCGTGAAGCGTTCCATATTTTTGGACTTTGTTTAAAAAAAAAAAAAAAAGATTGAGCTCCCTTACCTTTACTTCTCCCTAGAACCCCTTCTGTTAAACAGCCTGTGTGATACACATATAGAAGGCAAAGCCTCATGCCGGAGGCAGGTATGGATATAGTTATTTAATCCAAACACAATCAGGTGTTTAGAGCAGTCTTTTTTCCTATCTTTCTAGTTCACTTCCTCCTCTCAGCCGTAGAAGATAAGGTGTCCCACTTATTGGGCTTCAGCTGTTAACTTCCCAAATACAGGTACAAACTGGTCTTTATCAAAACTCTGAACTGTGGACTGATTCTTCCCTGGATTGCTCCAAGTTATCTCTTTGGTAAATTTCCTTTCCTAGATCCTGTCTATCCAAACCACCACAGTGGCCAGGTTTTAGGTCTTTTCTAAGCGACAAGATTTGCTCAGCTAGTTTATTTTCCCTACAGATATTTCTACCAAGATCAATTCTTTCTTCTAGATCCTTTAGTACTTTTCTTCCTTTTGCAAACATTTTATACCAACTCACCAGTCACATGTTAATAGAATATTAGCATTTCTAAAGACACACCTTAACTTTTTCTCTAGAAAGCATTCAACAAACTACAAACAAGGGTATTTCTTCACAATTCCACCCAAGGAAATCAACTTAATAATGCACCCTTATTTTGAGATAGTACTGTCTAAATTTACTGGTATTATACGGACCACAAGAAACACCAAGGAAAGCCAGCAGTACAATTATTGCCAGTCAGTAATTGTCACTTGCTAGCTGCTGATAAGGAAAGAAGCCTTTCATTCTCACTCCTAAAGTGACTTTAATTCACTAGAAGAGGTAAAAGATTGGAAATAGGTTTTGCTCAGGAGAGAATTCAGGATACCTAAAGGAATGAATTAGAAGCAAAAGCTGAAAAAGGATGGCTCAGGCATGAAGGGTCATCTCAAATTTTTGACTTCAGGCTTTGTCCACCTATACGCAACCCTTTCCCAAAAATCCACCAACACCCAATACAAGGTTCAAATGATACTGATTCAAATCTGTTTATACAGTACTTTGTAAGTGCATGATTTTGTCTCAAAATGGTTGTGAGCTCAAGAGCAGGGATAGTACCCACCACTGTACCTATTAGGGCTGTGCTCTCAGTAGGCAGAAAACATGCTCAGGGCATTAAAACTCACTGAACAGAGGTTAGGAGGCACAGGAGAAACTATACATTTATACTGGCCTACAAACAAACTGTTGAACATGTTGAGATCTGTTTCACAAGCGATTCTTACAAAGACTACAGAAACTACTCACGAGGTATCTATGCCAAAGGTGTCTGCTGTGAACCATTTTGTACATATCCCACACTGCAGCTCCACTTCTCCCAGCTGCCGGCCATTCTCTTCATCCACGGAGCCCACTTGAGTATCCATCACCTCGGACGTATCCCCAGCACCTTCCTGTGTCCAGAGAGCAATTAGAGAATCCAGTGAGTTGACCCGACTGTATTTCTGACTCGCTTAAAAACTAAAGAAACAAAAAACCAACCTTATTTTGCCTTACAAACATTCAAAAAGAAATACTTACTAGTGTATCTTTTCCATTAGAGGATTCTGTCTCCAAACCACCACTCACATCAACAGAGTTTGCATCCCTACAAGATAACGACGGCACTCAAGTAAAGATTTTCAAGAGAAACGAACCTCAGAACGCCTATTCCCATAGAAAATGATCGAAGTACTGCTAAACTTCACAGACTTTTCAGCTAAGCCCGTTCTCAGGCTCGATGCCCAGGGTTAGGAAGAATGTGGTTCAAACAGAAGGAGGCCCATGGGACACAAGGATGCCTAATCGGCCCTTCCAGACAAATCTACAAGGGATGGAATTGGTCCTGGGGGAGGTTCACAGACGTACAGTTCCTCCCACTGTTTCAGAGAGACCGCCACTTCTTCCAGTGTGGCAATGCAAAGTGGTTTCTTCTCTGGGCTAGTTGAGGGGTTTCTGCTAGAAGACCGTACTACCAGCCCCACATAGGGGTGCAAGCACCGGAGACAGGACAAAAAAGTTAGCTCTCACAGACCTTAAAAGGTGCGGAAAGGGGCGTAGTCTGAGACACAGTTCAGAAGGGACGGGCCAAGCGGCGGGCGGGACTACGGTCCCGGAGGGGGCAGGGCGAGCCGTTGGGTGCAGGGCCTAGGTTCGGAAGGGGCGGGCAGGAGGGCTCCCGGGAGCCGCGGGATTCCAAGAGGGGCGGGCCTCCCTTCCCCTGCCCTCCAGTGGCTGCAGGGCGTTTTACCCGCTTTCGGCCTCTCCGGAACTGGGCTCTGCTGCTGGAGCAGCAGATGTCCCCTCTCCAGCTGGAGCCGCTGCTACCGCTACCACCTGCTTCGTCTCCCCTTCCTCGGTTGCTGCTGCATTCGCAGCCGCTGCTGTGCCAGGTCCTGCACCCACTCCAGGTCCAGGTCCAGTTCCCGCCGCCGCCATCACTGCCGCTTCCTAGACTTCTCGCGATAACACTCTCTCCGTCTCGCGCGAGTTGGTGACTGGCTCTAAAATCTTCAAATAGTAAAGCCTCGTGGTGGGTCCGCTGCCTGTCTGAGTAATGCACACTCCTGGCCCACTTTAAGGTCCCGAGGGCAGGCAGAAGTGGGCGGGGCGGCGGGTCTTGGCTAGCCACAGGCAAAGCAAAGTGAAGGCAAAGGAGGATTGACTCTTAGTGGGATTTCCTCTAGTAGTAACTTCATTCCCGGGGCGGACGCTCCCTGAGAGCACTGGCCGCCTACAGGTTTGAACGCAGTCGTGTGCATTGCAAATGTCCCTTACCTATAAATGTAGGAAACGTCTTCCGGAAAATCTAGCCAATCTCACTGCCCCGCCGCAGAAGTAGTTTATTCGTTGCACTTCCCTAATGATCTGCCGTTTGGTACAAGTTTCCAAGTGGCCTTTAGAAATGGGAGCCTAGACAGTTTGAATCTAGAGCCTCAGCTACGGCGAGAGGACCGGGGAGGGGATGTGAATGGAGTATCCAGGCGGGAGAGGCAAGAAGCATTGTGTCTTCTAGAAGCTGCAAGCCAGTTCATATTTCAAGAGGCGGAAAATGAAGCCGGCAAGTTAGGGAGCCAGGTGCTGTGGGACTTAAGAGTTTAGAAAAGCTTGGTCATTAGAGAAAGGAACAGGTACGGACTAGAGGTAACAGCGGCAGTGTTGGCAGGTGAAATCGTTGGAGTGGAATCATTCAGAGCCACGGCCTTCCAGCGAGAATACAAACCCTTATAAGTATTCGGGCCAAGGTAGTTTCCAGGAAATCAGTGTTACAACCTACTTACTAAAAAGTTGCCGACTCTGTCTCACTTTACAGATAAACTAAACTAAAATAAAATAAAATAAAATAAAATAAAACGACTTTTCTCCAATCCTGCCTCTAAATCTTACTATGGTGTATTGCCCCAGGGTGTACAAACCTCTGGGATACTAGGCACAAGAACAATTGGTAATGTGTAGATATTTTGACTTCCCAATTGGTTCTCAATTATTTGTTCTCAACAAAACCAAAGGAGGATATAACTGAATTACCAAGTGATAGAGTATTTTTTAAATTGTTGGTGATAAGTGCTAATAGTACTGAGTAAACCTTTAGAAAAAAAAAAGCACACTTATACAGATTCAAAGTATATACCCCAAAATATTTGTTGTAGTGGAGGTTTGAACAATGACAAAACCTTTTTTTTTAAGATTTCTTTTTCTTGGTAGCACACCCCCAAATGGGGACCTGGCCCTCAACTCACACATGTTCCCTGACCAGGAATCAAACCTGTGATCTTTTGGTTTTATGCCCAACCCACTAAGCCGTGACAGTCAGCGCAACATGGTGACAAAATCTTTGATAAGCCTTCCTCCAGGAGACAGAGATTGAATCCTCCCCTCGAGTATGTGGGCTGTGTTTAGTGACTTACTTCTAAACAACAGAATATGGAAAAGGAAAACTAATTTTTATAGGGGAGAAGTGCAGACACCACCTTAACCAAGTGGCCAAGGTTATCATCACCAGTTACAAGTCACGCTGATATATTTGCACCCTCATATGATGCATTAAAGAAGCTACTTTATCTCTGTTGAATTCTTCCCTAAAATTCATAACCCAGTCTAATCAAAAGAAAAACATCAGCCAAATCCAAACTGAGAGATATTCCAGAAAATACTTGACCAGTGTGGATGAAAAAAGGGCCACATATTAAACATAACAAGCTCAGGGGAGGCCTGCATGGTGGCCTTACAAACTCAAGATCTGAACTAGATTCTAGAGTAACCACACAGGATGGACTGAAACGAAAACTTCCTAACTAAGCCCTGGCCAGGTGGCTCAGTTAGCTGGGATATGGTTCCAATATGCCAGAGTTGCAGGTCTCATCACTGGTCAGGGCGCATGCAGGAGTCAACCAATGGATGCATGAATGGGTGGAGTGGCGGGTTGATGTTTCTCTCTCTCTTTCTCACCAATAAATAAAAAATTAAAAGTTATGATAGTGAGAAAGCAGTCCAGATGACTAACCATGGTGCATGAGAAAGCAAAGGAACAGGAAAAACTGGAGAATTCGGCGTCTAGAAGTCCACATGAGAAGGCAGGAACTGGGATGGTGAGAGGTTATGGTAAGAGAAGAGAACATTTGAGTTTCAAGGTTTTAGGAGAATTCCCTCCCTCTTTCTCACAGCCAACTTACCTGTGGGTAAAAGTGGGCCAGGCTAAGGTAAAATCAGACCTAATTCCTGGGATGGGAAAGCAAGGCATCCACCCAACGGGGCACCTTCTCAAGATAAGGTTAATGAAAATCACTAACAGAGGACTGGGTGGGATGTTCAGGGTGCACAAACAGGAGAAACCTTGTTAGAAGCTCTCTCTGTCCCCAGCAGAGAACTCAGCAGCTTGCCAGAGAGTGGACTGGATACAGCTGCCTGCTGAAGGCTGTTATTCACCTCACTGTGTGGTGAAAATACAGAGCCCATTATCCTCTTGTCCTCAAATATAGTAGTATTTGAATGCTTGCAGTTGTTATTTTTGAGTGGTGGGTTCATAAAGACCACTTATTCTTGTCTTCTCTGTTTCCCTAGTATTCGACAGTGTTTGTCTGTTGCTCAAATCAGAAGTAAATAAAGTCTTTCAAAAAGTGTTCTTTTTCTTCTTCCTCCCTCTTCCCCACCATGTCTCACTTTCGTCCCTTCTCAATTTATTTCTTGAATTTTTGTAAGGGTTTACTTGCACCAAACTAATGACATATGCCAGGGAGCAAGATCTCAAATGCTCCCTTGTCCCTTCTCGGTTCTGCTGCCTCTCACCAGCCCACTGTTTGCAGTTTTATCTCCTCACGAGGATTGCCACAGCTGAGTCTTTGTGTTGCAGGCTTTCCCACTCCCGTCCACCCTCGCCCGTCCTTCGGCCCCTCCTCATCACCTTATCTTTCCTTGGGAGCTACTTACTGCCTTTCGGAGAGAACTCAGTCTCAGGTCTGTGGTCAAAGGTGCCCAGCGAATGACCCCCTAGTCCTGTTGGAATCCCCCATTCTCAACACACTCCACCCCGTCCTCAGCTCTCTAGGGCTGGTCTTCCCTGCTTTTCCCCATCTGGATTGTGCCTCGCTCTTGTATCCGTGTCTATTACATCAAGACCTCTGTAAAAGTTATTTCCTCCAGAAACTTCGTTTTTATGTGAGCAAAGTCCTCAGTAATAAAGTAGAACATTTTGTGGTGGATTCCGATGGCCATAATCCCATTTGGCTCATGTATATGAAGACAAATACAGGTAATCATTTCACTTATAACAAATCCTGATGCTTATTTGGAATATACTTCTTGGAAAGGTTCAAAAGCAACCAGCTTCCTAATCAACACTCAGTGCATTTTTGCCTCCTTTTCTTTGCTTGCGCTATTCTTTCTGGCTTGAATGGCAAATGTTAAAAAACAAGTTTCAAAACAGTATTCTGACTATTGTTTCACCCCATAAGATTGAATTCTTTTGGATGAAGTTATAAAGAAGTCTTTCTTTTGACTGATGGATTTTTCTGGACTTGAGAATGAAAAAGGAGTATTAAAAAACCAGCATTGAGCCCTGGCTGGTGTAGCTCAGTGGGTTGAGTGAGGGCTGTGAACCAAAGTATCACAGGTTCAGTTCCCAGTAGGGCACATGCCTGGGTTGCAGGCCATGGCCCCCAGCAACTGCACATTGATGTTTCTCTCTCTCTTTCTCCCTCCCTTTCCTCTCTAAAATAAATAAATAAAATCTTTAAAAAAACAACAACAACACACACAGCATTGCCCTGGTGGGCGTGGCTCAGTGGATTGAGCCACACCAGCCTGCAAAGGGTTTCCAGTTTGATTCCTGGTCTAGGGCACATGCCTAGGTTGTGGGTCAGGTCCCCAGTAGGAGGTGCAAGGGAAGCAACTACACATTGATGTTTCTCTCCCTCTCTTCCTTTCCCTCTCTAAAAAATAAATAACATCTTTAAAAATAATAATAATAAATGTGCTCACTGTTTTCTAATTACAAATCTAATCCATAGAAAAATCTAAAATACTACAGAACTATATTATGGAAAGAACAGGAAATCTCTGTAATCACCTCCCTTCCTTCAGAGATTACTACTGGTAAAAGCCCAGTAAGCATAAACCTTAATGGTAGTTACCCATTTGGATATTTGTTTCAATAATGTTGACTCAAAAGCCAGGCCCTTTGCTACCCACCCTATCCTGGGTCCAAACACCCATCTGGTCACATAAACTTAGTGTAGCGCCTAAGTGAACACTACACGCGACAGGCCAGCTGTCTGACAGTCCAGGATTGACAGCTCTCTCTTGGGCTGATGAGGTCCTGTTTGTGTTGGCCCATCATCAACCTGGAGGAACACAAAGGAAGCTGCCAAGTCTGATGTAAGAACGAACTGAAGTGTCCGGAAGGGAGAGCAGAGACTGTGGCTGGAGTTTCTGGCTGAAGGTGCTAAACAGACCATCCTGTCCCCAGAGGGCCTCAGGATCCAGTGGCCTTTCCAGTTGCATCTTGACTACAGCAAAGAATAGTGGTGCTAACTTGTTCCTCTGTGGTTTGAGGTCTCCCCAAACTAGGGCTGAATAGGTAGAGGCAGTGGACCAGGGGCACTCACGTGTTACAAGGTGCTGGCATTGAAAAATCTCTTTGGCCTCTGGGCAGTGCCAAGGAGCTGATCTGGTTTAGATGCCACCCACAGAGGAAAGAAGCAATGAAGTCATGCTACTTTGTCCCCAAATCAGACCAGAGCCACTGACACGCTCTGTCAGGGAACTGAGTAAGAGCATAGCAAAGTTCATCAGGCTTACAGAGTATCTGGGTCTCCAGGCCTCTGATTGGACATCAGAGGTTTTTTGTACGCTGTAAATGCCCCTTGTCTGAGTTAAGAGGCTCAGCTCGGGAGCTAGGAAACACAGCTGTGGATGGGCTTCTTGGTGGTTCTTGAAGGGTGCAGAAGCTGAAACTATCAAGGAGTTGGGGGATTACCTGAGTGACTACATTTATTGCCATGATACTGATGCAAATCTGAAATTATCTGATAGAGGCTAAGGGAGGAGTTTTTAACAGTTCAGAGTCCTGACCGTCCTTTTGGAAGGCAGTCTTACTTCTCTCATAATAGGGTGGAATCACTAGAAAAGGTTTAAATGCAACCTAATGGCAGAAGCTTGAGTTGAGAAGAGCCCTAAACAGGTAAATTTTGATGTTAGGTGGAGTTCCTTGGTGGGTAGAGTCACTTGGTTACTGCCGTGAGTGGCGAGTTGAGGGTCAGAGGGCAGTATGTGTGGCTGTTTGGTGGGAGGGAAGGGGCGAGGTTCTGACTAGCTTGTCCCACACCAGGGGCAGTGCAGGTGTGTTCTCCTCTCCCCTGGTTCTGCCAGCAATACGTCTCTGGTCACCCTATCTGGAAAACTCCTGCAGTGTTCTTCTCAGAGAATGAGGGTCCAGCTGCATAATCTTGAGATAATGCTGAGAAGAGCGCTCAGGTCTCGAATGCACGTGGCAACCTTCACTTTGCTTCTTCGCCTAGAGGAATGGAATGGAACGACTGTTTCTGAGGGGTATGCTTCCTTCCTTTTTTTAACCAACGCTTCCAGCAGGAGGCAGCAATATGCTGAGTATTGTAGCTGGAAGCTAAACAACCCTCATTCCTCTTGATTTGAGTAAGGAACAAACGAGGGCCAAAATCTGCTTTCCTGTGCTATGGCCTCTGAACTGTAGTGGGAAGGAGAGATTCCCCTCCACTTCGGCAATGGGGCTTCCTGCCCTACTCTCCCTGCAGGATACTTTCAAGTCACTCTCATTCAAGAAAACCTAATGTTCAGGGGTTGCACTTTCCCCCAGTGAACCTGCATTTCCTTTCCTTCTCATGCTTATTTAATCTGCTGTAGATGAGGAGGCTTTGCTCAAGTTATTTCCAGAAACCGAGGTGTCTGCTGCTTGTCACTGGGGTGCTGGCTCTTCCATGCAGGATTAATTGTCCCCACAGCAAGGAGCACGTGTCCTCTGCTCAGCAGGGGCAGGGAGGGTTGGCCATGATAAATTCTGAACCTTATTTTGAGGAGGCCAGGTTTCTGATTTCACCAACGGAAGCTACATGTACAAAACAAGACTCACATGTGGCTTTAATCCTTAAAGATATGTTACATCAGCTTCTGGAAGGCTTAGCTTTGCCCTCTGCTGTCTCTAGTACTTAAAACAGTACCTGCACATAGGCACACAGTAGGTACTCAATAAATAGCCCTTCAGAAATGAGAAAATGCTATCCATCTTCTTTCACTCCTTTGTCCCCACCCCAAGTCTAAGCAACCCACCAAACATTTGAATGACTCTAGTTCCTTTCACCTGATTCACCTTAACCCCAGTCTGTTACTGACTTGTTCTATTACCTCCAACCAACATCCTAGTTGCCTACAGCTCAGAATCCATACAGCCCAGACCTTGGTTCCCACCAATGGGGTATAAAGAGCATGGATTTTGGTGCTGGACAGATAAAAGCTGGAATCCTAATTCTGACATGTGCTAGCCATGGACAAGTATAAAATGGGAATACAAACACCTGCTTTTGAGAGATGTAGTGTAGGAGACCGTTCTGCATGGCGTGGGCCTAGCTCCCACTCGGAGATGCACAGGACCCACGCCCACGGATAGGTTCTCCTGTGGGGAATCAAGCCTGCTATGTACCTAGGCTGCTTTGAGTCTTGCTTTTTGCTAAAAATTCCCTCACCCTGAATCGAAACAGCAAGTGTTTGCTATAACTTCCTAAAATCCATGCTAAACCTTCCAAGGATGAGTGTAACCAGTTCAACC
Organism: Tonatia bakeri; assembly: GCA_004024845.1. NCBI lineage: Eukaryota > Metazoa > Chordata > Mammalia > Chiroptera > Phyllostomidae > Tonatia > Tonatia bakeri. Next base: position 31,800 of record PVIA01002536.1, read on the forward strand.
ACTTTTGCCTTTTCATTTGCAAATAACCCTCTTCTGTGATATGATTAGCGGCATTGGCTTCTTTGTTTTCTGTAAAAGGTCACCACCTAAAGCAAAACTATGCACAGTAAATGAGGACCATCATGTAATGTGCAGAGAAACCCAATAAAGGCCAGTCATGGCAAGGGCCAAGGCTTTTGCTCCCCTTAAGAGAAAAGCCATGCTGTCCCTTTTCCTCCACTGGACTTGGTAGTCTGTGTGAATGTCTCATTTCATCCATAATGACTCGGACACTGCAGGCTGGTGTCTGCATCAATGTAGACCATAAATAAGAGTGCAGTAAAGCTCTGGAATGCAGAAGGCATTCATTCAATCAATGTTTTTGTTTGTTTGAACAATCTAATCCTGTGCTACTTAAATTTACCTTGTGCTAGCCAACACGCTTCAGCCTCACCTAGTATCCCTACACACGCTATATTCATTCCAGACACCGCACCTTTGTTCAGGTAGTTTTCCCTTCACACTGCACTCTTCAGCTGCTCCTGTCCTGCTGACCAGTCATACTCTTCTTATTTGCATTTAATCATACCGCCTGGGATTAGTTTTTCCGCAGGTGTTTGTCTTGAAATTCTCTTGTATTGCCTCAAGATCTAGCATCGTGCTGGGCACAGATGAGAGGCTTAGCAATGGCTTGTTAAATCAGAACAAGGTTGGATTTAGCTGAAAAAGACAACTTGCTAGGTCTCTTAGTGAACCCAGCTCTTCCTGAAATACTGGTTTTCAGACCTTGGGATTTCTTGGTTGGCCATGCGTTCTTGGGCTTTCCTTGAGTTGTTTCAGCAGTGATGGATGTCACACTAAAGGGTGCCAGTAGGGAGATGGCCTCCATCCATACCTCATGTGACCACCTGAGAGCTGGAGAGATGCCCACAGCTGTGCCAACAGCAGCGTGGAGGTTGGAAAATCACTGGAACTTCAGGCCCCTATATGCCACTCCTGCTCACTGGGAACAGTTCCCAAAGTTTGCTGATGGCCTTCTCACTGTTTACTTTGTGCAGCTCCTGAACTGGCATTTCTTTCTGATCTGTTTTCTGATTTGCCCAGACCAGAAACCTCCATGACACTTCTCTCTTTCAGCCTCACCAAGTACAATCAGGCCTCCCTCCCAAGTGGCCTGTTTCCATTTCCACCGACCTGGTTCAGCCTCCTCATTCATGTATGGAAAACCCAACAGCTTCCACATGCTTCCAGCTGAACTGCTCTCCCACTCTCTGTACCTCCGGCCATTCATGATCCAGGAAGACACTCCCCAAATTAAAATCCTTCCGGTCCTGTCAAGTCCCTCTTCCTTTGTGAAGAATTCTGATTCCCTTAACTCATGGCATCAATGTAGCCTCCAAGCCTCAGACAATCACATATTGTTTTATGACATTTCCAGGTGTCCTTTCGCTATTCATAGAGCCTCTTTCTTCCAGATCAGGTTGTAAGCATCTTGGGAACACACATCACAGCTTAAAACACTCCTTTGAATTTCCTGGTTCACCGCATGTGGGCTGGCCCCATAGTTGTGTTTTGCAGTTGGGAAAACCAGAGTCGGATGCCAGGCTGTGAGGAGGCCAAACTGTGATGGTTTCCTAGAGTTTGCTCTACAAAAGCTTTAGGACTCCATACACTGGGGTGTCAAATTGGACCACAGGAGACCTATCTCTCCAAGATTTTATTTTCCTTGAGGACAAGGGCTGTGTCCTAGGTCTTTGCTACTCCACAGCATCCAGCCAGAATCATGTGCAAGAAATACCTAGGTTTTCTGGAGGATACTTTTGTTCAGGGGGAAAGGTGCACAACTTGTGAACAATTTTGTCAGAGAAGCCGATTTCCCCCATCCTTGGACCCTGAAATATACACCCTAAAAGGGGAATGGACCTGACCACATAGACTTGTGAGCAAGACCTTGGGTTGGATATCAGGGGAGGAGGAAGATGCTTTCAATGGAAAGCTACAGAACTGGGGAGGGTGATCCCATCTCTAGTTGGAACTTTAGTTGTTGTTGTCTTTGTCCTTGTGGTGGCCCCTCCATAGTCCTTCTTTTTATACAAAGAGGGTATGCTGTATGCCCAGTCGACATGCCACTGCGGCCGGATCCTCCCCCACACCATCATCAGGCACATGGGAATAGCGCTGCATTCCCAGGGGAGGTAACTCCAACTTAGCGATAGAAAAGGCCACGAAGGCCCACTGCTCCCCAGACAGCAGATTGACAAGCACTATAAGCCCAGAGCTTGTGAAGTTCCCATCAGCCACTGCCAAAGGCCATCCATCCCAAGTACATTCTGTGATAAGAACTATACCTTGTCTCTCAACAAAGACCCAGTTCAAATCCAGTCCCATCTCTCATTACCGGTGTGCGATTTTGACTTCTGAGCTGGTCTTCTAGGGTGGAAGATGAGGATAACACTTGCCCCCTTGCGTCACAGGGTCAGCATGAGAACTGGATGAGCTGATATATACGAAAGTGCTTACAGAGCCAGACGGTCGTTCAGAAGGGCTCCTCCATGTCTGTTTGGCATGTGAGGCCCTTTGAGACGTGGCCTTTTTTGCCCGTTTATAAAAGCTATCTCCAACCACATAAATTGCTTGCTCTGGCTGAAACAAGCAACTCGTCCTGTCCTGTATACCCTGACCCACGCAAGACCACCTGACCCAGGCAACACTGGGCCCCTGCCTCTCCCCAGCCCACTCATTCTCAGGACCTGGCTATAGTGTCACCTCCCTTTATATAGACTACTCGCTGGTGACCAATCCTCTGTAATCTCTTTTGTGGGACTTTTCTTATGGGTAAATCATGTGTTTCAATGAAATGGTCAAGGAAGAGAGCTTGTCCCACGTTTGTGTCCCTCATGACAGCTCACAAAGGGATCCATTGACAAACATCAGGGGCACATGGATCAAAGAGCCTCTATGTTGGCCAAGGCTCAGGCTCTTCCTTTGACTCCTGCAGGGAATGGAGCACAGAGTGAAGGCGACAGGTCACCTGCCAGGCTTCAGGCAGCAAAGCCCAGAAAAGAGGCGGCACCCACCACTGAAAACCAAGAGGTGGAGAGTGGCACAGTCCACACCCAGTCAGTCCCACCCCATCTCTGATTTCTAGTGTGTGACTGTAACTTCTAAGCTGTAAAATGAGGACAATACTTGCCCTCCTTAGGTCACAGGATCGGCATGAGAACCAAATGAGATGCTATCTAGGAAAGTGTGTTACATGCGCTGTGCACATAGCAGTTGGTGTTAGTTATCCACGTGGAGCTGCAAAGACCTCAGGCAGGGGCCAACTCTTGGCCCTGGGGCGAAGGCGGCTTTTATTTCCTCTCTTGGGGAAGCAGGGGGAGGGGAAGTTTCCCAGGCACAGTAATGTAAGGAAGGGGTGGGTATGCCTTCAGAGGAAGAGCCATGATCATCCAGAATGGCTCTTCCAAGTCCGCTTCCTGGCCCCCGGCTACAGGGTGTGTGCTCAAGAGTCACTCCCCTTGGGGTGCCCACTCCTGCATGAGTGGAGGCACACAGAGGTATCTGCTGGTGTTCACCAAGAAGAAGGGGGAGCAGGTGCCCTGACCCAGGGAGCAGAGGACTGGGGTGGCCGACCCCACATCCAATGCCTGCCCAGGATGATAACTGGCTGGTGTGACTCTTCTCCCGACAAGAGCCAGAGGGGCCCAGAGGCATTGCTCGATCTGGTGGCTGGTCCCTTAAATGTCCATCTCAAACTGTGATTCTTCACCTGGGGAGAGAAAGGACAGAAGGTCAAGTGAGCAGCGAGCCATTGTCAGGACTGACATTTTAGAGGCCAGGGAGAAGGATTAGCTTTGCAGTTTGGTGTTCCTACAGGAAGAGCAGAGGCCAGGGCCATGTTGCCAAGGAGGATGGAGGGAAGGTAGGACTACACTAGGTATTCTCAGAAACGTAGGCCAGAAGGTGCCCTGTCCAGCTCTGCCCTCTTCCCCAATCCCAAAGAAAGAGCAGTCTCTCACAGGAGAGGTGGCAGTCCTGAATTCTGCATAATTTTTACTATTCTTAATAAGAATGAATGGTTACTTGTGAACTGACATAAACATAATTTCATAGAAAAATATTCCTTAAGCCCTGACATGTGTGGTTCAGTACACTGGACATCAGCCTGCAAAGCAAAGAAAGGATGCAGGTTTGAGTCCTAGTTGGGGCACGTGCCTGAGTTGTGGGTTTGATCCCCGGTCGGGGTGTGTCCAAGAGGCAATTGATTGATGTTTCTTTTACATCAATGTTCCTCTCCCTTCCTTTCTCACTCCCCCCTCTCTAACAATAAATAAGTAAAATCTTTTTTTTTTAAAAAAAGGAGAGAAAAGAAAATATTCCTTAAGCATATACCTTTTTTGAGCATGTGTCCCAGCTTTTGGTTAAGAAAATGGTACCATAACCTATGAGGAATACATCTGATTGCCCGTGGAATAGCCCGGAATCATAGTTATTTGGGTAAGTCAGCCACTCACTGCCCTTGCCCCCTTTCCACTAAAAATTCCAAGTCATTCATGCTGCAACAGGTTGTTTTTCTTTTTAATGCCACTGCCTCATGCAGTATCTCCTGGGCAAGGCCCAAAGTTCTACATAGTGAGATGCCTGCTCTGGTCCCACCGAGAAACAACCGGGCTCTTCTTCCTGTTTTGTTTACACAAACATGTGGATCCAAGGCCAGGAGCCTTGGCTTCTTACATCCAGTTCAGCAAAATGAAAAATGATGTCACTTCCTCACCACCACACCCCACCACAACTGTGCGAAACTACTAGGCATGACTGTGGATAAGGCTGCTGCTGCCTGGGGCACCACTGGGCCAGCCCTGCAATTGGCACAGGCCAGGGCAGCTCTAGAAACTGGGAGGGAAGAAGGTAGGCAAGTGGGGGTGAGGGACAGCCTTCAGGCAGTGGTGACTTCAGGAGTTGCACCTCCATCCTCAACTTCCAGGCTTTGAAGCAAAAAGTGGGGGTGGGAGGCACCGTGTCACCATGTACATCTGTCCCTCCTTCTCTCCATCCTTTAACACACAGCAGGGAACCCCACTGCCTGGTGCCAGCCTCGTTGCTCTCTGCGTCACTTCCCTGCTGTTTACTGCTCTCCAAGTCTGCAAAGCAAGGCAACCACTTCCTGTCTTGGGCTGTGGGGTTTCCAAGGTAATTATGAAGCATATCCTGCAGGCCCTGGGTAGATAGATTCTGCTGCTGTCAGCAAAGCCAGCCCAACCCAAGGTCCCAGCTGCTTCCTGCCTGGTCTGGTGCGCTGCCTTCAGGGTGAAGGGTCAGTGGGTTCCAGGCTGGCGGTTTGCTGCACATGCTTACACTGCCTCCTCCTACAGGGGCGAGCTCAGATGCTTGGACAAGCCAGGCACGGGGCCACAAAAACTACACCCACACACACCTCTGCTGGGGGTGCTGTTCTGGTTACCTGGGGGGACCAGAAGGCTTCAGAGACCCCATGGCAAACCTGTAGAAACAACCGGTTGCATTGTTTCTACTGTTTTCATCAAGAATCCGTTAGTGGACCAGCACCCTGACAGAAGGCATCCTGGGTGCCTTTCTGAGCCTGTTAGACGTGTCATTTCCTAGAGGACAAGGACACCATGTCTTCGAAAAGTTGTCTCCTGCACATGAACATCATGGGTGTGTTTCAAGTGTTGCAAATACCAGGTGCTGCCTAGGGGCAATTATGTAGAGGGACACACGTAGGAAGTTGCTATGGGGAACCTCTCCCATCTCAGTGTAGCTCCCCTTCTGACTAAATCACCTAATGAGGCCCAATCATCTTTCCTGGGGTTCTTGGGCACCATTCATGGGGAAAGTTGGCATTGATGAAAGTTCTCCTGCCCCCGCCCCCACCCCCACCCCATATCCCTACCCTGACCCTCTGGATCCTGAGCTGCTCCACAGGTGTGGCAGTCACCATCATTTCCTCCCTGAAATTCTTCCAAGTGGACACAACTCTTGGGCCACATACATTTCCGTCTCAAGAGCCTGGTCACGCCCAGCCACTCACCGCCTGCTGGTTTTTCTTCCGGGCTGTTTTGCAGGTGGTTCTGGCTGGGTTCCATGGGGGTCTCATCACTCACAGGGCTGGTGACCCCCGGAATGGTGGGCAGGTCCCGTGGGGGTGTTTTGGTCACAGGTGAATTCCGACACTCCATCAGGAACTTCCGGTCATAGATGATCCTGGTACCTGGAAAGGAACAGGGACACTAGTAAAGCCATCTTAAACTCCCTGCAGGCCCATTTTTCTGCTTCTTTGAGGCGTGGCTGCTGCAGAGGCAGCAGGTTTTCCTGTAAATGCCGACCTATAAAAGGAGGAATGAGACTTCTTCAGGGGCATGGCTACAGCCTAGGACTCTGCCACCACCAAACCGCCCTGACGACCTGTTACGAGAGCCACTCTGATGGAAGAAGAGGCCCACTGGCCGCCGCCAGACTGGGTCCTCTCTCCCTCAGAGCTTTGTGCACCCTGTGCCCGCTCCTTCAAGCCCACCGACTCACTTACCTAATTGGTGCCCAGTGCTATGACTTGTGCCAATCACACCCCACAGTGGAAAAGCTACATTTTTACTCACTTTTCGGTTCCATCCCTATAGCACCATTGTGGGATATCTAGAATCTTAAACTCCATTTTGCAAATGAGCGAACAGAAAATCAAATGATTCTCCGACTAGCAAAAATGAGAACTTTCCTGCCTGGGCTTGGGGAGCGTAGTGACCCAGAGGCCCTGCTAAGCCCATCTCCCTGGTGCAAACCCACTCTGCCCCGGCCCCGGTTCACCCATCGCTCTGAGGTGTCACCGCACTTCTGCAGGGTTTGTCCATGGTCTGAGACCCACTCACATTCCTTTTGTCCTCCTTTCACAAGTGTCACCCTGGAGTGAGGACCGTGTTTTATGGAATTATTCATTATCCTCAAACCATACCCGAGACCCCTCCTGTGATACTTTAAAATGGAGTGTTTTCTAAGGCACAGGACCCCGGGTCTTTGGGGGAGACCCAGCTGATTCACCCAGCACCAGGGAACAGTGAGAGGTTGTTCAATCTGAATCGCCTCTGAAGCTCCAGTAACATGATCCCTCGCTAACATCTGCTGATTGTTCCCTTTTCAACTGAGGGCAGACCTCAGGTTCAAAGCCTTCAGCAGGCAGGGGAATCTAGAAAGAATTTAAAACTGTCTTGTTGTCATTATATTTCTTTTTATAGTTGCCTTCTATTTATGGCAAGTGAATCTGGTTTTCCATATATAGGGATGGTATCAAGTTTCCTTTTAATAGGATATAATTTAACGCAGGGTGGGGCAAAAGTAGGTTTACAGTTATTTGTATGGAGAATAGTACAATAATGCATAAATAATAACACAAGAATCTACTCTGCTTTGTGTACTCACAACTGTAAAACTACTTTTGGCCCACCCTGGATAATACTAAGTTATATAATACATGAGGCATGTAATAAAATATAATAAAAATTAGATTAAAAGGTAAGGTGATATAAGAATATATTGAATACATGTACAAGCAGAAGGCAAGGCGTGACGAAAACCACAGCTGGAAGATGAATGATCAGGACTTCCAGAATGCCCCTGCCTGTCAATAACCCTGAAATATCTCCTCCCTCATGGGAGGGCTGTGAGCAGTGACACCCACAGCTGGGATTTGTTGCTGGAAGTTAAGCACAGGCCTCTCTGTTAACCCCTGGAGAGGAACCAGCTGCATCTCTGACCTCGGAGGAGGAGTTCCCGAGCTTGGGCTCCAGGTGCTCAGGAGGATCCTGGATGCTGAAGACACAGGACCTGGAGCTCCGCCTGCTTGCACGGTTGTCCCAGGCTGACTCAGGCTCCATCGGTGCTGTCACCTCATCTTGCTCTCCTTGTCCGGGAGGCAATAATACTGAAGCGGACAGCCCTGCTTCTCATCACCTGGTGGTTCAAGGTCACAGTTCCCATTTCTTGGAGGGCGGTGGAGCGTGGGGGTGGGTAAGTAAAAACACAGAGCCGGGGGCCGCACTTCAGGCTCTACTACCAGGCAGCTGTGCAACCAATCCTCTGTACCTGCCCCTCCCCCGTTTGGGCCTCAGTTTCCTCAACTAACACCAAGGGCTATGAGCCAAGGAACCCAGCAGATTATAAATGGAAAATGGGCCTGGCTGGCGTAGCTCAGTGGATTGAGTGCGGGCTGCGAACCAAAGCATCACAGGTTCGATTCCCAGTCAGGGCACATGCCTGGGTTGCAGGCCATGGACCCCAGCAACTGCACATTGATGTTTCTCTCTTTCTCCCTCCCTTCCCTTTCTAAAAATAAATAAATAAAATCTTTAAAAAAAATGAAAAAAATAAAAAATAAATGGAAAATGGTCCCCTCTCTTTGAGGGGGGATGTCCTGGCTTTAGAGATTGGACCAGTTTTCTGTTTCTTAACTCTCCAGGCTTAGCACCTTATGTCCTCATCTCCTTGCTTCCCCTCATTTTTGCCTTTTCGTTGGTTTGTTCACTACAGAGTAGGGAACTGACCCTATCAGAGTGGAACCTAAGAGCTGGAGAGTCAGTTGTCTTAAAAAAAAAAAAAGAGCTTCGAAGCCAGTAGTTTCTGGGAAGTTCCTTTAAAAGTCACCAGCCCTCAGTGATTTTTAAAAAATATTTATTTTTAATTTTTATTTTTTAGAGAGAGAGAGAGAGAGAGTAAGGGGATGAAAGAGAAAGAAACATCAATCTGTTGTTCCACTTATTTATGCATCATTGGTTGATTCTTGCACGTGCCCTGACTGGGAATCGAACCCACAAGGTTGGCGTAGGGAGATGACACTCTAACCAACTGAGCAACCCAGACAGGGCATCCAGGGATCTTTTAAAAAAAAATTGTGGTGAAATATAAATAACAAAATTTACCATCTTAACCGTGTTTAAGTGTACAGTTCAGCAGTGGTAAGTGCATTCACACTGTTGCACAGCTGAACTCCGAAACCCTTTTCTTCCTGCAAAACTGAAACTCTGAAACCATGAAACAACCCTCCTTTTCCCTCCCAGGCACCCCCGGCACCGCCATCCCGCTTTCTGCCTCTAGGACTCGGCCTCCTCTAGGTCCCTCATGAGGTGGAATCACACGGCGTTTTTCTCTCTGGGACCGGCTTATTTCACTGAGCGTAAGTAAGGTCGGCAAGGTTCACCTGTGTTGTTGCGGCATGTGCCAGAGGGAAAGAGACCTTTCCTTTTTACGTATCATATAGTAATACTCCACTGCATGGAGATGCCGCAGTTTGTTTATTCACAGGCACTCGGGCTGCTCCGCCTTTAAGCTGTTGTGAACAATGCCGCCATGAACATAGGTGCGCAAGCGTTTCTTCGAGGCCTGGCTTTCGATTCTTAGGGGCATATGTCCAGAAAGGTCCCTGGTAATTTTTTTTAAATGTTTTTAAATTTTTTTTAAAGATTTTATTTATTTATTTTTGGAGAGGGAAGGGAGAGGGGGAGAGAGAGAGAGAAACATGAATGTGTGGTTGCTGGGGGACATGGCCTGCAACCTAGGCATGTGCCCTGACTGGGAATCGAACCGCGATGCCTGGTTCGCAGCCTGCGCTCAATCCACTGAGCTACGCCAGCCAGGGCGGTCCCTGGTAATTTTTAAATCCTTAATCACACTTAAAAGAAAAAAAGAAACAGCCTCTGCGTTCCTTTTGTCTTATAGCTAGAGCACTTAATTAAAGATTAAAATCCTCATTTGTGCTAATAAAGTCCATACGCCAAGTGATGGCAGAGGTAGCGCTGCCACGAGGGTGTTTCAGCTGCAGAGGGTAGATGGAGTGTTCAGGAATCAGCTGACAAGGCACCAAGCCTGGGGGGCGGGGAGTGCAGGGACCACAAAGCCACTGTGACTCAGTTGGGGCCAGTGAGGAACGGAAGCTGCAGATCAGTGTGGTGGAAATGCTCCCTACGAAGCCCTTTGGCTTGTTAAGCCTTTTTTCTTCCGTCCCTTCATGGGATTCACCACTGCACAGCTTCAGTTTGACAGAGATCTGGAAATTCCCTAGACTTCCCATAGATGAGGAAAACTTAACAAAATGAACACACAGTTCCATATAGTCCAAGATAGGAACCTTTGGCTGAAATCCTTGCTGTGGTCTCCTGGTGCTGGGGACTTGGCCTGTGTTTGGGAGCAGGAAATAACACCAGAGGGGGATGCCAAGCCCCACCAAGGAGCTGGGCAGCAGCAGCTGGAGGGTGCTGGCCAGCTGTGGTCTTATGGAAGTTATAATAGGAAGCAAGTGCGCTGGCCCAGAGAACCCCAAGTTCGGGAATTAGAGGCATTGTGGGAAATAAGATGGGGGCTGATGACATGGAGAGGCTCTTATGTTCCTCACCCCAGGAGGGGGTGGGAAATTGAGCTAAAGTTGACCTCCTGAATGGTGAGCCTCAAATCCCTTGTCCTGCTTCAGGATAAAGAGTAAAGATACAGACCTATAGAAACTGATTTGGAGAGGGAGTTCCCCAGTGAAAAAACCCAGCTGGCCACCAGATGGAGCCTACCAGTCTCCAGAGCGCACAGTGGCCTCCAGTCAGCTCTTGGGCACCTCACTCTTAAATATGAACTGCCAAATGCTTCCACACATTTCCGAGAATAAATTAACAGGAGGAAATATATAATAAAGAAAGCAGAATATTTAAAGAGCAGAAAGACAAAAAGATGAATAAGTGAAAGGATAAATTAGAGATTCAATACTGGATAACAGGAAGTCAAGAAAGAGAAAGAAGAGCCCTGGGTGGGTGGCTCAATTAGAGCATCATCCTGTACAACAAAACATTGTGGGTTTGATCCCTGGTCAGAGCACACACCTCGGCTGCGGGTTCGATACGTGGTCGGGGTGAGTAAGGAGGCGACAGATGTTTCTCTCTTTCTCTCTCTCAGATCAATAAACATCCTCTGGTGAGGATTAGAAAAAAAGAGAGAGAGAAAGAAGTTGGTAAAAGGAATTCACTTAAATAGAAAAAGAAAGAGAATTGTCCTGAAGTAAAGGATGAGTCTTGAAATGCCCTTTGAGTATCCAGCGCAAGTAATTAAAAACACCAATTGAACATTCATTGTGATATTTCACAATACCAAGGATAAAGGGAAAATTGTAAAATCTTCTGGAAAGAAGGGGGAAAAACCACAGGTGCACACAAGGATTGGGAATAATAATGGTACAAAATTTCCTAACGGCAACGCCGGAAGGCTGAAGACCGTGTCCATCTTGAGTTTTATGCTCATCCAGGAGCTAGTCAAGGAAAGGCAGAATAGAGATCTTTTCAGAAAGCTACGGGAGGATGTATTCTACCCAAAGGAGAGAAAGACGACAGGCTTCTGGGAATCCTGGGTCGTCAGCTGTGTGGCAGGTTCAGAGCAGTCAAACCACGTTAGTGCAGGAAAGAGGGGGAAAAGGGACCAGTAATTTCAGAAGGCGGACTGCATGTGCAAAATCATAAGAAGAGGTGCTGGAGGCTGTGGCAAGACTTACTTGAATGAAAACTAAGCACACTTTTATTTTGTTTGTTTGTTAAGATTTTTATTTATTTATTTATTTATTTATTTATTTATTTATTTATTTATTTATTTATTTATTTTTAAAGAGGGAAGGGAGGGGTGGAGAGAGAGAGAGAAACATCATTGTGCGGTTGCTGGGGGCCACGGCCTGCAACCTAGGCATGTGCCCTGACTGGGAATCGAACCTGCGATGCCTGGTTCGCAGCCTGCGCTCAATCCACTGAGCTACACCAGCCAGGCTAAGCACACTTTTAAATGAAGCATTTTTTAAACAGTTGTTTAAAAATGTAAACTCTATTGTTGTAAACTATTTGGCTCATCTAGTCATAGCAATAAAAGTAATGAATACATATTTTTAAAAATTTGTGATCTTATTTTGGGAGAATGGGAGGAGAGGACAAGGATGTGCACATGCTACTAAATTAGCATCTGTCAAGAAAAATGAGTCCATAGATAAAATCAATAAAGAGTTAGAAATATGGAGGTAATCCCCCGGAGAATGGCTAAAAATGTTATTACTTGCTTCTGAAGAATGAGACTGAGACGGGGTGGGAGAGACAAGAGGTTGCTCTATTATTAGAAGCCTTTTAGTACTGATGAGTTTTAACTTTTTACACATATAAACTCTTCACATGTAGTACCTTTAAAATACTTTTATTGTGAAAAAATCAAGTACATACAAAAGTAGACAGAATAATATAATTGTACACACACACAAAACACGGTTTCCAAAACTAAGGAACAGGTTAAATAAATTATGGATTAGACCTACAGTATGATGCTATGCAGCTACTATGCATTGTTCACAATATATTGTATGAGAAAGAGTCACAGAACTGTATGTTGTGTATGTTTGGGGATTAAAGCAAAAAAATAAAAATAATAATAATAACAATAACCCAACCAAACATCTTTTACACTGAGCATTTTTTTAAATACAAAATTCTAATAAGGTTATATGGACAATAAGCAAACAAATAAAGATATAGGGTCATTCTAAGGATATAGAATATCCTTTTCTAGTAAGTCAAGTTAAAACTGCCTTGGCTAGAACTAGGCAGACTCCCCCACCCCAACCCCCCAAAGCCCAGGGCACCCTCTGCTGGGCTGGAGAAGCAGCCTGGTGAGCTCACCCCTCTAGCACCTCTCGGGCTGGTGTGTACTAGCCTCTGTCCACGCTAGACTTGATTCCCACAAACTGTATTCAAGGATGGGCACTACCGCAACCCAGGGACAAGTGGTAACCCTCCCTTACACAGCAGCACTCTTTGTTCAATCCTATGCCCCAAAAGCATGTGTGCGGGTGTCACTGAATTACTCACAAAGTGCTTTGCACCAGCACCATGCTAGGGGCTAGGGACACAAGTAACAGCTAGAGCTTCCTGACCTCAGACACCCATAATTTACATAGTCAGCGGAGAAGGACCTGTAAACATTTGAATATAGTCAACTGTGTGAAGTCTCAAAACAGAGGCGGATGTGGGGACCACAGTGGGACAGGGGAGTTATCAACCCTATGCGTGCCAGTGGGGACAGAGATACCAGGCCCCCCATCAGCCCTCTCTTCCAGCTCCCGGGAAGCCTGATCCTAAACTCCAAACCAGAGAAACGTCTGTATCACCCCAAAAAGTGAGGGGCTGTGGGGGAGGTGGATTGGGGATGACCTAGAAGGGAATCCAGAACCTTGTCCCCCAGCAGGGCAGGAGAGGAACAGAGATGGATTCCCCCACGGTTCAAATCATCTGTGTAGCTGGGATCCCGCTGGGTGCGGGGGGCAGGAGGGGGGGGAGAAGGGAAGGTAGAGGTCAAAGTTTGGTCTTGAACTACCAGCAGAGAAGAACGGAAGCTGTTTTCTAACCGAAAGCCTATTTATTTATTTATTTATTTATTTATTTATTTATTTATTTATATCCTCACCGAGGATATGTTTATTGATTTTAGAGAGAGAGGAAAGGAGAGAGAGAGGAGCATCAAGTGTCAACTGGTTGCTCCCATACCTGCCCTGACTGGGGATTGAACCCGCAGTCTTTTATTGTGCGGGATGACACTCCAACCAACCAAACCACCCGGCCAGGGCTGAAAGTCTTTTTAAATGAACCACTCTACAAGCAGGTGGCGGGGTGGGAGTGGGGGGATGTAAGTTCAGTGGCCCACAAGAGTTCCCTGCCCTGTGGACAGCGGGGTAGGGACCACACCTCAGGAGTACTACTTGCCACTCTTCCCATGGTCTATGGTCAGAAACCCCGTTCTGATCACTCTGGGCAAATTATTACTCCAACTCTTGGTGCCTCAGTTTCTTCTTCTGCCTTATGGGGATGACGATTTCAGTGCCAGCTCTAGGGGGTGGTTATATGGATTAGAACAGTGGCTGACACAAAATATGCCCTCTGCAAACAAATCCTAGCTATTACCATAACCAGTATGGCTTCAGGTGACATATTTTACCCTTTTTCAGGCCCCGTCCATGGTCAAAGCTGGGACAAAAACAGCGGAGAGAAAAACAACCCTGGAAAGAGCCCTGGCAGGAGGGAATGTTTCTCAAGGCATGCTCTGTGGTGAGGGCAGTTTACTTGAAGGTATAAAGTGGCTTAGACGTTCCTCCAGGGTCTGGTTTCCTCACCTGTAAACAAGGGTTGTAGATTAGGCTCATGGAGCTATTTTTAAAGCATCAACCCTGCACCAGGCTTTGTAGGTAATCTCCAGGGTCTGTTCCAGCCCTGATACACTCGCATTTATTTTTAGGATCTTCTTGTTGGCAGGCACTTGAAGTGGTGCGAACAGCATGGGCCAGAGGCAGAAGCTCTGGGCTCAGACCTGGGCGTGCCACGCACCAGCCCCTTGCCTCCGAGCCTCACTCCTCAGCTCGAAGAGGCAATACTACCAAAGTCCACGCATCACAGAGGCATCACGGAGGGTAAGATAACGCGTGTCTTGACTCCTTTTTTGAGAATGAACCATGACATCCATACAATGGCTATTACAAGAAAATCACTCAGGAAAGCATACACAAGCAGGAGGCGGAAGGACATTTACTTGTGTCCTCTGTAGCCAGTGCGGTGCCAAACAGGTGCTCAAAAACACCTGCTGCATAAATGAACGCTAAGGTTTTCAGGTAAGGTGACTGTAGCAATCTGTCATCATGCCTGCCTGGGGGCCAGATGCCACACTCACAGCCTGACATGCTGGGTCTCGCTGTCCCCAAAACCCCCCAGTGAGGGAGATACATTACCCTCAACTCACAGACAGGAAACTGAGGCCCCACAGCCACCCAGGCGGACATCCAAGGCCAGACCTAGTGGGTCTTATCTCTAATCCTAAACACCAACCTCTGTTTAAAATTAGCCAGGCAGATGGGCTATTGAGCCTCAGCCAGCACTGACAACTGGAAAAATTACAGGGGTCTTCAGACTTTTACTTCCTCTGAGTGTTGGCCGGAACAGGATGTTCCCTGAGCAAAAGGGCTGCCTTAATTTCTCCATCTCCCCGCAGTGCCCACACTCCGGTTCCCAACGCTGCTGGATGCTGGATGCGACTCCTGTAAGTTGAGCCGAGCTCATCCTTCACTTCCCCCAGGGCCTCCCCTGGCAGCATTCTTCCCTGGAGCGGGATGTGAGGCCCTGCAAGAGTACAAGAATGGAATTCCTAGAACTGTTCCCATTCCAGGGAAAGGGAGAGCATTTCACAACAGGGTCAGGGGGAGGTCTGAATGCCTGTGCTCACCAGATGCAGGCCAGCAGCCTGGGGACAAAATAACCCGGACAATTTTAAATTCAGCTCTCACCCGCTCTGTGTCAACCCGGAGGCACGTGCACCAGAGGGCCAGGGTCCAGCACGGATCTTCCCACCACCACTACCACCAGGCAGCAACCGCAAGTGTCTGGGCAGCGTTTCTGGCGGAGCTGTTTAGCAAGCAGGCCTGACTTGTCGGAGAAAGTCTTGGTGAGAGAAGCAGAGATTTTTCTCCACCTCTGCCCCCACCAGCTTTGCAAAGAGAGCCAAGATTCCTACGTGTCTCATGCAGGAATCTTATGAAGCTCCTCGAATACCAACTAGGGGTGATCAGCAAATGGCCAAGGGCCTTTCTGGCTAGTCTCTTTTCAAAGGAATTCCCTTGAAGGAAATAAGGCTAGTACATTGAAAACAAACAGGAGGAACAAGGCTTTTACAGACACTTGCAAAACAAAAAGGCTAAAATAATTATTCTAAGGGCTTGCCAAGCTCCTTCCTCTTCCCTCATTCCCCTAAATACTTCAAAATGTACCTGTGCAGACCAGGGTGGGGGGACCCCTGGAATTCACTACCAATAGGGAGTGCCCTTCTGAAATGCCTCCTGTTACACAGAAATACAGGCTGTCCTTGGAAAGGGGAGGGGCACTGTGTTTTGTGTAAACTGTGCCCCGCTAAATTCACACGTTGAAGTCCCAACCCCCAGTACACCTCAATGTATTCAATATTTGGAGATAAGGTCTTTAAAGAGGCCATTAAGTTAAAATGAAGCCACTGGGGCCCTGGCCAGGTGGCTGAGTTGGTTGGTGCGGCATCCGGTACACCAGAAGGTTGTGGGTTCAATCCCCGGTCGGGATGTGTATAGGAGGCAACTGATCGATGTTCCCCTCTCACATTGATGTTCCTTTCTTTCTCTCCCCCCTTTCCTCCGTCTCTGAAATTAACAAACATATCCTCAGGTGAGGCTTCAAAACAAATTTTTTTAAATGAAGCCATTGGGGTGGGACCTTAATTCAATATGCTGGTGTCCTTACAAGACGGAGAAATACCACGGAGGAATGAACATGGCCATGTGGAGAGGCGGTAGGAGACAGCTGTCTGCAAGCCAAGTACAGGGGCCTCAGGAGGAACCAACCTTGCCGGCACTTCGATCTTGGACTCCTAGCCTCCAAAACGGTGAGAAAAGAAGTTTCTATTGTTTAAACCACCCAGGCCATGGTATTTTGCTACGGCAGCCCTGGCAAAGTAATCTAGGGCCACTTTACCCTTTCATTCCAAAGCGCTGATGGCAGAAATCTGTTTTCACACACATACCTTCTCTAAGGCAAGAGACCTAATTTTTGCCCTCCACACTATACGCATCACCAGGAAACCAAAGCGAGTTCTCAACCTGTCCTGTACCTCCTGACATTCTCCCTCCTACCCACTTTTGAACTGCTGGGCTCAAAAACTCAACTCCAACCTATTGTCAGTACTCCAGAAAAATCAAGGACATGCAAATGGATAGGCAGAGCAAGTGTGGGCTCCTCTGTAGCGTTCCCAGAGCCCGCCCACTTGAAGGGGAAGAGAAGGCAGGCTGGGTAGCGGTGAGGAAGGAGAGGCATGACAGAAAGTGAAATGTATTTATTGCCCAGGGGTCTGGCTTCACGGCCATCTGTGTGGTTTGCTTGGTGGTGCTGGACCAAAGCCCTGGGAAATGCGGCATGGGATCTACGACTCAGTGTTTTCCAGAAGGTGTCCTCTGCTCTCAAACCCGGAGTGGATGCACAGGCTGGTGGTTCTGGTGCGCTTCCACACCTGGCCTGGGCTCTGCTGGCCGGTTAAGTTCCCTCAAAGGACCACTTTTGGAGCCTTGGCTCTAGTGGAAAATGGTCTGAAAATGTGGCCCCCACAACTCTTCCCATCCCTGTTCACACAAGTGGCTTCCTTCTTTCAAAGGCCACTATTCCCCCAACCCACCCTTCCAATCTGGGCTAGCCCTGTGTCTTGCTTTGACTAACAGAAAACAGTGTTTAAGTGATGTCATGTGACTTCTGAGCCTAGGCCTTAAGAGGCCTTGCAAACTGCCAACTAAAGAAGCTCAGGTTAAGACTCTTGAATAGAGTGAGACCAAGAGGGCAGAGAGAGCTCCCAGCCTCCCGAGTGTCCCCAGCGATGCCCAGATTCGTGGGTGAGGCCATCTTGGACCCTCTCTAGCCAAGGGCAATCCAGCTGCCAGTGTAAGCGAGCACAGGTAAGATCACCAGGGGCTGCCCAGGTAGCCCCAAGAATGGACAGAAACAACAGCCTGTTGGTGTTGCTGAAGTTCTTAGTTTTGTGAGGGCGTGTTAGACGGCAACAGCTAACTGGTACAGCCTTTCTCATCAACACAAGCACCCCTGGGCAGCTGGTGAGGCCTGGCACTCGGGGCCTGGTCTCTGAGCCCTCCCAGTGAACTTTCCTGGGCACAGATGTTGGATTCCAAGGCCCCTTTTGTTGCTCACGTCCTTGCCACACAAATGCCATGGGCAGATGTCATCTACTCACTCCTGCCTGGTCGGTGATACTGGGTACATGCATGTATGTAAGGAGCATCAATCCCTGGTCTGAGACCCTGGCCCCCAAACTGACGTGTTCAGTAGAAAAGAGTCACTTCTTTCTGCTCAGTAATAATAGAGAAAAGTAGTATCAGTAGCCCTGGCTGGCGTAGCTCAGTGGATTGAGCGCAGGCTGCAAACCAAAGCATTGCAGGTTCGATTCCCAGTCAGGGCACATGCCTGGGTTGCAGGCCACGGCCCCAAGCAACCGCACATTGATGTTTCTCTCTCTCTCTCTTTCTCCCTCCCCTCTCTAAAAATAAATAAATAAAATCTTTTTAAAAAAAGTAGTATCAGTAATACTGTTATCTGCAATACTGCACTGAGTGGGAAAGTTCAGAGAAAGTAAGCTTCTGCCAGGGACATCCCAAGATAAACAATGAGGCCCTGTAAACGTTGTCATTAAGACAGCTCAGACTAGGGCCTGGCAGGAAAGAAAGTAGGGTACCCTGAAAATGCTTTCATTCCGGGATTCTTCTCGGCCTCTCCCATTCCAGACACCAGGCCTGGCCCTCGGCCATGGAGATGCAAAGATGAGTAAGACTGCTCTGGAAGAACTCCGAGCCGAGCGAGTGAACACACACACCAAACACACACACGTGAGCTGTTTGTTATGAGTCATAACAGAGGAAGAACACCGGCACGGATTAGGTAAGATCAGAACGTAACAGGTTTTCCATTTGTTCAAACACGCCACAGTCCGTGTGTACAAATGAGCAATTTTCATTAAAAACTCTCACCTTGGGACGCCATCCTGTTTTCAGCACTGCTGCCCCTTCCTAACTTCTCTTCTGGAAAGACATCAAATAAAGGCCCATACAGGAAAATGCCTCACTCCCAACAGATAAAGACGGGACCACCCTGCCTGCCTTTCCAACAAATTTGGTAGTAAAGACCTGTTTGCTCTTTCAAGAAAATAAAAATCAAACCCCTCTTTCAATTAATGAAGGCCCCGCTGCCTTCGAGGATATTGAAAAACATTTGTAAGCCTTTGAATGCAATTAAAATCTAACCCCTCTGTCCGCATTGTTAGAATGTGAGTCCTACCAGGGTGATTTCTCTGAGTGGGCAATTCTCACTTGAATTTCATACAAGTTCTACTGGTTCTACTGGTTCTACTGGTTCTACTGGTTCTACCGGTTCTAGGGTTGGGGGCTGTCTAATTGCTTCATGCTACAGATACAACTTTGATGCTTATAGTTCATTTTCCTCAACTAGAAATCCAAGCCCTTGAGGTCAAACTGGCTTTCCAATTCTGGATGTGGTGAATGCCCTAAAAGCAGGGAGGCTCCTGGGCATCGAGGGAGTTTGGAGTGCCCTACACCACGGCCCCCATCAGAGTCTCTAATGGGGGACAGCGTGTGGAATGTTCGGGCAGGGTAGTCACACTGGAGGTGTCTCTGGGCCACACTGGAGGAAGAAGCGTTACCTAGCGCCATCCATTAACTATATTGCGACACAAAATCACCCAAAAAATCTCATGTTTTAAGTAAATTTACGATTTTGTGTTGGGCTGCATTCATAGCCATCCTGGGCTACATGCGGCCGTGGGCCACTGGTTGGACACCCCTGTGAAATGCTTTAAAAGGAAGCCTACTTAGGTCAATGTGAAAAGAGGTCCGTATTTCCCTCGCTGCTTTGATGTCCAAGTCCTTTCAACCTGTCCTTAATAATGAGACATACTCTCTGTGACTGACGTCTGCGGAGCTGACGTCTGCGGAGCTGCACTCTAGCTTCAGTGCCCAGTACCCCCCGCCCCCCGCCCTTCCCCGCATTGTCTGTTCCACAGCCAAACACTTGGGAGCCGCTCCAAGGTAAGCTTCCTGGGCACCATCTGTGTGTGTCTAACCAAACAAGGGGTCATTAACACCTGTAGCTCTACCTGCTTACCTCTGATTAACCTTATCCAGGTACAGGGCTTAAGTGTGACTTAAGAGAACCCAAAGAACCCAAAGTACCCTTGTAGGCTCTGGGGTCAAACATGCAACACGGAACTGGGAACGCGGAGGCTGGTGGGGGTGGGATGGAGCCAAGGAAGGTTTCTGACCCGTACAAACATTCTGCCGGTTTATGGAGCCACTGCAGATTTTCAAGGCTCCATGGGGTCAAATATTCATCAACAACACTCCCTTCAGCAAACTCCTTTTGAGGTCCCCAGACATTTAACTTCAGATCTGTGGCTCAGCCCGTGCGCGTGCGCATGTGTCCGGTGGCGGCGGCGGCGGCAGCAAATGACCACACCAAGTAAACTGGAGTCATCGGGGTGGAGACGACTCAAATCGATTGCGCTCCGTTTCCTCCAGGGGCGAGCACTGCAGTGCCATGTCCAGCAAGAGTGACCGTTGGACACCTACTGCCCCAGCTCCTGACACCTCCAGTGAACGAGTGCGGGCACCCATGCGGCCTCTCTCCCCAGACCCCTGTTTAAAGATGGACGCCAAACCCAAACTCAAGACAAGTGTGCCTGGATAGAAGCATCACTTTTTTTTTGCCAGATCCCAAGGTCTAAAAAGATGAGGAAGTCATGTTCTACTAACTCAAAGTACAGTAGTGACCCCTTATCCACGGGGGACACATTCCAAGACCCTAGTGGAGAATGAAACATGACTGAACCGAACTCTGTGTGACTCACAGGTGGAGAGCATACTCAGTGTGCATCTGCTGGACAAAGGGATGATTCACTCCCCAGGTGGGACAGAGAAGGATGCCATACGATTTCATCATGGTCAGAAGAATGTGCAATTTAAAACTTGTGAATTATTTATTTCTGGAACTTTCCACTATATCTTTTTGGACCGTGGAAAACTGAAATAGAGTAAAGTGAAAGCATGGGTGAGCAGGGAACTACCATGTTCAAGTGTGGTATTTAAACCAATCACTGGGAGATAGTTGGAAATGCAGAATCTCAGGCCCCACCCCAGAGCCTACAGAATCAGCACCTGCATTTAAAGGAGGTGCCCAGGTAGTTCACAGGCACACTGACAACTGAGAAACAGCACTTCAGACCGGAGAAAATGGGCACCAGAATGACCTTTCCTCACTAGGTCAAGCTTTTCTGCCCTGGCAAAGGGGTAGGATCAGGTGTGTTTTGGAGGAAGATTTCACACCTTGGCTAACTGAGGCAGAGGCAAGCCAGGGTTCCCTGGTGATAGACGTGGAGCTGTGCCTGCCGCACTGGACACCCCTGACAAGAAAGACCTGGTTTTAGGCTCCCGGCACTGCTAGCTTTCTCCCAGCTGGCCTCAGAAACTAAGTTACACTCTGATGTAGAAGCCCCTCTCTCCCACCTAAAGACCCTCAGAGAGAAGAGGACTTGCTGTGGTCTGACAGAAAACACCCACTCCCCAGTCCAGAGTGAGAAGTGGAGAGTTTGCTACATGAACGGTGCTGCTGGGTGTTGCTTCCAATCTGATCTGTCCCCACCCAGCAACAAAAGGTGCAAAAAAAGGGCTTCTGGAACCTTTGGGACTGCCCCAGTGCCCTCCCTGAAGAGGCAAGCAGATGCATTCCCTTGCTTGAAGAACCCCCCCCCCCCCACCACCACCACCTGTTGGGAAAGATCCGGAAAGACACATCAGGACACAGAAAAGCAGGGCAGTGTGGACTACATAAAGGTCAGCCAGGAAAGAGAATTGGAGTCAAAAGTGGCAGGAAGCCTCCCTGGCAACTTTTCCTTGGTAATTTTTAACAGGAGAGACAACAGTTGCCCCCTCTATGCTTAGTTGCTGATTTTTGCCCCACTCGGGAAACCGGTGTGACAGTGGACAACGGACACGAATTTTTAAGCTTTGGGGCCTCAGAGCCAAGTTCCGTAGCAGAAGGCAGCACGGCTGGACGAGGATCCCCTAACAAGTCTAACGTTGTGTGTTTTGGATCAAACAGCCCAAGACCTCGGATCTGGCTGTGCTAGCTGGCGGTGGGACAGCTGCCTGAGAAAATAAGCATGTGGCCCCGGACGTTGGCAGGAGATGAGGCTGCACTGCGCCCGCCCCGCCCGCGTCTGCCCGCACCCTTGTCTCTCAGCGCAGCGCCGGGATCTGCGGCCGTTTTTTCGAGTAGTTTGGGCAGGAGCAGTAGAGGAGGGTGTAGGGGAGGGAAGAAGGGCAAAAGGGGGTGAGGACAGCGCGAGGATGGGAGGGACGTGGTGAGCCACGAAGAGGATTTCATTATGCAAACAGGCGGGCAGGTTTCATCAGCGCTAGTGCGCCGGGGATCCGGGGCTGGGAGTTAATGCCTGGCTCCCGAGGGCAGCCCAAGCCTGGTCCCAGCCCGTGCCAGCTCAGCTTCCTCTTCCTCATCCACTCTTAGGGAGGTCACACAGGGCGCCCCCTCCCTCCCTGACAGAGGAGCGTGCTTTTCTGCACGGCCCTGCCCGCAGCCCCAGGTCCTCCGCGGAGTTCCCACACCGTCAATGGGCAATCTGCCACAGGTGCCGGCGACGCGCTACCGCAGCAGGCGAGCACCCTCAGCCCAAAGCCTCCGTCAGAGGGAGCTTGCCCGATGCAAAACTGGGGGTATCTCCGGAAGGAAAAAAGCGCTCCGCAAGAGTCATTTATCCCAACAGAGGACGCCCGTCCCATTCCAACAAAACCCCAGGCCAGTCCTCTCCTTGATCGGTGGGCACTTTGACCCCACTGTATTCCGCCTCGAGAGTGCCCCCAACACCCACAAGGGGCAGCACGCCTCGGCAAGGGGCAGTCCTGGAAAGTGTACCTTTCTGTTTGCGTGGGGGCACTCGGCTGTCGCTCCCAGAAGGAGGAAACTAATGGGACAGTTTGCAACCCCAGCTCTGGAGGACGCACCCAGAAGGCAGGCAACGGGACGTGGCCACTCGCTCGTTCCCTGTGGCCACCTCCGTGACCCTCGCTGCCTCCCTGATGCCCCTTTCCGGTCCTTCCCAGTCACTGCGACCCTGGGTCTGGTCGCCCCGTCCAGTGGACGGTTCCCAATCCCGCCTGCTCTGACCAGTCCATCCTCTCCGCCGCCCGCAACCGGACCCCGCGAGCCCGCGCCTACCTCCCGGGGTAGTGCTGAAGAGCGTGCCGCCGGGGGTGGTGCTGTAGTCCCCGGGGGGCAGCTGCACACCGTCGCTGAGGACCACCCGATGAGTGGCGGGGATGGCCCGGCTTGGGGTCTGGCTGCAGCTGCTGCCCCCGGACATGGTCTCCCGCGCACTGTGCCAGTAGCCAGAGCGTGGCCCTCCTACCGCTCCAGCCTCGCCCCGCCTAGCTCTGTCCAGCCCCGCCCAAGGCAGTCCCTTCCGCCGGGTTCTCTCAAGTCCCCTGGGATTTGTAGTTCCAGTCCTCCTGCAGCCCCACCAGCTGCCCAGCTGCTCCCTGCACTTGGGTTCCTCCCTATCCCATGATGGGAGGCCCCCTACCGACCGTAGCCTGCTCGCGGGTGCTGCGCCGACCCCTTTTTTCCTTCCACTTTCGCTCCTGGGACCCTCCCAACTTCGCCGGCAGGGATGGGGGTGGGGGGAGTAGGGAGGCTTGCCTAGGTTAGTGCGTCCGTGGGTCAGGGGTGTGTCTCCCCGCTCTGCGGGGATCCTAACCGACCCGGGTCGCTCTGGGAGGCCTGCATGACGACATCAGGCCGCTCAGCCCTTCCTGTTCTGTTTGTTAGTTCCTCGCATCAGAGAGTGGGGATTCATTAGGCATTCACCCCTCCTTGGTTTACTGAGCATTCACCATGTGGCAGGCTTTGAAGAAATGGCCGAGAATGCTCCCTCGAGGGCTTTGGAGAGGGTGTGGGAGAAGCGCACGTAAACGAACCACCCAGCTGAGTGATAAGGCTAAAAACCTCGAGCGAGGTGGAGCCGGTAGGGATAGGACAATCAGTGGAGGTTGGGGTAGGGGGAAGGGTAGGAGTTGAGCAAAGAAGCTTCTTTGTAGCCCTTTGAGTCGGGTCCAAGGCCCCGCAGGCTGCCTGACATGCCTGACATTTCGCAGGCAGTCCCTGAATGGATGGAGGCATGAACCTTCAAGGAGATCCCTAAGTGGAGAGAGCAAAAATGCAAGGAGAACGGAAAAGCCTGCTGGGTGAGAGAACAGGTGATGTCATTGTGGCCACAACTTGCAAAGACAGAGGAGAGAACCGTTTAAAAGGATAATTGGGCCTAGATTGTGAAGGATCTTTTAAATTAGTCCGAGGTGTCCAACCTTTGTCCCACAAGGGCAGGAGGTATCGGAGGTCTTCTAAGCTGGGGAATGACGTGATTTAGTGTGGTTTAGAAAGGTAACTGGTGGCTTTGGAGTTAGAATGGACCACAGGAGGGTGAGGCCCGAGGGAGGTCACTCCTGAGTTCAACTCCAGGCCTACACTGTCTGGTAATGTAGCCACTGGGCTCTTGTGCTTGCGAAGCGCTTGAAGTATGGGTAGTCCACACTTGCAATGTAAAATACACACTGCACTTCACAGAACTAGTGTAAAAAGTGGTGTAAAAGACCTCAATACGTTTTTATATCGATCACATGTTGAAATAAATATTTGGAACATGTTGGGTTAAGTGAAATCCATTGTTTAAATTAATTTCACCTGTTTCTTTTTACTCTTTTTAGTTGGACTATAAGTATTATATATATATGCATATACATATGGCTTATAATATATTTCTATTGGATAGTGCTGCTCCAGAATGAGGCGATATGAAAGCAATCCCAAAGTTCTTCTCAGATCTTTTCTCCAAGAAAACTATGGACTCATAAATTTCAGCTCTGTCCAGGTACCTTATTGCTCATCCAGGACAATGTTCACCTCCATTTTATTAAAAAATTAACAGAAACCAAAACCTAAGGCCCAAGAGGAGCAGGGGTGTGTCCAGGAATATCCAGCTGTAAAAAGCCGGGGCAGGACTAGAACCCAGTGCCACTGCCCGGCCTGGCTGGTCTTTTACCTCACCGCACTGGAAAGCAAAGCAGCCCCTTCTCCTCTCCTGGGAGGAACTGTTTTGAAAGGGGGTTGCTCTGGTGCCACCTTGGACGTGCATATCTGGTTAGTGCAGACTGTAGGGAAGAGGCCTGCTTTGGAAGCTAACGTTCAGTGGGAATGGCAGGGGTGACGGGTGTGGGTTCTAGCCCTAGCACTGCTAAACAGCTGTTGCCCTTGGACAAGTCCCTTTCCCTTTCTGGCCTCAGTGTCATCATCTGCCAGATGAGAAGGGCAGAGTCGAAGGTATCTGAGAACCCTCGGCAATGGCATTTTATTTTATTTTTCTTTCATAGTTGAAAAATTTTTTAAGATTATTTATTTATTTTTAGAGAAAGGAAGAGAGGGAGAAAGAGAGGGAGAGAAACATCATGTGTAGTTGCCTCTCATGTGTCCACTACTGGGGACCTGGCCTGCAACCCAGGCATGCACCCTGACTGGGAATCAAACCAGCGACCCTTTGGTTCACAGGCCAGCACTCAATCCACTGAGCTACACCAGCCAGGGCTCATAGGTGAAATTTTATTGGTGGCCTTGAAACAGTGACATTTTATGTCTTTGACAAACACATTCTGAATTCTGTTCCCTACCCAGCCAGGTTACGTGTAGTGGTTTCTACCTCTTTATAGAGCAGAGATTCATTCATATCAAGTCATGTAATCATGAAACAGTTCCTATCAGGCGAGGACACCACGGGAGTTGTCTTTTAGCAAGATGAGTGGTGGCACCAATGGCAGGTGTTGACTCAAGCCCACTGGGGACAGCACTTACCTTGGAAAGGCCACCGGCACCACTCTGGGGTGCTCAGCTGCCCAAAGCCAGAATTGTTTATTTCTGTCTTCCCTTCAGGCTCTTTTTAAACCCATTAGCTTCTGACTCCTTGTAGCACTTCTAGCTGGAGGTCAAAAGAACAAAAGCAGAATGTTTTCTAGAAGAAAGATAAGGAGGGGGACGCAGAGGGAACAGTTTCCATCCTATCTTGCTCTTCTTGAGCAAGGCAGGCAGGGACGATGGGCTGATTTTTATCATTTCAAGTGGACTTTATCTGGGTAGCCACCAGGCATACAGGCCCAGTCCTGGTATCTAACGATTTGTGAGGAAATAAATAAGTAAGTAAATAAATAAATAAATCACAGAAACTAAGAATAGCCATAAGCAGGCACTGGTTCTCCCTGGTGTTCAGCTGAGCTGGACTGGTCCGGTGCGGGGAAGGAGTGCTGGGACAGGGTGCCCAGGAGTGGCTGCCCGAGAAGGCAGGAGCAGGAACCACAAGACGCAGAAGTGCTTCCAGCTTCACTGAGTTAGACTACAGTGGAGGCTGACTTCCGAAGCCCCTCAGGCTAAGGAGGGGTTGGGTGGCGAGGTAGTGGGAGAGAAGTGACCTTTAGTGTTTGTCTGTCTTAATCCTTCCTGACGTTATTGGAGGCTAACCCTTCAGCACTGGGAGTCCTTCACAGTAGCTAGCAGTGCTGCTGTCGAACGCCCTGGCCCTTGGAGGCTCCTGTACTTTCTTATATGACAAGGGCTCTTCTATGCATCCTGCCCCAAATATAGATTCAGCCTTTCTCTGCAGCTCTGGTTTCCATTCCAGATGGATTTGCAGTATTGCTTCACCCGTAGGCACGCAGGCCTGATCTTTCTGGTAGGAAATGCTTTCCGAGGTTAATGGATGTGAATGGAATGAAGACTGCTCTGAGCAGGCCTGGAGGGGTCTGTTGGGCGTGGTGGTCCTTGTCCATCCTGATCCTGATTAACCTGTTTCTCTCCACGTGCTCTCCCTGTGGTATTCGGTCTACTTCGATAGCCCTGCTTGCAAACCTGAGGTGTGGGCTGAAGAATACCTCCGTTCTGTACCTTCAGGCGTCTCAGCATTCAGCCCCTTGGTGCTCATCAGTGGTGACACCACGCTTCTCAGCTCTGCTTTGCCTCCTCTAAACTCCACGGGAAGGCTATTTCTCACAGCAAGAGCTATTCCTTTTCAACCCTAATTTGTTATTCTCTAGTCAGTGGAGAACATGCTTGTTTTCCTTAAATGCCTTTTTTAAATAACTGAATCTTGGTCTGAGGCAGAAAGTATAGGAAGCTCTTATGGTACAAAAAAAAAAGCACAGGAGCTTCTAAAGGTCATGCGGCCGTGACAACAGGATGTATGAGTGAGTGTGAAGGATTCCCAATGGCGGATTCAACGTTTTACTATGGCTCCTGGGCTCAAGGGTTTATAAAACATTTTAGTGACTCAGAGTAGGGTCTGCAGTCTTTCCCTTGACATCAAGAGCAGGTTCTGAGGCCAAATTTCTTGTGAATCATCTTCTTCCATTGCAGGAATAACACAATGATGCTGGAGAGTGGAGGGAGTGCCCATGATACATTTACCTGGGGTTGCCCTTCTGCGCGCGGATGGCCCTGCATGTGTCTACCTGAGATGTCTTAGATGGTATTGTGTGCTGGCCAGGAGAGTGAAACCGCAAAGGGATCCTTTGGTGGCAACAAAGAACAGTAGCATTGTAGTCACCAGGAACCAGCAGGCGGCCAGCTTCTTGGACCTAACCAGCCTTCATGGATGGTTAGTCAATGTCACTCAAACTGGGCAATTTGAGGAGGTTTCATAAAGGGACAATTTATAAAGGTATGAACTAGACAGAGGTAGGGAAACCTTGGTACTTGGGGAAGGAACAAGAGAAAGCATAATTACTGGAATGGGAGTGGGGAGGAAAGAGGGGGCAAGAGTGTATGAACACAAGAAGTGTGTGGAGAGGCACCATATGGAGCTGCCACCTTCAGTCCTGGCTGGCACAGCGTGGGAGCAGGAAGTAGAAACTCGTGCCTTGCTGGCCTCATGCCCTCTGCTCTCTGCCCTGTTCCCTGGTGGTCTGATCCAGCTGGAGGACAAAGTACAAGGCAGCCCATTGATGCTGCCCTATAGACCAACTTCCCGGGGCACAGAGCAGGGTGAAAAAGGGTAGGGAGTGAATCGAAATGGGCAACAGAAGATTCCAGCAGTGGAGTAGAGGAGAGATCAGGAGGGCGTGTATGAGAGTATCCAGAGCAAACTGTAGTCCTGAGCAGATCCACGCACGTGCAGGTAGTGTGCTGAGGCATTTTTCTTGCTTTGGGGTTAGGCCTGGGACCCATGCCCACAGTCCCCTAACACATAATGTGAGTCATCAAGGTCCTCAGTCCCCAAAGGTTCTTCCCCACCCCAAACCTCAACACTCCATTGCTCACAGGTTGATCCCATTTTAACTTCTTTCTTTGAACTAAAAGGTTCTGCTAACTTTACATTGTCTTTGGCATTCATGACCCTACAAGGAAGGAAGAAAGGAAACGAACACTTCCTGAGTCTCTGCTCTGTGCCTGCACCCTGTGCCTGCACCCTGTGCCAGAGGTTTGACTGACAGAATCACTTAAATTGCACCACAGCCTTCTAAGACAAGTATTACTATCTGCACTTCACACACGAAGAAAATGAGGTGTGGGGGTGGGGGTTAGCCTGCCCATATTCAGAGCTCCAACTTAAATATTTTTATAACTTGTTTAGTCCCAAGGTCATGCACTTCATTACCCCAGTGATTCCCAAACTTCAGAGTGCTTCAAGTCCGCAGAAGAGCTTGTGAACAAGGTGGGATCTTCAACTGAGAGCAGGTTTTCATGTGAGGAGAGGGGGAAAGTCATCCCAAAGAAGAGAAGAGGATACAGTGGAGGCAAGGATGCTGTCTTAGGCTGCATGAGCTGCTATAATAAAGCCCCACAGACTGGGAGGCTTACACAACAGATACTAATTTCTCAGTCCTGGAGGGGGGAGGAGCCCAAGATCAAGGTGCCGGCAGATTTGTTTCCTGGTGAGGACCCTCTTCCTGGGTTGCAGAGGGCCACCTTCTTGTTGTGCCCTCACATAATGTAAAGAGAGGACTCTGATTTCTTTTTCTTATAAGGACACCAATCATATCATGGGGGCCCACCCTCATGACCTCATCTACACCTAATTATCTCCCAAAGGCCCCACTTCTGAGTACAATCCTGGTGGGGTTAACGTCACGTGAGAATTTGGGGCCAGACACCAACCCTCAGTCCGAGCAGACAGGAACCTTGAAGACCCTGGCCTAGGGTGGATCCACTCCTCTTCTGGGTGGTGACCTTGCCCTCCCCACATCCCAGGAAGGGCTCCAATGTAACTGCTCCTCTTTCTCTGCTCTTGACTCCAGTTGAACCCCGACATTCAGTCTTCTAGCCTCAGTGGATCTCACAAAAAGCATGAATGCTCTTCCTAGTGACATATTTGAACTCAAAGCTGATGGTATAGTGTTAGTTCCCTGGGTTCTGTGGACAAAATGTCCTGGGTTCAAAATTTACTGATGATCTAGGTGGCCCTTACCAGGCACTTTGACTTTCAATTTTGTTACCAGTGAAATGGAGGAACACTATTTACCTATGTAAAACCTAAACGCAATGTTAGGAACCGGTGAGTATAAAGAACTGTCTGGAAGCCTGCTCCCTGATTCCCAGGCCTGGGCTTCTGCATGTGACACTGTATCTCCTTTTTTTGAGGCACCAAATGCGCCACGTGTTTAGGGTTGCGGCGCGCGGGGTCCCGACACTGCAATCCTAACCTGTGGGTCAGAGGGCTGGCTCTGACGCATGAGAAAATAAACAGGAAAAAGGAAAGCAAGACGTGGGGTGTGTGATGTGAAGGAAATAGCTAGCATTTACTCTTCTAAAGCCATCCTACAACACGGGAAGTGCTAGGGGAACCGAAGATTCTTCCGTTGGGGAAAGTGATTTACCCGAAGCTCTTTTCCAGCCTGTTAGCTACTGGGCTGGAGTGCCCTCTAGCGGTCCACTCGCTGACACTGTAGGATTTGCTTTGTAAATTTTTCTTATTAATTTAATAAGATCAGTTCTTTTGTCAGTCTGTCCCTCAAAGTTTTACTGGGAGTATTTCTTGCCAGGGAATATTCTAAGCACTGGGGATATAGCGGTATTAAAAATTCCTGCATCCCTAACTGGTGTGGCCCAGTGGGTCGGGGCATCGTCCCGAAAACCTAAAGGTCTCCAGTTTGAATCCCGTCAGGATGAGTACCTGGTTTGCAGGCCAGGTCCTTGGTTGGTGATCTGGGAGAGGCAACTGATCCATGATTCTCTCCCACTCTTTCTCTAAAACAAACAAACAAACAAACAAACAAACAAACAAATACAATCTTTTTAAAAATAGAAAATTCCTGCAATGTTCTTTCTTTAAACTGACTCAGTATCTCATTAGTAACTTACATTTGCAACCCTGAAGCATATAATCTGCTCCATTTTATGTATTGCAAAAGTGAATTTTTAAAAACTAGCAGGCATAGAACCTAAATAAAATGAAACCAGAGCATGATGCAATATTGATGTAAATTTGAGGAATGAGCCTTTTTTGCTCAATTTTATGTGACTTGCCGTTGTATCTTAGTGCTTCTTTCCTTTATTATAGAGTATACTTCGGAGTTTCATGTGATGTTTAGGTTTGTCTATGATTGTATTTACCTCTTTCAGGGTTTCCTCTAGTTCATTTTTTAATATAATATGTGATGTATTTTATTTTAACTCCCTTAAATCTCTCTCTCTCTCTCTCTCTCTCTCTCTCTTTCTGTCTGTCTGTCTCTCTCCAACCTTATGGTAACAGGACGATGCTCTAATCAACTGAGCTACCCAGCCAGGGCAGAGTTCCTTTAGTTCTGCACTGTCTAATACAGTAGCCAATAGTCACACATGACTGTTTAAATTAGTTAAAATTAAATAAGATTTAAAATTTAGTTCTTTAGTTGTACTACTAACATTTCCAGTGGTCAATACCCACATATCACTGGTGGCTGTCCTGTTGGGCAGTACAGACATATAATTCCATCAGAGAAGGTTCTAACAAACGACAATGCTGTGATAGAGAATTCAGCTCTGGGAATGTTGCATTATGTTAGCATGGTGGTGTAATTCATTCACTCCTTTCTTCTGCCCTCTAGCCTGCAGTTTAGAAAGTAGCCTCCAGCTGACACTGTGAGGACAACAGAGGGTGTTTGAGCTGAAAGACCTAACTTCCTACTGTTCACAGACTCCTTTGGGAGAGGCGTCCACCTTCTCTGTTCCCCTTTGGCCCAGCTGACCATCCAAACGTGCATCAGACCAACAGGGAGCTGGTTCCCAGGCCACTCAGGCCTGTGGGTGCTTCTTCCTTGGGAGGTTTTGGTTGCCAAAGCTTTGCCTCTCTACCCTCTTTGCCCTGGGTTGATGGCCTCTACTCTTGCCCTCTGCTCTTCCTAGTTCTAACTTTGGGCTAGAAGAGACTTGAGGGGACAGTCTGCTTAGCAATCACTTATACATAGGGAAGTGCATATAAGTCTATACTTCCTCCTATGAGAGAGCAAGTAGGCAATGAATGTGAGGGGGTCTGAAAAGTTGAAAATCTTTACTTTTTTGAGCCATTACCATTTTCTTTGCTTCAGCAGGAAAAAAAAAAAAGCTGGCTTGAGCATACTGAACCACAGGCTCTTCCCATTTCTGCTGCTCACTGCCTCTGTGACTTTGGGCAAGTCATTTCCCTCACCCCTAGGCCTCCTTTTATTCACATGTGGTGAGGGGTGTGGGACTTGACGATTTCCAAGGTCATCTGCAATTCTGCCTTCTACGACTTAGCCAAAGTCTTTAAAGCTTTTGTGACTCCAGTGGACAAAGAGGTTGTGACCAAAACAGAGTCTCTCCCCAAAGATAAGTCTCCGGCTCAGATGGTTTCACTGGAGAATTCTTTCAAACACCTAAAGAAGAATAAACATTGATTTTATACAACCTCCTCCAGAAAACTGAGGAGGGAACACTTCCCAGCTCATTTTATGAGGCCAAATTGTCTTGATACCAAAACCAGACAAAGACAGTACTAAAAAAAGAAAACTATAAACCAATATCTCTCATGAACTTAGATGCACAATCTTCAATAAAATATTAGCAAATTGAATCTATCATCATTATAAAACAATTAATATAATATAATATAATATAATATAATATAATATAATAATAAATGTAATATAAAAGGAATTACATATCATGACCAAGTAGAATTTATTCCAGATACGCAGTCTGTTTAAATATTCAAAAGTGCACCATATCAAGTGGTCAATAAAGTTTAGATATTTTTAGAAAGTCCACCATATCAACAGGCCAACAGATAAAAACCACATAATCTCATCTATTGGTACAGAAAAACCTTTGATGAAATCCAACACCATTTATGATTAAAACTTTCAGCAACTTAGGAATCAAGAGGAACTAACTCAATTTAATAAAGAGTATCTACGAACCCTCACAGCTAACACTATGGCTGTTGCTAAAAGGCTGATGTTTCCTCTCTAAGACCGGGGACAAAGCAAGGATGTTTTCTCTCATCACTCTTACTCAGCAAAGTCCTGAAAGCTCTAGCCACTGCAATAAGGAAAGAAAAATGAATTAAACGCATACAGAATGGAAAGAACCTACAAAAAATTAATAAAAACTATGACTGCTATATGAGTTCTGCAAGGTCACAGGACACAAAATCAACATACTAAGATTAATTACATTTCTATATGCTAAGGACAAACAGGTAGGAACTGTAATTTAAACTGCTATACCATTCATAATTGTTACAAAGAAAATAAAATACTTAAGTGAAAACTTAAAACATGTACAAGATTTGGCCCTGGCTGGTGAGACTCAACGGATTGAGTGCTGGCCTGCAAACCAAAGAACCTGCTGGTTCTATTCCTAGTCAGAGCACATGTCTGGGTTGCAGGCCAGGTCCCCAGTAGGGGGTGCACTAGAGGCAACCACACATTGATGTTCCTTTCCCTCTCTTTCTCCCACCTTTCCCCTTTCTAAAAATAAACAAATAAAACATTTTTTTTTTAAAAAAGATACTTAAGTGTAAACTTAAAACATGCACAAGATTAGGCCCTGGCTGATGTGGCTCAGTGGATTGAACACTGGCCTATAAACCTAAAGGTTTCGAGTTCGACTCCCAGTCAAAGCATGTGTCTGGGTTGTGGGCCAGGTCCCCAGCTGGGGGTGTGTGAGAGGCAGCCAGTCAATGTATCTCTCATACATTGATGTTTCTCTCCTTCTCTTTCTCCCTCTCTTCCCCTCTCTAAAGTAAATGAATAAAATCTAAAAAAAAAACATGCAGAAGATTTGTATACTGAAAATTATAAAATGCTGCTGAAACAAATTTTAAAAAGACCAAATTTTAAAAAATAATAGATATACTGTAGGAGATATACTGTGGGCA
Source organism: Tonatia bakeri (assembly GCA_004024845.1). Taxonomy (NCBI): domain Eukaryota; kingdom Metazoa; phylum Chordata; class Mammalia; order Chiroptera; family Phyllostomidae; genus Tonatia; species Tonatia bakeri. The sequence goes on from PVIA01002536.1 coordinate 64,848, forward strand.
TGAGTTGGAAGATTCAACATAGCAGAGATGTCAATTCTTCCTAAATTCACCTATAGGTTTAACATAATTTATATCAAAATCCCAGCAAGGTATTTTTGTAGACATAGGCAAAGTTTATTCTAAGATTGAGATGGGAAAGCACAGGGTCTAGAATAATTACAACAATCTTGAAGAAAAAAAGAAGAATAAACTGGGAAGAATTTCTCCATCTCATATTAACATCTCCTAAAACAGGAGACCAGGATGAAAGAAAGGAGGGATCAAACCCTGGTCAGCCCTTTCCTGAGAGAGTAGCGAAGGAGCCTCAGGAGGCTTCTCTTCATCTGATAGCTGAAGCAATGATGGTCATGGGGACACTCGAAGGCCATAGGGGACACAGGAAGTCCTATTTCCCAGAGAAAATCCCATCCTCTTTGAACTCCTTTATGAATGGCAGGGACTTTAGTGAGAGGAGCACAATATGCTTGGGAGGGAGAATCTGAAATGCTGCTGGTTTCTTGGGGTGTCTCATGGGAAAAGTCACATGTTCTAATTCCTTACACAGGTGCACTCATAATCTGAAGGCAGACTGATATCTTCACGTTCCTGGTTAGTGGTTGTGTGCCAGACCTGATCCTGAACATAATGTTTGCCCACTTGCCTTCTGTGAGCTCTCATTTTTATAGGGGAAAGAAGAGATGCAGAGTCTGCTTCAAGTTTAGGTGAAGAGGCAGGACTGAAATCGGGGCTACCTAGAGCAAGTCACACACAAAAGTGAAATCAGGAGTTTCAGTGATGGTTAATTTCTAGATATTCCGTTAGGCTCTTTTCCACATCTCTGTCCTTTTCTACAAATTTCGTATTTTTTCATTACCTTTAGTAACTTTGAACTTGCTTGTTTTGTATTGCCTTTCAGATTGCTCCAGCATTTCTAATTCTTGGGATGCCAATTCTCTGACTACCTGTGTCTACGCAGGTGGCTCATTTCTTCTTCTGCTTTCTAAGTTTTTATTGTGTCCCCATCTTCAGCTTGGACTGCTTCATTTTCCATGAGAGTGCTCCAGAAGGAAAGCCACTTTGCCTTTGCTTCTGCTGGGGCCTCAGGGTTGAACAGAGCCAAGATGAATTTTAATGTCAATTTATTGGCCTAGAATTCTCATTATCAGAGGGCAGGTAGTAGAAATTTGGACCCACACAGCATAAACTTGGTTTGGTAATCTCTTATAGGAGAATTCCTTTTTTCCCTCCCACTGCCACACCCCTGCCCCACCATCCCCCGCCTCCCCGTCCTAAGCTCTGAGACACAACAATCTTGCTTTCTGTTTCTCTGGACTGCTGGGAAGAGTTCTGCAAATCACTTTTGGGCAGCTTTACACAAGGGTCTCAGTTCCAGCCTGCACCCAGGCCCCGTCCCCACCCCTCCCTGACTGCCGCATCAAGCTCATGTGACAGCTCTCTCTGGCTGCCAGTTCCCTCTTTGGTTCTGAAACATGGGGATTCCCCTTCCTTTTTGTTTTTGCTTTTTACTTTGGTTATATATATCCATATATATATACACACACATATATATATCCATATATCCATATGTACATATAAATATATATGGATTTATACACATATCTATCAATCTATCTATCTATCACCTATCTATCGTGTCTATCTATCTGTCTGGAGAGAGGGTGTGGTTTACCCACATTCATATGTCTGTAGGGTCAGGAGACCTGTTCCCATTAGCCCAGTCCTACATGTTGTAGGGACCTCCTGTCCTCTGAGGATTTTGTTTAACAAAATGACTTCCAGAATATCCACAATATATCTTGGGCTAAACATAAAACCATCCCAGGACACTTAATAAGCCTGAATTTGTACTTATTTGAATAATTAAGAGTTTTTGGCTTTTGCTTAACTGGAACATTGTATTGTACCAATGTGCTGATTAATTCTGGTGAGAGTTTCATCACCTTAAACTTGACATTTCTTGTTGCAAAGGGGTAGGGATATCTTTGGTTTGAAGATTTTTCATTTGTGTTCTTCCTTCTCCAGGCAACATCTTTTCTCTCTGCAGGGGTATAACTTACATCTCTAATCATAAATGTCATATATACACATATTTGCCCATTGGGAAACAGTTAAAAACTCAAAGCTCATGTCCTCCCAAAAGTCTTTCTGGATTAGTTCCTATACTTATATTACCCTTGCATTTACTCTATGTGAATCACATCAAATTATTTTGCTTTCATTAACATGAGGGTTGGTGAATATTCCTGTTCTTTAGACATGTACTTAATAATCTATAATAACAAGGAACTTGGTGAGGGCATTATGGTGTCTTCTATTTTTATGTGTATCTCACCAGGTCCAGAAGGTGCTCTGTACCCAGGGAATATTTAGTTATTTTGCAGACAGATTACATGAATGTTCCTGTCCTATTCTTTTATTTCCCCCGTTCATTGCATTGACTGGGGTGTCTCTGGTTAACAAAACTCTCCTGGTTACAACACGTCATCTGTACACTGTGTTGTGCATTCATCGCCCCAAGTCCACTCTCCATCCTTGCCCTACTCATCTCAGGCCCTCCTGGCTCCCTCCAGCCACTTTGTCTCCAGAGGGCATCAGCAACTCAGGATCCCAGTTTGAGAACTCAGGAGCTTCACCCCTTCCCAGTCCCAGCTGCTGAACCCATTACTCAGAGAGAGGCAGGAAGAGCTCAGGCTCTTGAATAGCGATGACATCAAGATAGCCCTCCTTCCCCCAGCCAAGCTCTGCTTTGGAGCCAGTGAGGTGACAGGCCCCCAGTCCTGCTGGCACTTCCTCTTCTGGTACTCCGTGGCTCATTAAGGGGTGGAGGGCTTGGGGGGACCAGGAGAAATGGGAACAGCTGCTGGAATGATAGGCAGGCACCAGTGACTCTTTGGTTTCCAGGCTAGAGGCATATCTAGGGAGGCAGCACTTTGTTTTCATGTTGGGATTACATTGGAGGGACTTCCCTCCTGCAGCCTATGGAGAGGACAGAAGTGGCTAAAAAGACAGCCCCCCCCACCGTGGGATATGAAGTTGCCCCCATTCTGTGAGTTCTATTGTATTTCCCCAGTGACCCCAGATGATGTCTGAGTACTCTCGCTGCTGCCTGCGGCCCAGGAACCCCTTACTTCCACCACACCACCCCGGAATGCCTTCCTGGCTACTGGGACTGTCTTTGGTCTTAAGTGGCATCATGACACTGGAATTACTTTCTAATCTGGGGGTAGATGTGAGTCCAGGCGTGTGAGTGGAAAGTGAGGTAAGCCAAACCAAGCAAAGAGGCACAATGAAGAAACGAACGCTAAATGATGCTTAATTGCTCAAGCAAGACTAAGGTGGAGAGGACGGCTGTCACAGTCCAGTACGGCATGGGCTGAGTGGGTCAGTTCCGCATGGGTCTTCCCCCTGCCTGTTTTCCACAGTTCTCACCACCCCCGCCCCCATTGTCCTGCAAGGTTCCTGGTCCGTGCCTCCACAGTACCTCCACACCCCCCACAGGTGGGACAGCTTAGCCAGAGGCACCTAGAGAAGACTCTCTCCCCACCAATGACTGAGCAGTTGCTGGTACTGAAGGTGGCTTCCCTTCCACCCTTCCACCCTTCCACTTGTCAGCTTTCTCACACCCTTCACACAGGGCTCCAGAAAGCAGGGGGTGAAGGGGTGGTGCAGCTCACACCTTGATATACCACTTCCTTTCTCCTCTCAAGCTTCCCCCTTCGCCCTGGAGTAGCTGAGAGAACAGAGAGGAGGAATAGTCCCTGGAAAGACCTCCCAGTGGGACAAAGGTTGGGCACAGTAGTCTGATGGCCTGAAATTTGGGAACTAGTTGGGACAGGCAGTGGGGCTGTCAGGAGAGAAGTTTCTGTTTCTTGTCCTTTTTTTTTTTTTTTTAATGGACTTAGGACACTGGGAAAAGTGGGGGGAAGGGTGCAAACAGGAAGGGGGGATTGGAAGCAAGCCAAAAACCAACAACTATCATTTGACTTGCTGCATTCCTAACGTTGAACTCCTAGTCTGCTTCCAGTATAAAAGGAAAGGGACAGGGCATCACGGACTGCCTCAAAGACTCCAGATAGACTGTTCAGACCTGGGCCTGTGGGGAGGCCATGGGGGGTCTTGGTTGCAGTGACCCTAAGGAACCTGCACTAACTCCACTCATTACACAGAACCCACAGACTCTTTAAGAAGCTCCTGAGTGACCTGCATTTCCCTGGCAGGGCTGGTCAACCCCAGACAGGTCCCTTCCTGGTCAACAATAAGTTTGGCATATAAACACAATGCAGTTGTAAAAGGTTTAGCATTCTGTAACAACCCTGGTTGAATGAGCTGATTAGTCTCATGGGTTCAGATCAGTCTTGGGATGCTCCAAGCCTTAGCAGGATGTCTGGGAGCGAGCCTGCCTTTGCCTCTGCTGCTATGGCATGAAAGCAGTCATAAGTCTCAGTGTGGCTACGGTCCAATCAAACTTAATGAAGGAACACTTAAATCTGAATTTCATATGATTTTCATGTATCATGAAATATTAACCACCTTTCTTTTTTAAATTTATTTTTTTATCCACACCCAAAGACATATTGTTTTCATTGCTCTTAGAGAGAGAGAGAGAGAGAGAGAGAGAGAGAGAGAGAGAGAGAGAAAAACATTGAAGTGAGAGAGCAACATTGATTAGTTGCCTCCTATACACGTACCCATACGAGGGATTGAACCAGGGATCATATGCACTCGGATGGGGAATGGAACCTGCAACTCGGGCTTGTTCCATGACTGGGAGCTGGACCCGCAACCTTTCGGTTTAGGGATGACGTCCCAACCCACTGAGCTGCACCGGCCAGGGCTAACCACTGTCCTTTTGATTTTTTTTCATTGTGGTAAGAACACATCATGAAGTCTATTCTCTTAACAAATTTTAAGTGTACAATATATTATTGTCAATTGTAGGTCTTTTACTTGGTTTTTAATGATTTAAAAATGTAAAAGCTCTTAGTTCTCAAGCCACACAAATACGGATGGTGGGCTAGAATTGGCCCCCGGGCTGTACTTTGCCAGCCTCTGGTCTAGAAAACTTGGTCAATGGCAGCCAGTTTGTGAGATTCTGTTGCAGCATCAGCTACCAAGGAACAAGGGCAGTAAGAGCTGCGTTTGTGAACCTGCAGGCCCCTGGAGAAGAATCCCCAATTATTTCTGTTCTTTCTGTGTCGATAAACCCCAGTTTTTTTAGTTCCACATGGAAAGAATAGATGAAGCTTCACTCTTGTTTTGTATAAAAAAATGATGAAAATGTACCAGCAATTCTGTCACACGCAGAGCAACACCCAAACAACAGATAGTGGAACCAACAGCCATGAAGCTGTTCAAGGTCAAGGACAGAGTCGGGACCCTTCACTTTGCAGAATGCAGTTCCCCAGTCTGTCACGGTGCTCACTGAGGGTCCTGTGCTGACGGTGGGCCCTGCATCTTGGTCTTCACACCTCTGCCAGGCCTTCAGGAAGCTACGGAACTGGAGGAATCCTCTTGTATACTTAATCCCATCACCTCTGCTCCAGGCAGGCACTATGGTTTCCAACATGGCGCCATGAACCTTGGGTTCCTTTCTGGTGCGTGTGTTCCCTGACCTCGGCTCCTCAATTCCTTTTCTTTTTTCTTCAAGAAGGCCACCTGTTGCTTTCAGAAAAGCAGATTTGGAATGGAAGTCTCCCTTTCTCTTTTCCACTGCTGTCTGAAGGCTCCTCATCTCCCACTGGTGCCAGAGGGCTGGAGTCCCCAAAACAGACACACTCAGCTGGTCAGTGCCTCAAGCAGATTTGCATTGCTGGGTTCAGCAACATCCACGTAGAAGATATTATTGGGAGTCTCTTTAGAAATGGTTGGCTGGTCACCACTCAGCTGCTTGAACAATGATCGTTTCCCTAAACGATGCCCCTGTGCGGGGAACCCTCGCTGGTAGCGGGTGGGGTTGGGCCCAGGAGTGCCAGGGGCTTGAGCTCCCTGCAACCCTCCCCAGCGCCCTTCCTCATGGAAGAGCAGGCATTCTTGCAGGCAGGAGCCTCATGTCTCAGTTGGGTTTGTTTCCTTAAGGTTTTTCTTGGCAAACCCAGAACAACTCATTAGCTACCCTCCACTTAATTAAAAAAGAAAAAAAAGAAACAACTCTGAAGATCGTCTTTACCATCTTTACACTCAGCAACACTGAACAAATAATTCTCTGAAGCCACCTACTGCGGAAAGCCTCCGGATCTCGGCTCATGCTGCTCCAGGCTGTTCCCTCGGCCAGAGTGCTCTCCTTCCCTCCAGCTGGCTAATGGCATCACTTCACAAAGAAAGCCTTCCCTTACCCCACCCGTCTCAGCAGAGCTAAATGCCCTTCCTCTGTGCTTCCTCTGTATATCTGATTTTGCATTTCTTCAATGCCTATCCCAAGCCCTTCATCAGCTACATTACAAGGTTATCACATCTGACTTGAAGCTGGACGAAAAAAGCAACAATGATTAAAGAAGAGACTGGAAATACGGTTTTACATCCTTAACCTTAATGACGAACTTCTCTAAAGGTGTACAGTGGGCACTAAAAGACTAGTTACAACTAGTGTGAGGCTGCTATGGTTAGTATGACATTTAAAACCCCAGCTTCCAGACCAAGTTCACTGTGATATCTTGTTAGCAAACACAAAAATAACTTTGGAATTATTGATAAATAAGTTATTACGAATATTTCTAAGCATCTCATTATTCCAGGATCTCAATGTTTGTGCCTATCTTGTAATAAAGTATTAATATACATGGACCACTGAAAACAGTGCATAGCATATCATAAGCAGTCAGTCGGTGTTAGCCACTTTTAAATGGACATACAGAAATTTTGTTTTTACATATATGCATACATGCATATGTGTACACAGAGAGAGGATCCATACAGAACATTATTATTTTTTTACTGAGATATGGACATTCACAAACATTGTGATGTTCTGGACTGTGAAGAGGCAGAAAACACATGTTAACTGTCCTTTATTTTTCCTGAGCACAAAGCAAGGCACCAGGCATAGAGAAGGCATTGGAAATGCAGCTGGACGTTACCCTGAGTTGTCCACCTTGTGCAAGCCGGCTTCATGAGTTTATATGGAAAATGAATAGGGCCTGATAAACAGACAGCAGCTTTCGAAGTGAAAAAGTGTAAGTAAGTCAAGCAGACTTGTGCTGTGGGGCAGAGGGAGAGGAGCTAAGTGGGCATGCTTTCTGTCAGCAGCCTAAAGCTGGCATGAATCCAGTGTTTTCTCCTTGTGCTGGACGGTGCTCCCCTGTCTCTGTTTCTCCGGGGGTCCTGCTCTCTGTCTGAGCAGCCTGGAGGGTGGGGCTGTCCCCCGGCACCACCTGCATCTTGGCATTCCTACAGGGAGCTGTTGGGGCTATAAATAAAGATCTTTTCCTTTTAGCTCAGTTGTAACGACATAGCAGCTGAGGCTTTTGTTCTGTTTTTTTTTTTTTTTTTTATGTTTCCTTCCACTTATTTTGATTAATACTTTTACATAGATGTTACCAATTCTGTGTTTGGTATTCTGTATTCCTCAACTTGCTTTTTTTTACATTTTGACCTCTTTACCCATTTCTTCCACCCCCACTCCCACCTCTGGCAACCAGCAATCTATTTTCTGTATCTGTAAGTTTGGTTTAAAAAACTTTTTTTTTAAGATTCCATATATAAGAGGGTTCATAGGTATTTGTCTTTCTCTGTGTGACTTATTTCACTTAGCATAATGCCCTTGAGGTTTAGTCATGTTGTCTCAAATGGGAAGATTGCCTTCATTTTTATGGCTGAATGATATCCCATTGTGTACATACACCATCATTTCTTCACTCACTCATTTCTTCAGTGGACACTCAGGTAGGTTGTCTCCATACCTTGGCTATTATAAAGAGTGCTACAGTGAATATTAAGGCGTACACAACTTTTCAAGTTAGTGGTTTTATTTTCACTTTATGCTGTGGACATTTTCAAACACACAAAAAGGTAAAGAGAGTAGTATCAATATTTCCCCTCCCAAGTACCCATAACCCACCTGCCAGAATGGCCAATACCTGGCCAGTCTTGCTTCACTTATAATCTCTTGGATTGTCTCCTATTTTTATTCCATTTCATAAGATTTTTTATTGTGGTTAAAACATACATAACATGAAATTTGCCATCTTAACCACTTTTAGATGTACAACTCAGTGGCACTAATTATAGTCACAATGTTGTGCAATCATTGCCACTATCTATTTCTAAAATTTTTTTCATCATCTGAAACAGAAATTTCGTACCCATTAAGCAATAACTCTCCCTTCCCCCTGACCTCAGCCCTGGTAATTTGAATTTACTTATTTTAGATATTTCATGTAAGTGGAACCATACTGTGTTTGTTATTATGCATGTCGCTTATTTCACTTAGCGTCACATGTTCAAGTTTCACCCATAGTTTTGCATGTATCAGTATCAGGGCTTATTCTGTTGTAGAACTGAATAATAGCCCATTGTGCACATGTGTCACACTTTGTTTATCTGTTCACCTGCTGATGGACACCGAGCTGTTTACACCTTTTCGCTATTGTAAATAGTGCTTCAGTGAGCATCGGTGAACAAATACCTGTTGGAGCCCTGTGTTCGATTCTTTGGGGTACACACCTAGAAGTGGGGGTGCTGGGCCATATGATAATCTATGTTGAACTTTTTTTTTTAAGATTTTATTTATTTATTTATTTTTTAGAGAGGGAAGGGAGGGGGAGAGAGAGAGACAGAGAGAGACAGAGAGAGAAACATCAATGTGCGGTTGCTGGGGGACATGGCCTGCAACCTAGGCATGTGCCCTGACTGGGAATTGAACCTGCGATGCTTGGTTCGCAGCCCGCGCTCAATCCACTGAGCTACCTATGTTGAACTTTTTGAGGAATGGCCAAACTGTTTACCACAGTGACGGAAGAGGTCATAATTTTTCCACATCTTCTCCAACACTTATTTTCTATTTTCTAGTATAGTCATCCTAGTAGGTGTGAAGTCGTAGCTCATTGTGGTTTTCATTTGCCTTTCCCTGATGGTGACCATCTTTTCATGTTCTTACTGGGTATGAACATGAAATGTCTATTTGATATTTCTATTAATATATACTCAAGTCCTTTCCCCACATTTAAATTGCATTGTCTATCTTTTTGTTGTTGAGTTGCAGGAGTTCTTTATATATTCTGGATGTTAAACCTTTATTAAACGTGTGATTTACAAATATTTCCTTCCATACTGAGGACTGTCATTTCACTTTCTTGATAGTTTTCTTTGATGCACAAAAGTTTTTGATTTCAACAAAGTTCAATTTATCTTTTTTTCCTTTGATGCTTATGCTTTTTAAGTATAATATCTAAAAAACAGTTGCCAAATCTAAGGTCATGAAGACTTGCTTCTTTGTTTTCTTATAAGAGTTTTGTAGTTTTATTTCTTAAACTTAGGTCCTTATCTATTTTTGGTTGATTGTTATCTATGGAATGAGGCTCAGGAGCATATTGTTATAAAACAGCTTATATAGTGAAGAGACAGTGACTGTTCATTCTTTGCAGTGATTGGTTATAATCAGTTATAATTCTATATTCAATTATGTAATTGAATATAATCAATTATAATTCTATAATTTTTAAGAAAATTAGAGAATTTTCTTAAATGATAGCAAATTGGTTAGTGGCTACCTCATATAAATTTTAGGGAACAGTTTAAATTTCACTTACAGTTTTCAGAGGCATGAGCAAGAAGTGATACAGATCAAGTTAGTCTTGCTTGTCTTGCAAAATAAACTAAATTAAACCGTGTGACTAACCTGGTTTTGTCTGCTCAGGAAATTTTCAAATCTGGTCTTCATTTGTGTTTGATTTTAATAGGTGCAATGTAAAGGCCCAACATTGTGCTCCTCCACGTGAATATCCAGTTTTCCTAGCACCTGCTGTTGAGACTATTCTCTTCCTATCGAATGATTGTCCCTCTTCTTGACTATCATTTGTCCTTGTGAGGGGTTATTTCTGGGCTCTTGATTTTATCCTATTGGTCTATATACTAATCCTTATGTCAGATCACACTGTTTTTTAATTTTTTAACTTACTGATTTTAGAGAGAGAGAGAGAGGAAGGAGGAGGGAGAGACAGAGAGAGAGAAAGAAATTGATTTATTGTTCCACTTATTTATGCATGTGCTCTGATCAGAAATGGAACCTACAAACTTGGCATATCAGGATGACGCTCTAATCAACTAAGCCGCCTGGGCAGGGCCACACAGTTTTGATTATTGCTGCTCTGTACTAAGTTTTGAAATCAAGAAGTATGAGTTCTCCAACTTTGATTTTTTTTTTCAAGATTGTTTTGGCTGTTTGCTATGCCTTCAGATTTCATATAAAATTTAAGATAGGGTTTTCCATCTTTGCAAAAAAAAATGCCTACAGATGCAACATATAAGATCAATGTAATATGTAACAATAATAGAATGAAGGAGAAAGAAATGTAATCATCTTAACTGATATGGAAAAAGGTTGATGGTGACAAAATCTACTGGGATTTTGATACAGATTGCAATGAGTCTGTATATTGCTTGGGGTAGTATCGTCATCTTAACAATGTTAAGTCTTCCAATCCAGAAACTTGGGATGTTTTTCCATTTATTTTCTCTCAACAATTTGTAGTTTTCAGTGTACATGTCTTGGGCCTCCTTGGTTGAATTTATTCCTAAATATTTTATTCTTTTTGATGTTATTGCAAATGGAATTATTTTCTCAATTTCCTGTCTAGATTGTTTAGTGGTAGTGTATAGAAATACAACTGATTTTATATTTTGTAATCTACACATTTGTTGAGTTTGCTTATTAGCACTAATAATTTTTTTGTGGATTCTTTAGAGTATTAAAGATAGTTTTCCCTTTCTACGTCGGGTACCTTTTCTTTCTTTTTCCTCCCCCTCATTGTTCTGGCTTGGACTTCTAGTTACATGTTGAAAAGAAGTGGCAAAAGTGGGCATTCTTGTTTTGTTCCTGATCTTAGGGAGGAAAAACACCATTGAGTGTGATGTTTTTCATACAAAGCATTTATCATGTTGAGGCAGTTCCCTTCTACTACTTTATGGAATGTTTTTACTATGAAAATATGTTCATACCAGATTTTGTCCACATTTAACCTTTCTGCATCAGTTGAGATGATTATGTGTTTTCTTCCCTTCATCCTATCAATGTCACATATTACATTGACTTCATATGTTGCAGTTCTAGGATAAACCTCACTGGGTCCTGGTGTATAATCCTTTTAATATGCTGCTGAATTTGGTTTGCTGGCATTTCATTGAGGATTTTTTGCAACTATGTTCACAAGGGACATTAGTGTATAGTTTTTTCTTTCTTGTAGTGTTTTTATCTGTGGTGTCAGAATGAGTTAGAAAGTGTTCCTTCCTCTTCAATTTTTTAGAAGAGTTTGAGAAGAATTGGGATAGATTCTTCTTTAATGTTTGGTAGAATTCACCAGTGGACCCATGCAGTTTTTTTTCTTTGTTAGGAGGTTTTGATTACTGATTCATTTTTTTTTTTTTACTTGTTACAGAACTATTTAAATTTTCTATTTCTTTTTGAGTCAGTTTTGGTAGAAATTGTTTCTGAGAGTTTTTCCATTTAGTTTAGATTATCCATTCTGTTGGTGTTGATCTTATTCTTTTCGAATCATTTTTATTTCTTTAAATTTGGTAATAATGTTTTTCTTTTATTTCTCATGTTAGTAATTTGAGTCTTCTGTGTTTTTCTTCGTCAAGGTGCCATGTACTTTTATTGCATTACATTGGGAGGAATGTAAAATCTGGCTGTCTCTCTTTTGGTGATATTAAAATTGATCAGTGGGGTTTGGGTGTTGTCAGCCTGCTCCATTCATTATAAAACCCTCTTTCAGCTTTTATCTAATGGTTTTCATAGCTTTTGATGATTTTTCCCACATCTATTATTTCATAGGGGGATGCTGAAGTTTAGAAGAACATATTGCAATGAACTCATCAGACATGCCAATGTAGAATGAATGATGTATTTTCCATATCCAGCTTTCTGGTTCTGAAGATCGGTGTGGTAGAAAAGAAACACATCCAAGAGCCAAGAACATGGAGACCAGCCACATGGGTAAGATCTTAGATAAATTACTTGGCTCTTTAAGCTACAATCTGCACAAGTAGGATACTGGACAAGATGACCTGTCCAAGCTCTTCCCAGTTCTGACTCTCCAGAGGTCGATTCTTTAAAATGGTTAAGATGGTAATTTTTTAAAAAGATTTTATTTATTTATTTTTAGAGAGGGGAAGGGAGGGAGAAAGAGAGGGTTAGAAACATCATTGTGTGATTGCCTCTTGCACACCCTCTGCTGGGGACCTGGTCAGGCAACCCACGCATGTGCCCACACTAGGAATCGAACTGGCAACTCTTTGGTTTGAAGTCCAGCACTCAATCCACTAAGCCACACCAGCCAGGGTTGACAATATTTTTTTTAATTAAGTTTATTGGGGTAACTTGTCTATAATATCATGTAAGTTTCAGATACAATTTTATATCTGCTGTATGTTCCATTGTATGCTCGCCATCCGAAGTTTCCTTCCGACAATACGTATTTGACCCCCTTGACCTCTTTGTCCTCTCCTAACCCCCCTTCCCTCTTGTAACCACCACACTGTTATCAACGTCTATGAGTTTCTTTTCTAACAACATTTCTTTAAAATTTGTTTTTAGAGAGAGGGGAAGGGAGGAAGAAGCAGAGGGAGAGAAATATTGATGTGAGAGAGAATATTGATCAGTTGCCTCTCACACGTGCCACGATAGTTAGTGACTGAGCCTGAAACCCAGACACATGTCCTGACTGGGAATTGAACCAGTGACCTTTTGCTTTGTAGTAAAATGTCCAAACAACTGAGCCACACCGGTAAGGGCTCTAACAACATTTTTTAATCCACTCTTCTTCCCAGTGTTCTACACCTTGTGGAAGCCGTATGAGAGAAAGACTGCCTTTAAATGTCTCCAAGGAGGGCTCATCATGGTCCAGTCAGGCTGGTGAACCAGGTGAGAAATGGACCCTTGGAGGAGGTGGCGGTGGACAAGGGCCCTAGGGGCAAGTCAATTAGGGGAAGAGGGTGCTCCAGGAAGTTTGTGGTGGGACAGCTAGTCTTGGGAATAAGAAACCTTTTCACTAGGAAGGTATTACTTCGGTCAACTTCAAAATGAGAGGTGAGAACCCAGTATAATGAGTATCAAGCCTGTAAGTTTGAATGTACCTAGAAGTGAATAAATGAAAGTGAAGTACCCAGGACTGAGGCTAAGAATAGTGAGTAAACCCCAATGGGCCCCTTTTCTGAGGTGCCTGCATATTAACCAAAGCAGATCCAGCAGCTTAAAGAAACCACACCAATCTGGCAAATATCTACACTTCTGTGTATGATAGGCCTAGCATCTGGGAAGCTGTTTTTTTTTTTTTTCTTTTCTATGCTTTTCCAAGTCCTAATCATTTGTTAACACTCAACTTCAATTCCCATATCCATGAAATTTTTCCTGATTACCCTCATCTGGAAGTGATTTCTTCTTTCTTGGGACCCGGCTATCACAGATGCTCACTTCCCTCCTTCTGTCCTTGTCATTTGGCAGTGATTTTCCTGTGTGTAAGTCTTGCCTTCTAAAGTGGAATCTGTCTGAAGGTAGCAATCATGCCTGTTGCCGCTTGGTACCTCCCAGCACCCGGCCTGGTGCCCCGCACATGGCTGTGGGCAGTGAGGGCTGACTGATGAATGGGTAATCAATTCAACAGCGCAGGCATTCTTTCTCAGCCATCCTCTTCCAAAAAAAGGACTTGCTTGAGAAGTTTCCCTGGGACAAATGACAGTGAACATGGAGAACTGGCTAGCCAGTGACTTGTTCCCCCTGAGCAAAGGGGGCTGCTGCTGGGTTTAGGCTGCTCTGCCTGTCTTGCTTTAAAAAGACTTTCCCATGACAGACTCAGGACCTGAAGTTCGGTGCCATCAGCACCACTACTGAGCGATGAGTGGTGAGAGATGCAGCCAGCACGCCGACCTCTGACCTGGTTCCGCTCTGTGCTTTTTGCAGCAAGGCCGTTTGGTGTTTCATTCCCAGATCAACCCATGGAGCGTGCCCAAGTGGGGTACTAACTGGGCTTTGGTGCAGGGTGTGGGCTTGCATCTCCGAGAGGGTAAGGACTTGGGCTGGGTGCACGTGTCTGTGCATATGAATGTATCACTCTTTTAGTGGGAGGGGCATGCATCTGAGTCTCTGAGCTTCTATCGATTGTGTGGATGCAGCCCTGAGTTTGTGTGTCTGATGGTGACGAGTTTGCATCTGCACGTGTGTGTGCCATGTGGGTGTTACACTTGTGCCCATCTTTGTGTGTGCCTGTATGTGACAGCGCTCCCATCTGAGTTTCTGCCTTGCTGGGTGTGTGCATCAGTGTGTCTCACCTTTGCGTGTGTACGTATGACCTTTCAAAGCATCTCTCCTGCTGGTTCCTTCTCGTCCCCAGACTCTAACTTTGACCACATGAAACAGATTTCAGTTGGTTCATTGGCTTCCTTCTCCTTCTTGAGATGAGGAAGAAGGCATGGAGGAGGCCGGTGCTGCCCCTCGCCAGGGCTCTTTGCCTTCAAAATGCCATTTCTTCTTGGTACTCTGTGGTCCTGGTCGGGCCGGGGAGCCACGGGAGCCCTGGGCCTTGAGTGTCCCTGGCATCCTTTGGAGTATTTCAATGGGATCTAGATGCCAAAAAGAAATGGCATCTTTTTATCTTTCATATTAATCAATTAATGATTTAAAGGGAGAACCTTTTGAGAAACCCAGGGCTGCCTTCCACTGCCCCACCTCCCGGGACAGGGCTGACATTTCCAACACTGTTTACGTTCTCTGCCTCCCTGCTCCCCACCCTTTCCAGGACCTCCTTCCTTTGGGCTTGCAGATAAACTGTGTCCCTACAACAAAGCCATCCTTCTTGCTCTGGGGGAACCCAGCTCAGAAGTCTATCTTCTTTCACCCATTCTTCTTCTACCCTCCTTCGCTGCTGGATTAACCCTTTCACCTCCTCCAGGAGCAGAGGAAGTCGTTAACTTCTTGCTTTTTGTCTCCAGCCCTCCCTGCATCTCCCCCTCACTACCCTACACTGCCAAGCCCCTCTCCAGCCCAGAAAAAAGAACGAGCTGCTGGTTAAGGCCAGAGGAGAACATTGTCAGGCTGAAGACCCAGGAGAACTGGTTTCCCTTCCCAGCTTCATCACCCCATTTTGTTTGTGACCCTGAACAGGCTCCTCACTAAATCTTAATAGCATGATCAGTAAAAGGACAGGATCGCCGCAGCCTCTTGCTGCTGCCAATATCTTGCAGAGCATCTGTGGAGCGACATTGTCACAGGAGCCCAGGGCTGCCTGGATCAAGCTTAGGCATGAGAGAGGGCAGGACGAGTGACCCAGAATTGGAAAGACAGACGGTTAAATGCGATGACCTTACTAGTGGTGGGAAAGGGCCTGTCTGGCGAGGGGAGCTGAGTGAGAAGTGCAGCAGGCTCTCCTCAAAGATGTCAGCTTGGTGTGCCCTTCCTTGGTTTGTTTCCCGTCTCCAAATCAGACAAAGCTGCCCACCACAGCACTGGCAGGAGTGCGCGGGAGAACAAAGTGAAACCCACTCCCTCTGCGGGTCGGGAGTCTCCTATCTGGGGGCAGGGGCTGGGTCCTAGTTGCCTCTATCAGCATGCTTAATATGGAGACTGGAGTGGAGAAAAGTGCACCCAGTGGTGACTGAATAGCTGGCACCCCACTGGCAAGGTCCTCCTGTGGTGACAGGCTGAATGGCAGGCCTGAGGCCATCTCCTCCTCCTGTTTTGCCTTTGTCACGAAAGGGGAAGACCGTCCTCTCCTGACTAGGAGCAAATGTGTTGTCTCCTCTTGAGATGAACAAACAAACAAACAAGCAAAAGTGGCATTTTCCCCATCATGACTTCTTCAAAAACAGGAAACACTTCCCTTTCCTCCTACCACAACCTCTCCACTGGCATCTGGGCCCTGACTGCCCCTTTGTTTCCTGATGCGTTTTGTCTATCCAAAAGGGTGTGTGGGGCTTGACTTCCTCCTCTTTCCAGCCACAGAAGTTCCTTACTCAAGGTCTTGGTTTCCTTGTTGGAGGAGAAACTATCCTGTGTTTTGCACTCTTTCCTTCCAAGTGCCAGCCACCTTTCCTCAGCACCTGCCTTCCAGGGGGAAGGATGTGGGTTGATGGGAGAGAAGGGGCTGGAGCACGCTCAGCATGAGGACCAGCCTCTTTCTGAGTCGGACAGGCTCTGGGCTTGCATGGACTCTCCCTCCCAGGGGAGAGTGGGGCTTCAAACAGCGTGGTGGACATGGTCTCTTCCATGCTGCCTCCTTCTTCCAGTCAAAGAAATGGGCTTATAAAGAAACCAGCCACAGCAGCACTCACGGGTGACTCGGAAGGTGATGCGAGAAGCTTATCTGCAGGTTGGTGGGCACCCTCTCCAGCTCTCTCCCTGTCCCACTGGTTTGATCTCTCTCCCTGAGGCACCCTCTGAAGGGGAGGGTGCCTTACTGAACCCCGAGAAAGTCTTGTCTGGTCTGCTGGTAGGATGGGTAACATTTCCCAGCCCTTGGGGAGCAGCTTCTCCAATAATCAAGGATTTTGATGATTATTCAAAGAAACTAGAACAATAATTCACAGCAGGCTGTGGAGAAGGGGGACAGAGGATATGGGGGGTGGAGTGTGGGGAGGACTTCCACTTAGTTTTTGCTCCCTTCCAAGAACTTTAAAGCTAGAGGGGAAAGTTATAATTCTAGACAATAATACCTCTAACACACGTCGTCTTGGACAAGGTGCCAGGCTGCAGTCACCTGAGCTCCCCTGCGTTTCTTCCCACCCTGTTACATGAACATGCACACAGATGCACACATACATGCAGTCAGGTGTGAGGAGCATAGCACCAACCACAAGCTACAACCCCTGTGCTCCTAGAACTTCTGCCTGCCAGGAGGCTGCTGCCTCTTCCGACTCTGCTGACCACGTATTCTGAGTCACAGACCATCATACAACTGCCCCTGATGCAACAGGAGAGCTTGCATCTTTGGGGCTCCCAACAAATAAACCGCAGCCTGGAGGCCTGATCTCAGTAGATCCAGAGGCCCTCATTCACCGTCTGCTGCCCAGGGCACAGAACAAAGGTCATCTGGGGGCCCAGGGCCAGGATGCAGCTCCCTCTGGGTAACAAGCACTCCTGTCCAGAGTTGGATGACCTCTGCAGGCCAGGCCTCACCACATCCCCAGGGCCAGTCGTTAGGATGACTTCCCAAAGCAGTAGGTCGTTTGCCTCCGAACCCCGGCTGGCCATCAGAAAATGACGGCAAGAGTGTAAATCAGTATTTTGCCCAGGAAAGGCAATTTGGTAATACCTTAAAAAAATATTTTATTTATTTATTTTTAGAGAGGGAAGGGAGGGAGAAAGAGAGAGAGAGAAACATCAATGTGCGGTTGCTGGGGGCCATGGCCTGCAACCCAGGCATGTGCCCTGACTGGGAATTGAACCTGCGATGCCTGGTTCGCAGCCCGCGCTCAATCCACTGAGCTATGCCAGCCAGGGCTGGTAATACCTTCTAAATTTGCAAAAGTAGATGCCTTATGATCTAGTGATTCTGTTTGTAGGAATTTGTTCTACAGATATACTGCACATATGTGAAATGACATGTGAACAAGTTATTCACGACAACATCATTTATTAGTAAAGATTGGGAGAAAATTAGATGTCCATCAGTAGTCAACCAGTTTCATGGGTTATGGTATATCCATACAGCAGAATACTAAGAATGGGAAGCTTTTGTGTATTGGTATGAAAGAGTTACCGATACAGACTGTTAAATTAAAATAATTAAGGTGCAGCCCTCACTGGTGTGGCTGTGGATTGAGCGCTGGCCTGTGAACCAAAGGGTCAGCGGTTCGATTCCCAGTCAGGGCACATGCCTGGGTTGCGGGCCAGGCTCACAGCTGGGGTCATGCGAGAGGCAACCACACATTGATGTTTCTCTCCCTCTCTTTCTTCCTCCCTTCCCTCCTCCTTAAAAATAAATAAATAAAATCTTAAAAAAAAATAAAATAAAGTAATTAAGGTGCAGAAAATTGGGTATATTTTACTACTATTAGCGTAGAAAAGAAAGGACAAAAGCATATATATTTGTATTGACTTAGTTCTATGTAAGATATTACTGGAAGGACACACAAGAGAGAAATGGTAGTTACCTGCTTGGGACAGACAAACCGGGGTGAAGGCATTTTGTGTAGTTTGATGGTGGACAATGTGACTGCGTGACCTGCTCGAAAGATTAAATTTAAAAAGAAACCAAAGGGGCAAGAGGAAGAGCCTTGCACCCGCCGTCACCGTCAGCGTGAGCCGGGGGAAGGCCGGAGGAGAACTCGGGGAGGAAGGCCCCCACCCCGGCAGGGGGAAGTGCGCCGGGTGCCTCCGTTGCTCCGCGGGCTCGGAAGAGCCTCCGCTCCCAGAAGCCTGGAATTCCTCTCTCACAGCCCCTATGGTTACCGGCACAACCATTCCCCAAACTCAGGCACTCTCACGTGGTGAAGGAATTTTTCTTTAATGTAAACATTTTTATACACTTCTTTGGAATAACAAGGTCAACCTGTAAAACAGTGACATCCTTTAAAGTTGCTTGACTTCCTGACACCGTTTTCCCTTCCCCCACCAATCCTGATGTCCTGGGGGGAAAAATGCTGAATGACACGGATTTGTTTTAGAGATTACTCTTTAAGAATCTTATGACACTCCTTTGAGATAACTGGCAACACTCTGGGGTGTTGCAAAAGCAACTTGGGGGTGACTGCCTTGGTGATCAGGAGGAGGCCCGAGCCAAGACTCAGGCCAAGGGGGGCCTCCACTCCTCAGACCTGGGGCAGGGCCTGGGCCTGAGCCTCTTCACCTCCAGCCTCTAGCCATTGCCTCGGCACCCAAGGTCTGCTGGGGTACTGCATGGGCACGGAAGTCATTTGCTTGGGAGCCAGTGACAAGCCCGGCTCATGGGTGAGCTGCAGGGTCCCTGGGAGATGAAACTGGTTCTTTTTCCTCAGGGATAATTTTAGGTCCTCACTCCCCCTCCAGGCTTTCAAACTCCCAACCCCTGGCTCAGCCTCCCAGAGGGATTACTTAGGCCAGCGACTATACAGCACTCTTTTGAAATATAGAGCTGTTCAGAAGAGACACGCTAAGGCATGGCCCTGGAGGCATTTTCCATGATAATTTTTCCCCTTTTTGTCTCATTGTTTCAGGGGAGGAAGCAAGACAGCTCAAGTCAGGTTCTGATAGGACTTAATAAAGGTATTATATCTTCCTGGCCCTGACCTTGAACCCAGGGGCTTATTTCCAGCCTCACCTCCCCACACCCGGTTTCAGAGGAACCGGCTTAGAGATTGGAATAGCTTTGCTGGGAGAATCAGCTGTAAATCTGGGTGAGGGGAAGTCAGCTCTGGGTTTCTTCAGGTCCAGGGAACCTCCAATGAGACAGCATGAGAGACTTCCAGAGCATTGAAATACCAGGCCTTTCATTCCGCACCCTCGAACATGCCACACGTGAATTCCTCGACTCAGTGTCTTCTAACTTTTCAAAGTTCATGAATAAAATCTTCAGGAAAGTGGAGTGGACACGTTCCCATTGGGATGGTGGTGCTGGAATATTTGTGGATAATTGGGGGTGATGTAGGCAAGCCTCAACCTCAAACCCATTCATTTGTTTTTAACATATCTTTACAGTGGAAGATTTTAAAAACATTTTTAAAGGTTTTATTTATTTATGTTTTTGAAAAAGTTTATTTCTTTATTTCCAGAGAGAGGGAAAGGGAGGGAGAAAGAGAGGGACAGAAACATCAGTGTGAGGTGGCGGCCTCTCTCGTGGGCCCTGACTGGGGAACCTGTGACCCAGGCATGTGTCCTGGCTAAGAAGCCAACCCCAACCTTTCCCCTCTGCCCTATGAGCCCAAACAAGGAGCCACGGCGGTTAGGGCACAACAGAAGATTTTTCAGAGAAAGGGCCCATCTAGAAAATGTCAAGATGGAAGTGTGTGTAGAACAGCAATGTGAACTGGGGGAGATGGAGAAATTGAAACTCTCAGCATCCCAGGCTCCAGGAGGCCAAATCAAAATTCAAATGAGCGGGCTGGAGAAAAGACAAATTTCCCCAGTAGCTGGGATGGGGGTGGGGGTGGGGGAGGGAAGCCGGAACAGAATAACAGAGGGGCAGGGAGGGTAAGTGAAATAGAGGGAAAGGGGACAAATTTCACTGAAATGACCTCTGGGGAGAAGAGGGGATACTGACCGCCCTCTCTTACTTAACTTACTGTATCTTAGGGGAGGGCTCCCAAGTGGCTGAGGGGCTCCTGTGCATGGAAAGGGTTACCCTTTCCTCTGACACAGCAAGTGAGGAGGCCAGGAAACCAGTGCCGACCAATGCCGTGCTGAGCGCGTGGAACTGGTGATGGCAGGAGTGAGCATATCCTGGCAGAGAAGTCAGGGCCTCCGTACTCCAGATTTGGCTAAAGGAGAAGTCGGGCATCCATCTCGCTTCCCTCCCTACCCTCCAATTCCCCTCCCGACGCCGAGTGTTGATACTGTGGGCCGCTGCCCCTTTAAGGGCCGCCACTCCCCGCACCCCCACACCCCGCCCCAGTGGTGGCACCAAGCAGGGGTGGGGGGTAGGGAGGGACTGGGTAGGCTACGTTTTCTCTCCCAGTCAACTAGGGAAGATGGCCCAGGCCAGGGAGATCGCTCCCACGCCCCGCTGTCCCCTCCCCTGAGTCGCAGGAGCTGGGAGCTCCTTTCCCTCTTTCCCTCCCGCTCGCTCGGTGCACGACGTGGGAATGGCTCCGCGGCCAGACGGGAACAGCTCTCTGCCCTCGTGGCCATATGTCGCCACCCTGGCACCCAGTACTGCCAACACGAGTGGGCTCTCAGGGGTGCCGTGGGCAGTGGCACTGGCGGGGGCGCTGTTGACTCTGGCCGTGCTGGCCACCGTGGGAGGCAACCTGTTGGTTATAGTGGCCATCGCCCGGACACCGAGACTCCAGACCATGACCAACGTGTTCGTAACTTCTCTGGCCTCGGCGGACCTGGTGGTAGGACTCCTGGTAGTGCCGCCGGGGGCCACCTTGGGGCTGACTGGCCACTGGCCCCTGGGCGCCACTTGTTGCGAGCTGTGGACTTCGGTGGACGTGCTGTGCGTTACCGCCAGCATCGAAACCTTGTGCGCCCTGGCGGTGGACCGATACCTGGCCGTGACCAACCCACTGCGCTACCGCGCGCTGGTCACCAAACGCCGAGCCCGGGCAGCCGTTGTCTTCGTGTGGGTCGTGTCCGCCGCCGTGTCGTTTGCGCCCATCATGAGCAAATGGTGGCGTGCAGGGGCCGACGCCGAGGCGCAGCGCTGCCACTCCAACCCGCGCTGCTGCTCCTTCGCCACCAACATGCCCTACGCGCTGCTTTCCTCCTCCGTCTCCTTCTATCTTCCGCTGCTTGTGATGCTCTTCGTCTACGCGCGAGTTTTCGTCGTGGCCACGCGCCAGCTGCGCTTGCTGCGTCGGGAGCTGGGCCGCTTCCCGCCAGAGGAGTCCCCGCCGGCTGCGTCTCGATCTCCGTCCCCAGCCGCCGCGGGACCCCGCTCTTCGCCCGCAGCGGCGTTCTCCTGCGATCGCAGGCCGGCGCGCCTCCTGTCTCTCCGGGAACACCGGGCCCTGCGCACCTTGGGTCTTATCATGGGTACCTTCACTCTTTGCTGGTTGCCCTTCTTTGTGTCCAACGTGGTGCGCGCCCTCGGGGGCCCCTCTCTGGTTCCCAATCGGGCTTTCCTCGCCCTTAACTGGCTGGGCTATGCCAACTCCGCCTTCAACCCTTTCATCTACTGCCGCAGCCCCGACTTTCGCCGCGCCTTCCGCCGCCTGCTGTGCGGCTGCCGGCCGGAGGAGCACCCCACCGTTGTCTCCGCTTCTCGCACCCCTGCGGCCCTGACCAGCTCCGCGGAGTCCAGGCAGTTCCCACCGCTCGACAGGTAGGTAACCGAGGCAAAGGGGCGGGCAGCTCGGGATCAGGAAGCATGCGATGTCTCCTCTGGTCAATCTTTTGAGTATGGGGTTTGGTGGGAGAAGGTGGAGCTGGGGAGGGACTCTGCATTTAAAGCAGGAGGTACAGGGATTAGGGAACAAAAATGGAAACCACGGTCCATTCTTTTCCCGAATCCGACCCGTTCGGCCCTAGGACTGAAACGGAGGATGGCGAGCGGGTTGTTCTGCACCCCAGCGTCCCGTGTGCGCGCCAGGAAAGTGCTGCAGCACCCGAGGCCTCTGGGCCGCCTGGTCAGTCAAGTTTCGAGTTTCTACCTTAGTTTTGTGGTCACCCGGATCCCTGGCCACCTTTTGGGCTGGCTTTGGGCTCGCAGAGACGCCTGGAGCCCCTCCCAAGTCCTTGGCCTCAGTTCTGGTTTCTTTGAAAGGTCTGATAGCTCCGAAGGTGAGAATCCACTTAGGGTATGAAGGACGGAGGGGAGCGAGGACCCAGTGGGTGTGGGTGGGGCCCAGATGTTTTTGTACAGTTATGTGTTTTCCAGGGTCTCTGAACCCCTCCCCCCTAGTTTCCCTGTCCCCACCCTGTGTGTCCCCACCCCAAGATTTGCTGTCTTCATTTTTTCCAGGGCTTCCTGGGGGATTTCTTAGGCCTTGAAGGACAAGAAACCACAGCTCCGCTGATCCAGAACCCTTGGAAAGCTCTGGCCTCTCTCTGTTTAGAATGAGCCCTGTGGAGCTTCCCAGCTGGAAAACCTTGCCCTCCAGAACCTGATGACTGGGCCACCTGAAGGGGAGGTGGGAACCCAGGGGGAGGGGAACCCTTACCAAGCAGGTTTTTACCATCCCCTCTAGTTCTTTCTGAGAGAGGTTTCCTAAACCCCATCCCTGAACTTCACCGATACCTCAGCAGCTGAAGAGTCCAGCTGCCCGTGCTCTGCTGCACACTCAGAGCAGAGGGGCTAGCTTTGGCCGGCACCTTGCTCACTGATGTGCATGCGCTTAGGGCAGGGAGAGCACCCCTCATTCTATTCCTGCTGCCCCCCCCCCCAGACCTGATGGACCAGTCAGTGTTCTCTAGGCTCCGCAGCCCAGGCTGAGAACAGGAAGCTAAAAAAGGTCAAGGTTTGGGATTTGTGTCCCTGGCTTCCTCACCACAGTTCTCTAAGCACCAGCCTCACTTTAGACACGGAACAGCTCTGATCTACCTCACGACAGTGTCAGAAGGGCTTCTTCAGGGCCTGGGGGACTCCAGGGTTCACAGGAAGGTGAACCATTAGAATGGATCCCTTCTTTGCTTTTAAAAATCAACTTAATAAATATTACTGAATGCAGTTCATCCATGCCCTCTTTTTTCTCCATTTGTTTTCTTTTCATAATCCACTTACTCCTTTTTTAAAGCTGGCTTTTAACAGAGGCAATAAATTAGGACTAATCCTTGTCCCTTTCTTCCTAATCCTCATGAAACGAAAATGAAACATCGGCTTGGATAAAAGGGACCAAGCTTGAACCTTTGACACTCCTGCCTCCCCATCCTTTCCCAAACTCCTGGAATCCAGTTCAAGTGAGTAGTAAAGACACGCTACCCACAGAACTTGAGCAAAGTGTCTCAGCTTTGGGTTTGCTGGGCTCAGGAACAGGGCACATGGAGCGAGTGTCAGCTCCGGTGCTATAAGCCTGTGGTGGCTTCATAGGAGCCGGTTGCTAGCAGGGGCCAGCTTTGTTCTGCACTGTACACATGCATTTCTGGAGGCACAGAGCATTGTGTTGGGCAAATGCCTTGGGTTATAAATATATGCTGACGTTTCCCATTCTCGTCATAACCTCTACCTTCCCACTCCCTTTCCTGGGCTTCAGAAATCTATCTTATCCTCTGAAAGTAAAAAAACTGGAGTTACAAGTTTGAACCAGTTGACCATTTTTTTTTCTTATTCCAATTTTTATGAACCTTATCAGGTAGTTTTCTATGGCGAGAAAATTTCTATGGAAATCACAGGACCGTTTTTGTGAGTTCTTCTTTAAATTCCATGAGCTAAGGCCATTGTCTGGGCTGATTTACAGGGTAGCTTGTAAATCATAAAGAGTTTAATGTGGTGTACGACAGCAGCACACAATGCATTGGCTGGGTTCAGGGGCTCCAGGCCTATAAACCGTGATCTGCCCTGAGGATAAGCCTGGTGGATTTCCACATAAGGGTGTTCCCTGTGAATCGGGCCTGACCTGGGCTGCTCTCTTTTCTCCGGGGGCCCAGGTTTTATTTCTTAGGATGTTTGCATACCAAAGTTGACTTCTCATTTTCTACCCAGAGCAGTGTGAGATCTCTGCCTTTTGAGGTTAGAAGGTTTCTGGGCACGCGCTCAACTTTTGAACTCTTAGAGGAGAAGGAAGGCTTGCTTTTGTCTGAGAATAAGAGAGCCTCCTCTCCCCACCTCTGAATATTTTCCCAACATCACTGAGGGAAGTTGCCCAGTCAGTCCTAGGCACGGGGGAAGGATGATTTGGGGCAGGGGGTGGAGTGGAGCTGGATTCTGGTTTGTGGAAATGTCCTTGAACATGATCCAGGAACTCATACTGCTTGAGTCTTGCTTGACATGGACCCATGTGCCAGCTGTCAGACTCCTTTGGAGTGTTTAGACTTGCACTGGGGCTGTGGGCTCCATCTGTGAATTGTCACCAGTGTATCTGACAGATGGAGAAGCAGCCGCTCTGGTCATATCTCCAGCAGCTTGTGGCCAGGTGTCAGGCTGCGGGAGATTTACACCCTTGGATGGGGAGCAGGCTAGCTTGTGTCAGCGCGAGGCCTGAGCACTTGAACTGTGGAAGACAAACAACCATCCTCTGAGCCTAGAGATGTGAAGACTTACAGACCAGCGAGAATGAAAAAGCCCGTGGAACCCCTGGCCTTGCCAGAGTCTGTCAGCAGGAGCTGGTGTGGGGCAGAAACGACAGGGAGAAGGGGGCTGAGTTAGAGGAGAGGGAACGAGGAGTGATTGCATTTTCCAGAGGAATTGCTATGGAGCAGGCAGAGTGAGGGCAAGGGGGAGGCTGACAACAGATTTTCCTCAGAGTCTCTCCATGGTAGATTCTTCCGGGGAATGGTGGTAAGTTCAGGCTGTGGTCCTCGGCTATAATTACACACCGGCTCCATTCCACAACACTTTGTAGAGTAGAAGCAGCTTCACCCTCTTGTCCAGGGGGCACAGTTGAGGGCCACAGAAATAGTGTTCCTTTATCTTTCCATCCTGAAAACCAAGATCCAGGCTCCTATCGGGCCCCCTGGTAGACTGCATCTGTGTTTGTGTGTCTGCCCAGAGGGGAAGTGGGAGTCCGGTGTGGAGAGTACTGCTAATGCTCTCCCCGGCCCCATGCAAAAAACCCTAAACATCATCGGCCTTAGGCTAATTAGTGAGTGGTGGAAGCACAATGCATGACTCAGTTTGATTAGCAGGTACTCCAGAAGGCCATCTAATCTTTCACTAGCTCATCCTATTATGAGATTAAAGAAAATCAAAATGCTTTCCCCATCTGTAAAGTAAATGGGGACTAAGACTTTCTCCCCTCTCTTGCCTTCAGAAGGGGAATGAGCATTTCTGGGATGACTGGCTCTCCTAAAGTTCTGCGAAGTCCTAGGCAGAGCTTAGCACCTTTAGCATCTGCTCTACCCAAGGCATAAGTGATGCTAGGCGCCCCCTGATGGATATGTGAGGTACAACAAGTGTGGACTTGGCAAGGCTGATCTGGGGAAAACATAAATTGGGGGTATTCCACCCTACCCCTCAACCCTCGCCCCACCAAAGCCAACTGGGAGAGACCACAGAAATGATTTGGTGCAATCCTTTGATAAAATGGATGAAGAAACTGAATTCTGGAGAGGCGAACTGTGAGAAGCCAAGATTACTTTAGTAAGTGAAATGCAACACTGGTTGGTAGTAGAAAGAACACAGAATTCACAGCTGACAAAACAAGTAAGAAAGGGAGGGGGAAAGAAACGATCATTCATTGAGCACAAATAAATTGACTGTTTTATTTGGTGTCACTGGAAATGTTGTGTTGCAGTGACACAAATAAAAAACAGAGCCTCACAGAAATCAAATAGCTGACTTGTCTCAGTTCTCGGACAGTCTGTCAGACTCCGGGGTTTGTTTTCTTTTCTCTCCACACACTGCTAACTATCAGTCACGTGACACTGAGCAAGTTCCTTGCATCTATGACACGTTGTCTGCCAGTGAATCAAAAGGAAATTTTATTGTTGCTCCACTCAGCTCACGTAGACTGCTTTTGAAGATCAAAGGAGGGACTGTACGTAAAAACAGTTTGGAAACTGAAAGGGCTTCCCCAGTGTAAGTGGTGTCTAATTAGAGTATGGAGCTGGGACTAGTTTCAGGTCACCTGGTTTTGATTCTTGTACGGCCCTGCTTCTGTCGACAGCCTGGATCCCGAACCCACCTGCCTTTGGCTTCTGTAGGTTCCTCCCCACCTCAAGCTGACTCCGCTGGCTCCATATCCACATCGCTGTATGTGTCTTCCCTGCCAGCTTTCTTTTCACGTTCAGACCCTAGTTTGGCCTGTGCCTGACATTTTGGTTCTGGTCTGGTTCACCCTATCATTGCTCTTGCAGCATTTATACTGAGCTAAATTTTAAGGATGGACAGAAGGTTTAGGACAGAGAATACTTTCAGATGTCAGTGCTTTATGAGACACAGTCAGGTTTGTGAGAAGGGGGCTCTGAGGAACCGGGGGAAAAAGATAGTGTACTAGTTTGCTAGGGTGGCCACAACAAATGACCCCAAACATTCATGTATTCTCTCTTAGTTCTAGAAGCTGGAAGTCCAAAGTTACAGTGTTGGCTGGATCATGCTATCTGAAGGCTCTGGGGGATGAATTTCTCTTTGCCTCTTACTGTTTCTGGTGTTTGGGGCCATTTTTGGTTGCTTGGCGTGTAGCTGCATTACTCCAATTCTGCCGCATTTTCACATGGCCTTTTTCATCTGTGTGTCTGTGTCCAATTTTACCTCTTCTTAGAGGAGCATCAGCCCTGGCTGCATGGCTCAGTTGGTTGGAACATCATCCTGTACACCAAAAAAGGTTGCAGTTTTGATCTCTGGTCAGGGCACATACCTAGGTTGCGGGTTCAATCCCCAGTGTGGGCATGTGCAGAAAGCAACCAATTGATGTTTCTCTATTAAATCTGTGTTTCTCTCTCTCTCTCTCAAAAAAAAAAAAACAAACAAAAAAACAATGAAAACATATCCTTGGGTGAGGATTTAAAAAAAAAAAAAACAACCACCAGTTATTGGACCAGGGCCCAACTTAACTCAGTAAGACTTATTTTTTTTTTAAACATTAGTGGTTTATGGTTTCTTTTTTCCCCCCAAAGATTTTATTTATTTATTTTTAGAGAGAGGGGAAGCGAGGAAGAAAGAGAGGGAGAGAAACATCAGTGTGTGGTTGCCTCTCGCATGCCCACTACTGGAGACCTGGCCTGCAACCAAGACATGTGTCTTGACTGGGAATCAAACCAGTGATCCTTTGGTTCACAGGCTGGTGCTCAATCCACTGAGCCACACCAGCCAGGGCAATAAGACTTAATTTTAACATGATTACATCTACAAAAACCTTAATTCCAAATAAGGTCACATTCACAAATTCTGGAGGTTAGGACTGAAACATATCTTGGGGGGACACAATTCAACCCACAACGGGTAGTGGGTATGGTGGGGGAGGAAGAACACTGTTATGCCTAGCCTTTTCAGCTCATCTTATTCCTGCTGGTTCCCACATTTCCAAGGCTCTGTTTCATCCTGCACTCAGTCAGCAGTGTGGTGGAGTGCTTCCCTTCCTGCATTTCCATTTCTGGGCCTTTCCCCATCTCTCCGGGCCCCAGGTTGGAGAGGCCACTGCGAAGTCCAGCCTGTGTCTGTCGTCTCCTGTGGGCTGAAGTTGCTACTCATTCTCCCTTCTTCTCTCCATCCTTTAGTGCTAGATCCCTTAAGTTTTAGCTGGGCACATGGCCTCACTGTAGTCCTATTGCAGCCGTACCTGCAGCTGGGTGTGACCACTAAGTTCTGGCCAGCTGCAGTGGGTAGCTTCCAGGTCTGCCGTGAAAGAGGAAAGGCAGACCCCCCATCACCTCTCCCCTTCCTGATGCCTGGAATGCAGGCTGACGGCAAGAACTGACGTAGCCACCTGGAGCCGAAAGACGGCAGGCGTGTGTTGCAGGTGGGAGAACAACCAGGTAGGGGAGGAGCCCGGGCATCCCATGGTGTGGAGCCAGCATTGTGGCCCTGACTGCTTATTTTTAAGGCCCTTAGAGAGAAATAAACTTTTGTCTTAATTAAGCCACAGTTATTTTAACCATTTTAAAAACAGCAGCAGAATCAAACAGATACATCAGTGAGGAGATGATAAAAGAGTATGAATGGGCATCTGCCTACATTCTGTGATCAGTGGGGGCTGGGTTGCAGAGCTGCCTTGCTGCGGTACTTCTTAGGGTATCTCTGATCTCTGGGAACTGGCATCTCTGTAGTCTGAGTTTGTGTTGTACCTGAGACCGCCAAGTCCATCTCCTTGACATTGACTCATATGGAGGTAATGATCAGTAAGTGTACTGGTTTTCCAAGGTTTCCATGAAAAATGACCACAACCTTGGTGGCTTCAAACAACAGAAATGTATCCTTTCATAATTCTGGAGGCCAGAAGTCTGAGATCAGGTGTCAGACTTCTGTGAGGCTGGCTCCTTCTGTAGGCTCTGAGGGAGAATCTGGGCAGTACTTCTTTCCTGCCTTCTGGCGGCTCCAGCGATTCTTGGCATCCCCTTGACTTCCATAACCTCTCACCTCTGTCTTCCTTATACTTCCCCCCTGTATCTCTGTGTGTCTTCTCCTTTTCTTATAAGGACATGCATCATTGAATTTGGGACCTATCCTAATCCAGAATGATTTCATTTCAATTGTATCTGCAAATACCCTCATTACAAATAAGGTTATATTCTGAGGGTCCAGATGGACATATCTTTTAGGGGCCACTATCCAGCCCACTACAGTGAGAGACACTTATGAACCCTTTAACTAAAAGTTCTGGTCTCATAAGATTATTATCCACACCAGGTACCCCTCTGGGAAGGGCTATTCTCTTGGACAACATAGTAGGCAGAATTCTGAAATGACCCCCATAAACCGTGTCCTTGGATAATCTGCTCCCCTGGAAAGTGGATGGAACCTTTAATCTCACAAACAGGTTACAGCAATGGTGAGGGGATGCTACTTGTTTGATATGTTATATGAAAAAGGTGAAGGGATTTCTAAGATGCCATTAAGGTCCCTATCAGTTGACTTACATTAATAAAAAGGAAGATAATCCTGAGTGGGCCTGACCTAATGAGGCCAGCCCTTTAGAAGAAAGTCAGAGGTCAGAGACGAAAGAAGTCACAGGGACAAACCTGCTCGCCTTCGGGAAGCTAGCCACCACGAGTTCTGCAACCGCAAGGAGTGGATTCTGCCAACAACTATGTGAGTGGGAAGGGAACCCTGAACCTCAGATGGGACCGTGGCCTTGGCTGGCATCTTCACTGCAGCCCGGTGAGACCCTGAGCAGAAGACCCAGCTAACCCTTGTGCAGACTCATGACGCATGAAAATTGTGAGATAATAAATGTGTGTTGTTCTAAGCTGCTAAGGTCGTGGTAACTTGTTACACAACATTAGAAAATGAATATAGACTCACCACACAATTCTACCTAAGGCTATTCTTTCCAGCAGTCCTTCTGTGGTGTCTGAAAAGGTTCCCCATCAGAAATGAAAATACAATGGGACCAAGGGCTCAGGAAGGTCCCGTGAGCTGCCCTGGCCTACTCTTCTTGCCAAAGGCTTCCTGGGGACTTCTGATCGGGTGTCCCAGGGACGGGGTCGCTCCATCTCCATCCTTTACCTGTGAGACAATGACCAGTCATACCACGATACCTTGACCTCAGACCACACAGATTTTAAGAAAATTAGGAGCTAAAGGTTCAGAACCCATTTGCTACAGTTTGCATTTCTAAATTGCTAGTGAGGTGCTGTACTTTATAACACAAAGGCAAGCAAACATAGTCCTCAAAATTTGTTTAGCGAGAAACAAGATGAAATATTACTGCTTCCACTTCTGGTATTCCCAGAAGGGGGCAGAAATGGGTCACTTCTTCCCAGAGAAGAGACAAGTGGGAATAGGAGAGCTTTGCACCAGCTCAGCACCACCCGCCGTGTCTCGAGTTTCCCTTCCAGTCCCTGGATGGTGTGAGTGAGCCCCTCCTCTAAGACCTCCCCTTGGGCCCAGGCCCGAGTCTAATAGGCATTAGAACACTCTCCCAGAACATCAGGGAGAGGGGCTGGGATAAGGAGGGATGCACAGGCAGCTGCTTCTCCAGTGGAGAAATTCCTATCCTTTCTGGGGAAGGAGAGACACACGGGCTGATGGGGAACCTTACTACTCCAGCCACCGCAGGCCTCAGAGGCTAGCTTTGTGGCGGTTTCCCCTCACGGACTGAGGGGGAAACTAATTTTAACAGCAAACTCATTCTTACCCCTAACCCACTCTCATGTCCCTCCTCTTGGTAGGGTGGCTGGCTTGCTGAAATTGACCTGGGTGGTCTGGTATTGGACGTCTGACTTGGCTTTCTTTGCAAGTTGTAATGAAAGCATGTCTGTTTCTTGAAAAACCAAGACTGAGGTATGCAAGTGGTGCAAAAATAAGTGGTAACTATTATTGATACATTGGATACTGTTTAAGTAAGCAG
This sequence comes from Tonatia bakeri, assembly GCA_004024845.1. Lineage (NCBI taxonomy): Eukaryota > Metazoa > Chordata > Mammalia > Chiroptera > Phyllostomidae > Tonatia > Tonatia bakeri. The sequence continues at coordinate 95,733 of PVIA01002536.1, forward strand.
ATATTTTTGAGAACCACCCCTGCCCGGCCAGCATCTCTCTCCAGGCCAGGTCTGGGGCCAGGTGTTTTCACGGAGGACATCTGGCGAGTCTCCCCAGTAGCCGCTGCCATAGCCTGAGGTCTCCATTGCTCCTTAACTGAATTAACTGGAACAGTCTCCACTTGGCCTTCCTGCCTAGTTCTGACTTCTCTCTAATTCAGGGGTGTCAAACTCGTTTTCTCCGGGGGCCACATCAGCCTCAAGGCTGCCTTCAAAGGGCGGAATGTAACTTTAGGACTATATAGCTGTAACTACTCCTTAACAGTTAAGTGAGAGCTCGGCTCTGCCACCGGGTAGAAACAAGGTGCCGGGCCGGATAAAACAAGGTGGAGGGCCGGATTCGGCCTTCGGGCCTTGTGTTTGCCACCTGTGCTCTAATTCATCCTCCATAGGCCCTCGGGGGGATTTCTCTAAAATATAAATCTGACAATGTCATTCTCTTTTTAAACTCACTCAGTGGCTTGCTAAAGCATTTGGGGTAAGACTCAGACCCTTGTTGTGGAGGCCAGGCAGTAGGTGGGCAGTGCCTGCCTCCCTAACCTGATTTCCCCCGCTCTCCTCCCCTGTCCACTTTTGGTTGATTCCAGCCAGGCTTACTTCACTGGAGAACTCGTTTTACTCTTTGTGGTCTCGGTACCTGCACGGAGACCACGCCCTCTGTCACGCATGCACACACCGGTCACACACTCCGCTGTCTGCCGTCCCTTCCTCCACCCCAGCAGGGAGTGTTTATCAAGAGCACAGACTCTAGGTGTGTTGCCAGGTAAAAGTGACAAGGTTTATCCATGGCTTGGATGTGGTGTACAAGAAACAAGGGGAGAAGTCGGGGATGAGACCAAGGTTTCTGGCCCAAGCACCTGCAGAGTGGACTTGCCACGTACTAAAATGGGGGAAATGTGAGGGGGACAGGAAACTGAGTTAGGTTTGGGACACAGTAAATTTGAAAAGTCTATTAATTATGTCTTAGAATATCAAGGAGGCACTTAGATTTCCAAGCCTGTAGATTAGAAGGGAAGTCGGAGATGGATCCACAAATCTGGCAGAAGGGTATTGAAGCTCGTGGAGGTGGTTGAGCCACCTGCGTGGTGACCATGGCTAGAGAATTCAGATTGTGTCAAATCAACAAGCTGTACACCTTAAAGTCACACAATGTTGTATGTCAATGATACCTCAATAAAGCTGGAAAAAATGAAACAAGATAACTTGAGGTGTTAAAAAAAAGAACTCAGAGGACTGAGCCCTGGAGCACTGTAACAGTTAGAGGTCGATAACAGAAGGAACTAGGAATGCCTCCGAGAAGTGGCAGCAGTGAGGTGACAGGAAAAGCGAAAGCAAGCAGCAGCCTGGGCGCCATGGGAGGGAGGTGCTTTCAGGAGGAAGTGGTCGGCTTTGACACGTGCTGCTGAAACATCCAGTAAGAGGAGATCTGAGGATACACCTTCGTACTGACAGAACAAAGGTCTACCATGTGTTACCTTAACAAGAGCAACTTGATGGTGTGGAGGCGATGAAATGCCAATTGGAGTGGGTTCCACAGAGCTTGGGAGGTGAAGAAGTGGAGACAGAGTGTAAGAGGTTCTTTCAGTGGCTATTGCTCTGAAGGGGACCAGAGAAATATGGTGTGGTCGATGATCCCGTGGTTATTTTGGTAAATCTGGGTGCCCCATTTCCCAGAATCCTGGTTGGATTCCAGGTCAAAGATTCTCTAAAAAAGGATCTCGTTCAAGATTGGAGAGGCAGAAGTGGACAGACTAGACTCCCCACTAATACCTGAAGGACTTGGGGCGAGACACGGAGGCAGAGGGAGTAGGCAGGTTCCGACTTGTCTTCAGACAGCCTTCCGTCCAGCTCTGCTCCAGACTGTCAGCCCTGCCGCCCCTCGGAGCACGGGGCCCACCACCAGTCATGCAGCTGCAGACCCACAGGTGTGGCAGCTGCCCAGAAGCTGTATCTTCCCCGTAGACCACTCCACGCATTTCCCTTCCTCGGTGCCATTCCTGCAGCGGGTGTATCTGGCTTCTTGAATGTTCCTACAAGCCCTGAGGCCTGATTAATGATTTTTCTGATTCTTCAGCTCCCTCCCTCCGCTAGACCCTCACTTCCCCAGGCCCTCTTCCAATAGCCCGTAATACCCACAGCACCCCCAGCAGATCTGTTTCCTGGGCTGAACATGGGCTGACAGTGCGGTGACAGCTGCAGAGGGGATATGAGGCCAAAGGAGTGTTGTTTGTTTTTGAGATGGGAGTTTTGTGCTTGAGAGAATGCTCCAGGGAAGAGGAGGAACTGATGATAGAAGAGAAAGGACAGCTTCAGGAGTGTGGTAGCCGGGACCCAGGGCATGAAGGGCAAGGTTGGGTTGAGAGAGGGGCACAGGAGAGGTGGGCTCAAACATTTCACCAAGAGGAAAGACAGAGTAGGTGGGTACCTGTGTAGGTAAATTGGTAGTTATAATGGGGCCACATGGAAGCCTCTTTCAATTCCTTTTCTTGTCTCCGTGAAAGAAGTGCCAGAAGTAGATGAGTCCATTGGGAGGAGAAAGAGAAAGGTGTGACATGATTGTGAATATTTGTCCTTTTTTTTGTCTGCCTTGCCTGTGGATCTCTTTCTAGCCTTTGGAGAATTCTGTGCTTTCTGAATCTTGATGGGAGACAGAGCCCACCCACCACAGTTGGAGCTGAAATAGTCAGACCCTCAGTCCTGCCAGCCCTTAGTGAGAGCAAGGGGAGCAGCCAGCAGGTCACATGAGTAGGTTCAGCCAATCAGACACAGACTTCCTCTACTGTGTGCTTGGCAGGTGAAGTTAGAAGGGACCACAGTGTGACACTGCAGCTGTGGCACCAAAGCCCTATCTGTCGGACATGCAGTGGCATTGGGGCCAGCAGAGGATTGTAAGGGTGGAGCCGGTCACAGCGTCGTCTGTTGTTCAGAAGTGGCACCCTCACCTGGCTGGCGTAGCTCAGTTGATTGAGCGCAGGCTGCAAACCAGGCATCGCAGGTTCGATTCCCAGTCAGGACACATGCCTAGGTTGCAGGCCATGTCCCCCAGCAACCGCACATTGATGTTTCTCTCTCTCTCTCTCTCCCTTCCCTCTCTAAAAAATAAATAAATAAAATCTTTAAAAAAAAAGATTGATACTTAAAAAAAAAAAAAAAAAAGAAGTGGCACCCTCACCCGCTTCCTTCTGCTCCCAAATCTCCAGCTTCCCCTTCAATTACGGGAGCTACTGGATATCCTTTCGATAAGTCCCTCTTACACTCAAATCAGCAAGGCAGTTTCTGCTGCTCACAACCAGGAGCTCAAACTGATACTGGCAGGAATTAAAGACTTGGTTCAGCTAATGTTCTTTCCAGGTTCCCTCTCCAGGCAGTTGGCGTCATTTTGAGGGATTGCCTCCATTAAAGGTAGTGACTGCTGGAAGCTTTAGTTAGGATCATTTCCTTATAACTGCGTGCCTAGAGAGCAATGAAAGGCTCTTCTCCAAACGGACTCCAATAGGCCATACTTGAACGACATTCCCCTTCTCAGAGCAAACACTGTGGCTCAGGATTCAGGAATCAAAGTTCCATTCCTGACTGTGCAATTTGGGAGGGATGGACACTACCCTTGGCTCTAGGCAGTGGGGTTATGCTCACTAGAGGATCCCATGCTCTGCCATGGTGAGGTCAGGGATGTACCAGTGAGTCACTGCAGCCAGAAAGGAGAAGGAAGGTTTGGGGCTTCCAGAGAGGAAATGTCCTTGCTCTTCCAGGGAGCAAAGAGAAGAGAGGCTCTGTCTTCCTCTGGATAATAATGATGTGATGTCTGGAAAGGCTGCAGCCATTTTTTAAAAAACGTAAACACTGTTTTTGAATGGGAAATTCATGTGGTTTAACATTCCAAAAGCACGAAGTAGTCTACAGTGAAAAGCAAGTCAGCCTTCTTCCCTGTCCGTGTCCAACCCCCACCCCATTCCACTTTTTGGAGGGAATCCCAGCCATGAGCTTCTGTGTGTCCTTCCAGAGATTCTCTGTGCAAATACAAGCATGCACATGCAAGTGTGTCTTTTATTCCTCCCCAAATGTCCCTGTCTGGGCTCTCTACTCTCTGCCTCCCTTGTTTTTACTTACTGATGTTCTTGGAGATTTTCCACAGTTATACACATAGGTCTGCCTGTAACAGTGGCACGGAATTCCATTTTGTGGATAGTCCATTGTTAATAGAAGCATTCTTTCAGCGATTGACATTTAGTTGATTTGCACATAGTTGCAATGAAAATTCCTCCAATACATATCATTTTGCACATATGCTACCCTTGCTTTTGCTCCATGCCCAGAGTCATCTGGAGACCAAAGTTGAAGCATCCAGAAGAGCAGAGCCAAGGGGACCACGGAGAATGAAGCTGAACTCCTGATGACGCTGTGACACAGTGGACTGGTCTGGGAATGAAGCCACAGGTCCCTGGGCCTGCCCAGTGATAGGGCCAACAAATTCTCCCTCTAGCTCCGGGCAGTTTGAGTCAGGCATTTTAAATTACCTGTAGCATAAAAAGTTCTCATTGGCACACATGTTAGAATTCTCACGTGTGAAATGCAAAGAAAGCATGATGAAAATGATATGTAAATTTGATGTCAATTATCTTAAAATATAAATATTACTTTAAAAAATTGGATGGGGGTCATCCAAATGTTAACTGTGGTTATGGATCAGTTGTAGAAAATCTGTGTTCTTCATTACAGTTTTTTTAAGTTTTAAAGTTTTCTACAACAATGGGGATTACTTTCATAATCATCTGACTCAAGGCAGGCTCCCTGACAGCATGGCCTGGGGAGGGGATTCCGGGCTTGGGATCTGCAGAGGGAGTCAGTCCCCTGTGGGTGGAGCCTCTTGGGGAGTGAGGGAGGCAGACCTGTGAAGGGGACGAGGCCATGCAAGGCTGGGGTCCCAGAGCCCAAGTCCAGTTGTGACCTGATATGCGGGTGGGCCCTGGAGTACAAATTGAGTCCCAGAGTTACCCTAAGACAAAGGGCTGGCCTTTTGAACACCTGTCTTGGTGGGGCTGTGATCTGCCAGGCAATGTTTAGATGAGTTGGCTGCTGTCAGCCAAAGGCAATAGTCCAGAGAAAATAGATCTGGAAGATGAGGCTGAACCCACCAACAGGGCTGGGAAAGGGTATCTGGGTGAGACTCCAACAACCCTTTATTTTTATTTTTACATTTGAAGTTATTTTTATTTTATTTTTACATTTTGGTAAAAGATTTTATTTATTTACTCTCAGAGAGAAGAGAAGGGAGGGAGGAAGAGAGGGAGCGAAACTTCGATGTGTGGTTGCCTCTCACGTACCCCTGACTGGGGACCTGGCCTGCAATCCAGGCATGCATCCTGACTGGGAATCAAACCAGTGACCTTTCAATTCACAGGCTGGCACTCAATCCACTGAACCACACTAGCCAGGGTTATGAAGTTATTTTTAAAAAATAAAAGAAAAAGAAAGCAAAATTCAAGACATCCTCCAGGGGCTGACTCTTTTCACCCTTGACCTTTGCCTTTTAACCTGCTGCTTGGCCGCCACTGAATCAGTTAACAGTGTACAAGTCTCAGCTCTAGATAACAAAGAAATAGGCTGGTTTCCTTTAATTGTAAGTTATACTGTTACAAAACCTAGGACCCTTTATTAAAATAACCGTGAGCCCTGGCTGGTGTGGCTCAGTGGATTGAGTGCTGGCCTGGGAAACAAAGGGTCCTGGGTTCTATGCCCAGTCAGGGCAGGTGCCTGGGTTGCCAGCCAGGTCCCCAGTAGGGGGCCTGTGAGAGGCAACCACACACTGATGTTTCTCTCCCTCTCTTTCTCCCTCCCTTCCCCCCTCTCTAAAAATAAATAAAATCTTAAAAAAAAAACCTATGGAAAAAACCTGTTAAAGTCAGGAGCCTTAGAAAAATGAAAGTAGAAGCTTTTTAAATGTATCCTTCCTGGGTGGGGTGGAGGAGAGTGGTAGGGGGAATAGTTGAACAATCAATCAATCAGTCCCTTGATTCCCTAGATCTGAGATTTTCACTTCTGCTGGAGGGGCCCTCACCTGGCTTATTGCCTGCCTGCCTTGCCCTATCTTCTTTCTTTTCTTTTTAAAAATATATTTTACTTTTAAAAAGATTTTATTTTTAGAGAGAGGGGAGGGGGGAGAGGAGAAAGGGAGAGAAACATCAATATGTGGTTGCCCCTCATGCGCCCCCTACTGGGGATCTGGCCTGAAACCCAAGCCAGATATACCCTGACTGGAAGTCAAACCAGCCACCCTTTGCCTCACAGTCCGGCATTTAGTCCACTGAGCCAACCAGCCAGGACCGCCCTACCTTCTAAGCTGACTTTTTATTTTGGATTGGGTGACTTGAAGCGAGAGAAGAGAAGGCAATGATTTAGGGAGGAGTGCTGGGAATTCTGGGTCTTCTCTATTCCCTCACCCAGTCACCCACCTTTCAAGGGATTCTCCTCAAGTGCCATAGAGCATTCCCATAGTCCTTGAGGATTCCAACCATGGAGACAGGGAGTTGGGTTCTGTTGCTCTGGTGACCAGTTGTCTGGGGCCTCTGCATCGGAGCTGCCACGATTCTGGGAAAAGGCAGGCCTGTGTGGCTCAGTCTTAGAGGAAGGCTTTGGCCAGAAGCAGGGGAGAACACAGGAGTGGAGTCGTAGTCTTGGTTCTACCTTCATCCCAGTGATGTCCACCCTTTCAGTATTCTTGGATGTGCCTCTAGCCCAGAAGGTGGAAGGCCTCTTGTTAAAGGCCTTCAAACAAGACGATAGCCCTAACAAGATATTCCTGGCCTATAAAGGTAGATGCCTAAGACTTAGTACATCATAATTGCCTTTAGGGGGCAGTATTCCATCGCTGCAGAGGAATCGGGAGATAGGTCTGTTCTTGCTAACCAAATTGCCCAGTGGGGAAAAGAGCAGAGAATGTCCTGGGCCCCTTTGCCTTTCTCTGGGGGCTTCCAGATACTTGATACAAGCTCTGGTATATCCACCTCCCCGGCACTGGGTGGGGCCTGCATGGGCTTGACACTTTCTTCCGCCTCTTCCTTCACTCCCGCTCCGTTCCTCAGCCAAGAATGGTTCCCAAAATGGACACTTAGGATGCACAGCCAGCCCTTGCCACTGTGAAAGTCAACATTACCTTTGTTTAATCTCAGGAATCTATAACTCCCAGATTGTGTATATCATTTTTACCTTTTAAAATGGCATAGGTTTCAGTTGTCTTCTTTAAAAAGACAAAATTTATACATATTGATTAACAGTGCATTATTATTATAAAAGAGAGGGAAAAAAAGGAAAGTTGTCTTTTCCTAGGCAACTTTCCAAAGCCCCAAGAAAGCCAGGACAGATGAAGTGTTTGCGGGCAGTCTGTCGGGCCCCCAGGCCCGGCCTTCAGAGCGCCCTCTGCGGTTCTTCTCACAGTCTGCATGACCAGTGAGGGCCAGCCCTGGGCTGCTTCCGTGGTGCACAAGGCCCGCCTGCACATTGCACAGGATCCCTCCCTGAACTATGAGTACATGCCGGTGAAGGGCATGAAAGCATTCGTCCAGGCCTGCTTGGAACTCCTCTTTGGAAAGCACAGCCAAGTCATTATGGAGAACCGGGTAAGAAGAAGGGCCTGTTCTTTGCTCACCCAGACACATGGAGTGGAGGTAGAGATTGCACAGTCTTAAACCTGGAAGGGACTGTGGGGGGCCCCCTGGCATTGACAAGGGAGACACCTGAGGCTCACAGAATCCAAAGTTTGTCATTGAAGGGCAGAGCCAGCATCAGAACCCAAAGCCCACACTCCTGGCACCAGCCCACTCTGCTGATGTGCAAGCTCTTGCTGGAAAAGAAAGCCCTGAATCTAAGGTGGCACTAGTATCACCATTACTCTTTTTTAAAATATTTTATTTTATTTTTTAGTGAGAAAGGAGGGAAAAAGAGAGGGAGAGAAACACCAGTGTGTGGTTGCCTCTCATGTACACCCCACTGGGGACCTGGCCTGCAACCCAGGCATGTGTCTTGCCTGGGAATCGAATCAGCGACCCTGTGGTTCACAGGCTGGCACTCAGTCCACTGAGCCACACCAGCTGGGGCACCATTAATATTTTAACATGTTATTTCTGTTTACTTTTTGCTGGCAGGTAGGGGGTATACATACAGTTGGTGACAGTGGCGCTTTCCAACTTGGGGCCCAGTTCCTCAAAACTTGGCGTCAGGATTGTCAAATAGTTTACATCATTTCTTCTCAAAGAGGTGAGTGTTTTGCAAGGTGAGGGTGACAGAAGATCCATGTCCCCTGTTCCTAATTCCCACCCCATTTACAATCTTCACTATTGTCCTTCTCACCCTCTGTCATGACAAATGGGGGAAAAGCCGGGGTATGCTTTTCCTTTTCCTGCCATGGCCCCACTTTCACCCAGTGACCCTCAGGCCCGTTCCCTGTTGTGTCTGCCTCCATCTCTTCATTGCCCACGGACCAGCTGGTGGGGGGCTGTGTTCCCACAGAACAGCATGGACTCATCTTCCAGGACCTGGGCTTTACAGTTTACGAACACTGCTTCTGGAACTCCAAGCAGCTGTGCATAGACCCCAACATGCTTCTCAACGTGGTGAAGGTAGAGGGGCCCCCCTCAGAATCTCCCTCCCAGACCTAATTTACAGTTTTATTTTCCTTTCCTCCCCATCCCTTTGATAATCCAAAGCCTTTCCTAGGCTTGGATTTGTCTAGCTCTTTGGCAGGAACCAATGTGGAGGGTAACTTCTCCAAACACCCTGGTGCCACTACCACTTGGCACGGGCAGTGCCTGACAAGACAGTCTCTGCCCGCAGCAGGCCCCGAGTGGCTGTGTCTTTGTGATCGGGAACATGGGCAGCTGCAAGCTGACGCAGTATCAGTGGGAGAAGCTGATGGCCGCCATGAAGGTGAGCCCGACATCTCGCCCGACATTTCTTCCCGCCTACCATCACCTTCCTCGGTCTCACCCTTCTCCTTTCTCCTACAGAAGAAGCAGATATTCCCATTTTTTGACATTCCCAATCAAGGTTTATTCAGCGGTGACGTGGAAGAAGATACTAGATTCTTACAATACTTTGTGTCTGGGGGCTTGGAGTTCTTCTGCAGCCAGTCGCTGTCCAAGAATTTTGGCATTTACGGTATGATATGGGTGGAGGGAGAAGGGAGGCCTGGTAATGAGGTGGCGCCACACCCATGGCGAGAGTGCTGTTTGACATCCCTTGCCCTGTGGAGAGAGCTGAGACCTCCAGAGAGAGAGCAGCATGGGGACCCAAGAGAAGAAGTGGACTTCGGGTTCTTGGTATCATCTTAGCTCAGTTAGTTAAACTAACTGCGCCCACTACGCTGTTTCTCCCCTTAGACCTTGTTTCCCATCTTTAAGATGAGGGGTTACGATTAGTTATCTTTCTAGCCCCTTCCACCTCTGAGACTCTTACTGCTACCCTTTCTGGAAGAAGAGCCTCTGGCGACTTCTGGGGACCTGGAAACCAGCTTGGCTGGGCTGGGCTGACGGCCCTGTAGGGTACCCTGCTCTTCTTCGAGGCTGGAGGCAGAGTGACAAGGAAAGCCCGGTAGGGGCGGAGGACACTGAGAACGAGGCCGTCTCTCCCAATGCTGCAGATGAAGGAGTGGGGCTCCTAGTCGTGGTGGCGCTCAACAACCAGCTCCTGCTGTGCGTCCTCTCCCAGCTGATGAAATTAGCTCTGGCCCTGTGGCTAAACCCTCCTACTTGCGGTGCCCGCATTATCACCTCCATCCTCTGTAACTCTGCTCTGCAGGAAGCCTGGTAAGGCTGAAGGGTGGGGGCAGGGAGGATGGGCAGAGCCTCTGGATACCTACAGACTTCCAGATCCTCGGGATTCTGCTGGGTGCTTCTCTTCCTGCCACTGTTGCCCCTTTACTCCATTCATTCATCAACGGTACTGAGGACCTACTGTGTTCCAATGACAGTGACTATGCCAACACTTGCCCTACTACTGGGAAGTAGGTAATAGGACGTCCTTTTGGGACACAGGCTGATAAATTATTTGAACTCTTCCAGACTGCAGGAGATTAGGAAGCCTCAAGGGCTTGCTACTCTGGCAAAGTCTGCTAAGAGTCTGATTGGCTTGCTTGAATTAATACAGGCTGAAGCTTTTCTCCTATTCATAACCAGTTCATAACTGGCTCCACTAGTGTGCCCTGAGGCACTCTGGCTGGGGGCTTCTGCAGGGAAGAGGAGTGGAAAGGCAATGAGGAGGTTGGGAGTAGCGGAGACCTCACACTCTAATTCCTTGCTGTCCTTCCTTTGGCAGGAAGCAGAGTCTGAAAGAGATTGTAGAGGACATCATGCTGATTAAGGAAAAGGTTAAGGAGAAGCTCCGGCTCCTGGGAACCCCTGGCTCCTGGGATCACATCACCAACCAGAGTGGGACCCACAGCTACCTTGGACTCAACTGTAAGTATCTAGGAGGGGATAGCTCTCCCCTTTCTGACCTTGGGCTTGTATTTGAATATTAAACTTCGCTGACTAGGTGACCAATCAATCTCTAGCTTCACACCAGATTTTGATTCTTCCTTGAGGAAAGTGAAGCTGCTTTGAAGACCCCTCTGGCTGTGCTCCCCCCCAGAAATGCTGACACTCCCTATCCCCCATAATCCACCTTGGGCTAGAGGGGACTTAGAGGTGGCCAGCCTGGGATCTGAGACCTGATGATTATCACCAGTGCAACAGGTGGAATACATGGTCAAGAAGAAACACATCTACATCCCCAAGAACAGTCGGATTAACTTCACCTGCATCAACGCCTGCAACATAGACTACATCACTGAGAGCATCCACGAGGCTGTCCTCTTCACTAGGGACTCAGGGAACTAGCTGCAGAAAGAAAATGACTCCTAGCTAGAATAAAAGCTTTAGCCTCTGCAAAAATCCTGTGCTGATTACTCTCTGCAACTGTTCATTTCTCTGCAAAGCACTCTGTCTCTCCATCTACTTATAAAGCATTGGTCTAGCCTCAGCAAAGAGGAAGGGGGGAAAAGGCTTAGAGAAGAAGGGGGTATCTACCTTAACATACCATCTCATATTTATCGAACACTTACTGCATTAAAGCCCTGACCTGGTGTCTTAGTTTGTTGGGTTGCTGTAACAAAAATACTATAGACTGGGTAGTTTGTAAACAACAAATTTATTTGCCACATTTCTGAAGGCTAGGCAGTCCAAGAGCAAGGCACCAAGAGATTCAGAATCTGGTGAAGGCCCACCGTGTGGTTCATAACCAGCATCTTCTAGCTGTAACTTCACATGGCAGAAAGGGTGAGGGATCTTTCTGAGGCTTCTTTTATAAGAGCACTAATTCCATTCATGAGGGTTCTGCCTTCATGACCTGACCATGTCCAAATACCATCACATTGGTGATTTGGTTTCAACATATGAATTGGAGGGAAGCACATTTAGACCATTGTGCCTGGGCATCAAGTGGAATGTAAAAATATCATGTATAGTCCAGCCCTTTTTCTCTAGCAGCTTAACTGGGAGATAGCCCTAGTCAGATGAAACCGTTAAGTGACATTTCAAGGCTGACTGTAATAAAACATGGCAACAGGTGATATAGATGTGAAGATTCCAATTCTGAACCTTGATGTCGTTCCCGTGGAGTAAAGGTGAATTGTCCTGAAGAGCCCTTCCCAAATTACAGGCTCATGAGAAAATGTAATGTTGCTGTTGTTTTCAGACACTAAGTTTGGGGATGATTTTTTTTACACAAGTTTAGATAGCTAGAACAATTATTTCATCTTTTGTGTTTCTTTTAATCTGTAGTTTCTTCCTCCCTCTTTTTATTCCTCCAATTTTTTAAAATTGGAGAACTGGATTTTTCGTCCTGTAAGGTTTCTCACAGAATGAATTTTGCTAATTTCATCCCCATGGTGTCATTACCACGTTCCTCATTCTCTCCGTATTTTTGAAAAATAAAAATCTAAATTAGCTCTGGCTGGTGTGGCTCAGTGGATTAAGTGCCTGCTTGTGAGCCAAAGGGTGGCTGGCAGGTTTGATTCCCAGTCACCGCACATGCCTGGGTTGCAGGCCAGGCCCCCAGTAGGGGGCCCTAGAGAGGCAACCACACATGGATGTTGCTCTCCCTCTCTTCACCCCCCTTTCCCCTCTGTCTAAAAACAAATAAAATCTTTGAAGAAAATATAAAAAAATGTCTAGTCTTTGCCCTGGCCTGCATGGTAGTGTCCCCCAAACCGAAGGATGGCCTGTTCAACTCCCAGTCAGGACACGTGCCTAGGTTGTGATCTCTGTGCTTTGGGGTGTGAGGTTTCTCTCCCTCGCTTTCTCCCTCCCTTGCTCTCTCTCTAAAAATTAAAAAAAAAAATACAGTGAAGAGTAAGTCAGAGACTATCACATTACCAAAAGTATGTCTGACTGATGCCTTGCTTGAGTACATTTATTCTTTTAAATGCCTGAACTTGGAGCTGTAGGAGCCACTTTAGCTTGTGCAATCTTCTCACACAACCCTAGTGCCCTTCGATAGCTTCTTTACTGTCTGGCAGGAGAAAATGTTCCGGGGAAATTCTGAACGTTTTCCGCCCAGACCTAGAATCAGTCATTTCTCAGGGAGCGCTAGTCACTCTTTGCAGATGTAAGTATTTACACGCCACAGTCTGGGCTGTGAGGTGCTCGTTGGGACTCGACTGGCCATTATTTCCAGCTCTTTTCGGTAAGGTAGCATGTGTTGAGTGCCTGTCCCCCTCTGCAAACCAGCCTGGGACACTGGCGACACCGTGGCTGAGGCTGAGTAAGTTGTCAGTGAATGCACCTGACTCTTCCAAGGAGTCGGACTGTCATTACTGTCACAGCCAATGGCGGTGGAGTGCTTACTCGGAGCTGTACTAAGAGCTTTACCTCCACCATCTCATTCAATTCTCATAACAGGACAAAGAAGTAGGTTATTAATATTATTATCTTCACCTTACCATCTTGGGAGCATCAGTAACCTGACCGACCAAGTTCACAGCCATCGTAGAGTGCAGAAGTCGCCATGCTTAGTGCTGTGCTCCTGCTATGGTGCTGCCTTCCTCCACCCAGGCTGCTCCCATCCCCCTTCATTCTCACCCCCAGGGGCTCTGGAACTTGACCCTAGAGAGGTTATTAATACACGCCCGGAGCAGGCCCAGAGGAGCCTCCAGGGTCCTGGCGCGCCGCGACCCAACTCCACCGCCCGCGCCTTGGGGAGAATGCAGAGCTGCGGAGCCACGTCCCCACGGAGCAGATACTGTTCTTCGTGGGGAGGAAAGCTTGCCCACGGTGGGGCTGGAATCACAAGGAGATGAAGGGACTGGCAGGACGAAGGAACTGGTCGACAGCTTTTCTGATGACTGGGAAAGTCCTGTGAAAGGACGTGCGGCGCCACCAGCTTAGCAAAAGTAATTGCAGGCCAGCTGGGCTGCAGAAAGGCCAGGTCCCGGCCGGCCGGAGTTCCAGGCGTCTCCGTTTTTGCAGTGACAGCCAGGTTTATCCCTGTCGTTGCTGACGGCTGGCCGACACGGACTCGGCGGGCCCCAGGCTTCTTCAAGAGTCTCGGGCGGAGGACGCCTGCGGAGGAGGAAGAATTCCGAAACCCTGTAACCGATGGCCCGCCCCGCGACGCTACCTGCCCTCTGGGTTCTAGGGTGGTCCAGTGCATCCGCCTCTGAAGGTGCCTGGCAACTCGGAAGTTCTCCTCGCGGGGGCACGCTGGGGTTCCAGAGGGTGGCGGAGGGTCGGTCCCAGAGGACCCCAGGAACGTGTGTCCCAGCATCTACTGCTGGGGGCGGGCACCCGAGCCCAGCAGCGTGTGGGCGAGCGCTTTGCGGCGCGTTTCTTGGGTTGCCTTCTCCCCTTTTCCATCGGCTGTGGGTCCCACAGGACCTGGTGGTAAATGAAAAGAAAACGGGGTGGGGGGGGGTTAGGTAGGCCTGCCCTAGTTGGTTGGCAGGTGGCTGGAGACCTGCTGTAAGCCCGGGCACCAGGGCGCTTCTTCCAGGACGCCCTGTTCTCTGCTCTCCGCGGGCAGAGACGGCTTCTGGGCCAGCCTCAGATCCGGGTGTGTGTGGGGCGGTGGAGGGGGAGCCCAGGGTCGCGAGGATGTCCCAGCTTCGTCTGAGGGAAGTCTAGAATGGTGTCCTCCCAAACCGAGGGGACAAGAACCACGGTCTCGCTTCCGACCACGGGTGCCGTGCCGGGGTTGTGGGGCCAACGACCAGCTTGCTCCCTAGGTGGGAGCCCAGAGGTGAGAGAAAGGCGATACCTAGGCATCTACGGGGGCGGGGCGGGGGGAGGGAGGGAGGGGGTGATTGGAGTGGATGGAGGGGGACTTGGAACTGCTTTTGAGTGCTCCCAGTGGGCCTTTGCCTTTCCTGGCAGGTTTCGTCCTTTCCTGGCTCTGGGGCTTTCCTGAGTAGCCAAATCTTGCGTTCTTGCCCACACTTCTCTCATGCACTTGCAGCAGACACCCTCACCCTACCCTGAGATTTAAGATTTAAGTGTCATTTTCTGCTTGCTCACCGCACTCCGGCCACACTGGTCTTCTTCCAGTTCCTTGAATACAAGCCGGCCTTCCTGTCTCAGGGCCTTTGCATGTGCTGTCTCTTCTGCCAATAACACTTTCCCTGTTGTTTGTTTGTGGTTTTTTGCAAGGTTAGCTTTGTCTCATTGTGTGAGTCTCAGCTCTTAGCATAAATATGTCTCCTCAGAGAGGCTTTTATCTATGCCTCTTACCAAGTAAGTTCTCCCCTCTCACACAAACACTTACCTCCTGTCTTTCTGGTTTCCTCCATACCTCTTGTCACACTTTGTATTTATTCTATGTTATTCTCTGACTTTGACAATTTAATGTAAAATAGGGCAGGGGGCATGTTGCCATTTCAAGCCTATGACTCTCACTTAATAGGTTCTCAAATTTTTGTGATAGTACTTGCATTAATTAATTGACTCCTTGCTCCATACAGCATTTGAGCCAGAAAATGCTTCCAGGGTTAGGGCAGTTTACCCAGCTTTGCGGGAATCTGCTGTTCATCTCAGCATAAGGCTGACGCCTAAGCATAGTCTTCATTCACCGAATCGTCCCTCAGCCTAAGAGGCAGCTGCCTCTACGGGGCGGTGTTCCTGGGCACTCACACAGGGTCTGGCACTGGGAGCTCAGTAACTGTGGGATGCTGAGTGGAGGTGAGCCTTCCAATCACAGCCTTGACTCCTCCTCGTCTCCCGTTGAGGCAAACTCAGCATATCTCTGCATTCTCCGATACCGATCTCATACCACAAAGCCGAAACTATCATGGGGACCTGGGAAAGTGAAATTATCCGACATGGCACACTCAGTAAAATCCTCACTACGCCTCCCTGCTGTTCCCCCAAAGTCCCTGTCTGGCTACCAGCTCCCTCATTTTCCTACCCTTCCTCTTACCTGTTTACAACCTGTCAAACCTTTTAATGACCTTGAGCAATTCAGTCCAGAGCCCAGGCTTGTACCCTGCGCTCAGCACAGTCCAGCCTTAGAAGGCCGTGCAGAGAGCACCTCTCGGCATGGGAGCACACCCTCTGGGGGTGTCGCCTCCACCCCCACATGCCTGAGCAGCTTATTTAGTATTTCCCCAAAGAAAATGGATTTCCTTGGATGGGGTGGGGAAGAGGGAAGGTGGATTCTGTACTTAAGAAAAATGAGCTTTTCTCCAATTTATCACAATTTTTAAAAAT
Source organism: Tonatia bakeri (assembly GCA_004024845.1). Classification (NCBI taxonomy): domain Eukaryota; kingdom Metazoa; phylum Chordata; class Mammalia; order Chiroptera; family Phyllostomidae; genus Tonatia; species Tonatia bakeri. Next base: position 111,500 of record PVIA01002536.1, read on the forward strand.
AAGGGTAATTTTATGGTTAGGAGAATGCACTCTGGGGTGAGACAGAACTGAGTTTGAATCTGTGCTCTGCATTTATCTGACTTTGGGAAAATTACTTATTATCCCTAAGGCTCTGTTTTTTCCTCTGTAAAATGGGGATTGAAATACCTACTTTTATGGGTTGTGGTAAAATCATGTCTGCAAAGAGCATAATGAATGTTATTATTGGAAGTCTTCTGGAAAATTCTGTGGTCACTCAAGTCCCCAGGAGAGAACTCAAGGAGTTGCCCAAGGCCAGACTGGGCTATGAAAGGCTCCACAAAGATTCATGGTGTCAGTGAAAAGAAAAATGTGTGGCCATAAAGAAGAACTTGAGATATGAGAAGGGACATGGTCAGAACTGGGAGGAGAAGGTGTCGACAGCGTTACTGGGGTTCAGATGGAAAGGGTTTTGGGAGACTGGCTGCACAAGAATGTGAAGGACTTTCTGTGCAGCCTCCTCATGTCTCTGGCTTCCCAAGAATGTCTGCATTTATCACCCTACCCTCACAGTTCCACTGCAGTCTTCCTAGCGCGTGGCTCCAGCTTTCCTTCTGTGATGTCCTTGCCACCGTGTTGTCCTCGCTCACTCGGTCCGCACCTGCGGTCACACACGGGCAGGGAGACTGTTGAACATCCTGTGGTTCACAGGCCTTGATTGTCCAAGAAAGGATCTGGGTACGTCCATGAAAGCCCCAGATGGCGCTATTCACCAAGGGCATCTGCTGTGGTCTCAGCTTTTTCTGGGTCAGGGGCCCCTTGAGAATATGAGGGGAGGCAGAGAAAATCTCCCTAGAAAAATATATGTTCCCACATGCACATGAAATTTGCACACATTTTGGGGGCTCAGTGAAGCCTGTCCAGTCCCCTGATGTGTCCTCGAGAGTCAGGCAGCTCAGAGGACAGTGCTGCAGTCCCTTCCCGGTCAGTGCCTCAGAGCCGCAGCAGCAGGAAAACAATCAAACCTCAGCTGCTGTCCTTTTTTCAGCCTTCTCTTCATCAGGAGGTGCCAAAACGGGGAAATAAAAACTGCGTTAAGGAGGGGTAGACACAGAAACTAAACAAACCAGTGTTTATAGACAGCCTGTGGGGCAATGAGAAATGGCTGAGCTAGTGGGCTGTTCTGTGAGCTCCACAGGGATTCATGGCGTCAGGGAAGCCAGTGGATGGCCGTCAAGAAGAACTTGAGGTATCAGAGGGGACGTGGTCAGAACTGGGGGGAGAGTGGCGTTGAAAACATGACTGGACTTCAGATGAAAAGACTTATGGGAGACTGGTTGCACAAGAATGCGAACTACTTAACAGTACTGAACTGGACACTAAGAATGCAAGTTCTGTGTTATGTGTGTGTTACCACAGTTTTAAACACTAACCGAGCAGCACGTCTTCTGCGAACACTTTGAAGGGTTGTTTTCTACAGGCCCGGCGCAGACCAGACCCCTCCCTTGTGCCGAGGCGCAATGGCAGAGTCTGCGTTCAGGACCTGTTTTTATCCTTGGTAAGCTGGTTTTGGGGGGATCGCTGATGCTGTGGTGGAGTTAGCGTAAAGCTGTGGGAAACTGGTGGTTGCGTGGAGGGGTGGGGCTGGAGTGGAGTGGGCAGGGACCGGGCAGAGGAGGGCATAAAGCAGGTGTCGGACGTCCTGCCCTCCTTCTGCCTTTTCTGAGTCTCTGGCGGTGGGACTGAGAACCTGTAAGTCTGACACATACGTAGACTTTCTTGGGGTTCCTGATTTTGAGGCAGCAGGTGGTGCTATTTAGCAAACTTGGGAGCTGGGAAGAAGAAACCTGAGCGTGAGTGGAGCAGTGGGGTACCTCTGCCCTGGTAACTCCCTCCCTTTGCCTGGGTCAGAGCAGAGGAGGAGGGAGGGCTGGGATCTGCTCTTGTGTGCATTTCCCACATGTGCTGGTATCCCAAGTGTCTTTGGAATGTGGCTCAGGTGAAGTCCTGGGTGGTGGCCACGAGTACTTGTCTGGGAGGGGTAAAAAAATTCAAAGGCATTCTTCCACACCCCAGCATCAGCCAGGCTGACTCTCTGTCCACCCAGCTGTGTGTGTGTGTTTGTGTGTACGTGGGTGTGGGCAGGCATGTGGAGGGTGGGGGTGCTGCAATGGCTTTGCCTGCTCCTGCTGCTCCTAAGGGCCCCTTTTCCTCAGAAAGCTCAAACTGCTCTTAGGAGTCTGGGACCCTACAGCCAACATACCAAACACTTGGAAAAACATCTCCTTGTACTTTTCAATCGCAGGCTTGTGTCCGGTGAGTTCAGGTGCCAAGAAGCATACTCGAGGACCAGCTGGTGAGCTGTGGTCCTCGCCACGTGCGTGAGGGCACTGAATTAGGTCAGAGGTCTCCTTCTGGCCTGGGAATCTGGATGTGATTGTTCCACTGGGCTTTGTCCCCAATGTGACAGGATTCTGGAGAATGAAAACACAGCACTGGTTTAACAGCTTCGGCAAGTTTTAGAAAGCCCAGCACGCGGAGGCCCCATGTGCCTGTGGGACTTTGCAGCATGCTGGTCTCACTCCCAGCAGTTTCCAGCCCCTGCCCTTGTTTTTCCTCTGCCTCACCTTTCTTGTGGTACTCGAGTTTATGTTGGTTAGCTTCATTCATGTGGTTTTGTAAACAACATTAAATTCTTTTTGAAACAGGGCAAGGTAGGAATAAATAGAAAGAAAAACATGACTCTGAAAGGTTAGATGTTTTGATATTGGTTGAACCTTGTCCTAATGTAAGAAAATGACCACCTCCTTTGTGATCATAACATCTAGAATCTTCCAAAACGGATGGTAGAAAGAGGATCTTCTTACGGGAAAAGGTGACTGAACCACATAGCCTTGACTTTTGACCTCTGGCATTCCTGATGCTTCACTAAACTTTAGGACACTGGGGTGGGGGCTGAGGAGGAGGCTGTGTCCCTTTAACCCTTGGACCATCATGGACCCATGACCTTTCACCTAGTAATCCCCTCAGAGCTTCTAAATCCCTAAACTCATAAGGTTGGAATATTTGAAATAACTTCTAAAAAGACCACGAGATAAATAAAATATGAGCAGAAACTAGGTCATCCAAGTGATAGCTTGTGATTTTTAATTTTATTTTCCATTTGGGGATCTACTCTTCCCTAGTCTTCTAGCCTGCCTCGAGACAGTGCTACCGTTTTAGGATTCGTCGACATACCCCTTCCAAGTCTAGCGCTAGGAGAGCAGGGTCTGGACAGAAATAGGAACTGTCCTTGTCCACCAACGTTACCAAGGCCCCTCTCCCAGTCTCTTTCCTGCCTGAGGATCTGCTTCTTTTCCAGGTGACTGAAACTTGCAGTGACTCCCTTGTCCATAACAGAATCGCAGAGCACTCGGGGACCTCAACTTCCGTACAAAAGCAGATCAGGGCAGTGGTCACTTTCTGGCATCACTCACACACCTAAGCAACTCTCAAGCTGCAGGCCCCCCTGTTCCCCTTCCCCAACAGCGTGCTCCTTCCAAAGCACCTTCCTCAAGCCACTTTCAAACCACGTGTGTTTTCTAACAGCCAGCGCCAACCTTGGCTTTCAGTCTAACTCACACGATTCGCCCCACCCCCTAACTTAAAAGATGAATGTAGCCATACCAAATACTTAGAGGTATTTCCCTGTCTCCTCTCAGGTGTTTCAACCAAAGACCTGTGGTCAGAGGCATCTAAGTGTTGAAAAGACATTGTTACTATCAAATTAGACTTCAAAGGGTTTTAGAGCTGCAAGAGGCCATGGAGATCATTTACTGCTATTCTTGTGAGTATCGAGGCTGGAATTGATTGAATGACCTGCTGAAGGTCCCAGAACTAAAGAGTCACATCAAAATGAAAGTGTCATCATGCTGAACTTGTTCACAGAAGTAGGTGGCACATATAAATACATACATATATATATATATATAGAATAGAATAGAATATATATATATATAGAATAGAATATAATATATATATATATAGAATAGAATATATATATAGAATTAGGACTTAAATTCATAAAGGAATGATTATTTGTGTTTCATGTACAAATTTAGCTGTTTGTGATGGGTCTTAAGGTGTGCATGGGAACAAATCTGGACTCTTAATAGATGGAGTGAATAAATGAGTCTCAGGAGAAGAAAATCCCATTCACTGAGTACAGAGCTCTAGGGGAAGCAGTGAAATTTAGATACAGTTTGATCATTTAGAAGTTCATGAAGGGTAAAACAGACTCGGATCAACCCTGTCCCAATTTAATAAGGAGGTCAGATCACTACATGTGGAAAAACAGTAATACAAACAAGGGAACTGATCAGTAAAGAAGAAGCAAATTACATGTGTATAGGTATGTAGTGGGTGTGTATATACATGTGTGTAGCTATGTATCAGCTGCCCATATACATGTGTTACTTTTCACATATCTTAGGCATTATAAGTATTCAATAAACAAAGACAGTGGCATTTGGAATGAAAATTTTTTTCATTACTCCTCACCTGAGGATGTGTTTATTGGTTTTAGAGAAAGTGGAAGGGGGAGGGAGACAGAGAGAGAGAGAGATATCCATTCGAGAGAGAAACATTAATTGGTTGTCTCCATTATGTGCCTGGACTGGAGCCTGAACCTGCAACCTAGGTATGTGCCTTCACTGGGGGATTGAACCCACAACCTCTCGGTGCACGGGATGACACTCCAACCAGCTGGGCCACCCAACCGGGGCTGGAACGAATTCTTGTACAACTTCCAGCTTAACTTTACGTACACAAAGATATTTTCATGGCATGTCTCCTATCTCTTAGTTTGGTTCTGATGAAGTAAATAATGTTGCCAGTACAAATATATTTGTTTGCATAACAATTTTCTGCATAAAATTTTTCATTATTTGTTAGAGGTTTTGTCTGTCTTTCTTTAGGAGGTCAAGGATCTAGTCAAGGACCATTAAAACATGTCAGCCTTTCTTCATGTATGTTTGGAAAGTGTCATCAAATATATTTAGCTGTATTCTTTTTGTTTCTATTGAATATAAATCCTCAAAATATAGATCCCACTCTGTTTTTGGATCAAAGTTTATGAAGATCTTTTCTTAGCACAATATGAATGGTTAATAATGTTTCATAAAAACACCCCATGGTGGTAGACTGTGAGGTCCTTCTTAGCTCGTGAATGCCTCATGGGATGGTTCAGCCTGAAGACAGGTATGGACCCTTTGAAGATTTTTCTTACCCTGTGATATCAGGATTCAATAAAACCGAGCAAAGAGGAGCCTTTCCAGGACATATATGTTCTTTTCTTTTCTTGAAATGTACAGAGATAGGTTGACCCAATCTTATGTAATCAGATGGTTGGGATCACTCAGGAAGACTAGATGTCTCAGACAGACCCTGTCTGTATATATAAGAATTTATTATATAATTAAAAACGATCATAAATCCAATAAGGGGAGGTGAGGTTATTCAATAAATTATGTTTTAATATTTAATTAGAACTTTGTAGCCCTGGCTAGTGTAGCACAGTGGATTGAACGTGGGTTGTGAACCAAAGGGCCGCCAGTTTGATTCCCAGTTAGGGTAACAAGCCTGGGTTGCGGCCCCTAGTATGGGGTGCAAAAAAGGCAACCACACATTGATAATTCTCTAATTCTCCTTCCCTTCCCCTCTCTCTAAAAATGAATAAAATTAAAAAAAAGAACTTTGTGGAAATAAGTAAAATTTATCATTATATCACATCATATACCAATATAAATTTCAGAGAGATTAATGTATAAAATAGTAAAAATTCCAGCCAAAACAGGGTAGGTGAAAAAGAATCAGATAAAGCAAATATTTATCTGATATCCAAAGTGGGGGAGACCTAAGCTTAGAGCGGTGGAAAACAGCACCTCTTCCTCCCATGAAGAACCTTTCTGTCTGTACAGAAATAAGACATTAATGACCAAATTAAAGGTAAATGACAAAAAGGGAGGAAAAAGTAGACTATCAGAAACTATAAAAAGGGTCAATATCTACATAAGGGTATTTATAAATTAGTAAAAAAGCACTAAGACTGCAACAGAGAAGTTAGAAAAAGGCTACAAATGAACAGTTCACGCGTAAAACAAAATAATTGATTGACACACATGAAAATATCCAACCTTGCTAGACATCAAAGAAATGCAAATTACAGTTTTGCAGTTGAATAAACACAGAAATTACCATTCAATCTATCAAATTAACATATATAAAAAGTGAATGATATTGGTAAAGGTTGGGTGAAATAGCTTTTCCAGTACATTATTGGGGGAGTGATATTTGTCATGATGGATAATAAGCATTAAGAATGTTCATAGCTTTTAACCCATTTTCCAGACTATATCCTAGGGAAATCTGTTAAGGAAATACATCTAAATATGTACAGTGTTTTTTTAATTGAGTTTGAGAGAGAAAGAGAGAGAGAGAGAGGGGGAGAGGGCTGTCATTCCACCCATTTATGCATTCATTGGTTGATTCCTGCATGTGCCCTGACCAGGATTAAACCAGCAACCTTGGTGTATTGGGACAATGCTTTAACCAACTGTACTATCCTGCCCGGGCTAAATGTGGACAGTGTTTTATCCACAAAGATTTTCATGTAAGTGTTACAGTATTATGTTTGGTGATAGGGAGATGGTTAAAAATACTAGCTTACATTCTCATAGTGAAATTAAACAGCCACTGGAAATTAAATAAATGAAATTGTCTAATAAAATGAGGAAATGTGGGGAAATAGTACATACAATTGTATATATTTTGCACACAGTATAATGCAAACTACATTTAATGTGTACATAGAAAAAGTATTGGAAAACACACTGAAACAATAGCAGCTGTTATTTTTCCAAGGTGAAATATGTGATTTTTAAAAACTTTTTTTCTACTTTTCCTATTTTCCAGGTTTCCTATGATCCAATTTTCTCTCCTTTCCTAGATTAAAACTGAGGACAAGCCATAAAAACAAATGAAGTACTATTACATACTACGGCCTGGATGAACTTTGAGAACTTTAGGATAAGTAAAAAGAGCCAGACACAAAAGGCCACATGTATTCCATTCACAGGACATGTTTTGAATAGGCAAAGCTATAGAGACAGAAAGTAGATCAGTGGTAACTGAGGCGGGGTGGTGGGGGAGGAATTGGGACTGATTGCTAATAAGCATGGGGTTTCTTTTCCTTATGATGGAAATGTTCTGGAATGAGATAGTGGTGATGATTGCACAACATATTGAAGATACTAAAAATCATTGAATTGCACATTTTAAAATGATGAATTCTATGTTGTGTAAATTATATCTCAATAAAATAAAAAAACAGAGGCTTGAGATTTTTTAAAAAAGAGAGAAACTGAGGAAAACAGGGGCTCCTGGTTAAGAATTTAGTAGAGCCCAGTTTCAAATGCTAATTTCTTTGTGTTCTTAAGGGAGCCCTCTTTCCTGTTCCTGGGTGGCCCGAAGGACCTTGCGGAGTGGTGTGTATGTCGGAGAAGAGGAGAGGAAGAGGGGGGTGAGAGAGCAGGACCAAACACCGCTCCGTGTTTTGTGACTGATTGGCTCCTCTTAGGACCAGAGACATTTTACAAATTATAAAATGCTATTAAAAAATGAAAACATACAGTGATACTATTTATAATAATGTTAAAAACATCAAATACTTAGAAATAAATCTAACAAAAGACATGTAAGACCTCTAGAAAATTACAAACACTAAAAAAAATTGAATTTAAAAAGAACATACTTTGTTCATTGTTTGTAAGATTCAACATTATAAACATATCAAATTTCCCCAAATTATCCTATAAATGCAATGCAATCTCATCCAAAATTCGAGCAGTTTTTTATTTTAGAAATTGACAATTTATTCTAAAATATATATATATGAAAATGCAAAGGGCCAAGGATAGCCAGGAAATCTAGATGGAGGAAGGACAAACCGGAGGCTTTACATGACTAGATATCAAGATGTGTTATAAAGCTGTGATGACTAAGACATCATGGTACTAGTTTAGGGACAGACTTACAGGCCAGTGGAACAGAGCAGTGTTCATAAATGAATTCACACGTGCGGTGAAATGGTGACTGTGAAGAGTTGGTGGAGGAAGGCTGGGCTTTTCAATAAATGACACAAGGTCTATTTGAAAAAATATATGAAGAACCCTGACCTCTATCTGATACCATATGACAGGAAAATTTTGTGCTTCAATGGGAAACTGCATTTTCTGTAGCATACCCTCTGGCTTATCTGATTTTGACTTTATGGCAGCTATTTTATAAGTCTATAATGTGCATAATTGGTATCAATGCAAATTCATGAAAATAAATTCCATCTGGTGGAGGGATAACCTCATTCCAATCATGCAAAAACCAGTTTTGCCTCAATTTGCATATTCGTTTCAATATTCCTGTTCTATAAATGTGTCTGTTCTTTGGATTCACCTTTGAACAGGTGGAAACACCTTGCCAGTTTTCCTTATTAATACATTAAACAAAATGCTAACATTTCTTATTATATCTGTATGAGAGTCATGATTTTATGTTTTCATTGGAAAATTATCTTTTAACAATACACAGAATTAGTTCTGGATGGATTGCTAATCTAAATGTGAAAGATAAAGTAAATAATGCTTCTAGAAGATTATAAACAATGTGTTCATGATTTTGGAACAGCAAAGATTTTTAAAAATTATTTTAGTATTAAAAACATTTTTTACATTTTTATTGTGTTTTTTAATATATTTTATTGATTATGCTGTTACAGTTGTCCCATTTCCCCCCCTTCACTCCCCTCCACCCTGCCCACCGTCTACCACCCACATTCCCCCCTTTAGTTCATGTCCATGTGTCATAAGTTCTTTAGCTTCTACATTTTCCATACTAGTCTTGCCCTCCCCCTGTCTATTTTCTACCTACCATCTATGCTACTTATTCTCTGTACCTTTTCCCCCTTTCTTCTCCTCCCACTCCCCTGTTGCTAACCCTCCATTTGATCTCCATTTCTATGGGTTTGTTCCTGTTCTAGTTGTTTGCTTGGTTTCTTTTGGTTTTGTTTTAGGTGTGGTTGTTAATAATTGTGAGTTTGCTGTCATTTTACTATACATGTTTTTTTTTTATCTTCGGTGGTTTCAGTAGTGTAGTAGTCATCACGTTTGCTTCACATTTTTATTGCTTTTTTTCCACTTCCATTTATCTTCCCATACCATCTCCCACCTCCACCCACCCCCCATCCCCCTCAATCACCACACTTGTTTATCTCTACAAGCAGCAAAGATTTCTTAAAACAGGACTCAAAAGCGCTAACTATAAAAGATTGATAATTCAGATTTCATTAAAAGTAAGAACTTCCTTTCACCCTAAAACTCCACAAAGAGAACGAAAGGCAAGTCAAAGGGTGGGAGAAGATATTTGCATTATGTTTTTTGGACAAAGGTATTGTGGGTGTGTGTGTATCACACACATATATAAAACAAATATATAATGAAAAAAAAGTCACATATATTATACATATAACAAACCAATAAGATAGAAAACTGGGAAAATGGACAAAAGGAACGAGTAGGCACGTCACAGAAGATCGTATTCTGATGGCCAGGAAACAAGCACAAGCCCCATTAGTCCCTGGGAAAATACAAATGAAAAGCCCTGCACATCTGCCAGAGGGGCAAAAGAGAAAAGACCGACAATTCCAAGGCTGACAAATATGTGGAGAAACTGGATCTGTCAAATGTTGCTGGTGGGAGTGTAAATTGGTAAGTACTCTGGAAAATTGTTTGGCAATGTCTTAGTGCTAAGCATATAGCCTCCTATCATCCAGCAATTCCATTCTTAGGTGTGTGTTTGTTTATTGTTAGGTGTGTGTATTGTACCAATAACATACACCAAAATGCATAGCAAGTTTGTTCTGAGTAGCCCTGCATTAGTTTCCTGTGGCTATCACAACAAATGACCAGAAACTCCGCTGCCTGAAACAACAGTGATTTCACCTCTCGCTGTCAGTCCTGGAGGCCAGAAGTCCGAAATCCCGTGTGCTCAGGGCTGCGCTCCCTCTGGAAGCTACAAGGGAGAGTCTGTTCCTTGTCTCTTTAGGCACTTTTTGGTTTCAGGTGACATCACTCCAATCTCTGCCGCCACCTTCTCATGGCCTTTGCCCTTCCAGTCTCTGTCATCTTCTGCCTCATACTTTTAGGGACTCTTGTCATTGGATCTGGGTAATCCAGGATGACCTCCTCATCTCAAGATTCTTAATTACATTCTCGAAGTCTTTTTTTCCTAAACAAAGTAATATTCACAGGTGCCGGGGACTAGGATGTGCACATACCCTTTGTGGGACCAGTATTCAGCCCACTACAAGCTGCAAACTAGAAACAGCCTAAACGTCTATCAACTGTAGAGTAAAAGATAAACTGTGGGATATTCATATCACAGAGCACTATAAAACAATAAAGAGGAATAAATTACTGCTATACGAATGCCATTGGTGTTGCTCATAAAGATAATAATACCGAGTGAAAGGAGCCAGACCCAAATAAATACCAAAATGTCTGGTTCATTTATATAATGCTCAGAAACAGCAAGACTGATCTATGCAGATAGAAGTTAGGGCAGTGGCTACTTTTGGAAAAGTGGGCACCTAGGGACTGGGGGGACTCGAGAGAGATTTGTGCAGGTGCTGATTCTGTTCTACTTCTTGATCTGAGTGGTGGAAATTCACCGAGCTGAACACTTCTGTGCCGTTTTCTTCATATAATGGTTATAGCACATTTTTCTTTTCATCTTCTTGCCTTTATCACAGCTATGCTGTAAAGCTATAATAAAGTTGGTTTAAAAAAATCTGTCCCTGTTATACAAACATTTTTTTAAATGTTATTTATTTATTTTTAGAGAGAAGGGAAGGAAGGGAGAAAGAGAGGGAAAGAAACATCAGTGTGTGGTTGCCTCCCATGTGCCCCCCACTGGGGACCTGGCCTGCAACTCAGGCATGTGCCCTGATTGGGAATCAAACTGGTGACCCTCTGGTTTGCAGGCTGGTGTTCAACCCACTGAACCACACCAGCCAGGGCTATACAAACATTTTTATTCCATTTGCTGAATATATTAGATTACAACGGACGTATGTATTAAACATTATCAATGGTTACATTTTCTTTCTCATGGGTTTAGGTGATACCACCTATCAGGAATGTTTGATTTTGGGACGTGGGTATATATTTTCAGTCTAACAGATTTGGAAGAAAAGTGGAGCTGGAGGACCCAGCTGTGATACGGAACAGGCTGAGCTGTACTTTGCTTCTGAACTGCTCTATGAGACTTAGTGTCTCTGACCTTCCTTGCTGAAACTTGGAGTGTGGGTGGTTGGGGTGGTGGTGGGAAATGGTACTCTAGGGCAACTGATTCGGACTTAGGAAAGGTGCTATGCCTACTAGGATGGGTAAGGGTAGGGTTTCCTGAAGGTGGGCAGAGTCATAAGAGGGACTACAGCAGCAGGTAAGAAGAGGGCACTTCTCCTTTCCTGGGGGTATCTCCTGCAGGGCACCCCCAAATAAAGAACTTTTTTCTGGTTCTCCCCCTTGGACTTGGTGAAAAGTCAAATTGATCTCAGCTTTAAGCTTTTAGGCCTACTTTGTAATTCCTTAGGGTCAAAAGTCCACATACCAAACCAAGCAAAATAGAAACAGACTCATAGATACAGAGAACGAACTGGTTGCCGGGAGGGAAGGGAGGGGCAGGGCAGGGATGAGAAAGGTGAAGGGGAATAAGAGGCATAAACCTCCAGCTATAAAATAAGGAAGACATGGAGATGCAATGCAGAGCAAAGGAAAATAGTCAACAATATAGTGATAACTTTGTATGGTGATAGTTACTAGACTTATTGTGGTGATCATATCGTAAGGTATATAAATGTTGAATCACTATGCTCTATACCTGAAACTAATGTAAGATTATATGCCAACTATACTTAAAAAAAGTCACTGGACTCATCAGCCCTGTGCTAAGTATTGCAGCATCAAAAGGGAAGAGGAGTGAAGGAATGGTGGGTCCACTCACACCCACCTGTCGGCCAGCTCTGCTGCAGTGGGGTCTGTGTCCAGAAGTCCCAGCAGTTGAAAAGCTGGAAGCTCATGGCATGTATGGGAGAGGCCGAGAACAAGAGCCTGAGAGGTCGACTCTAACGGGAAAATTCAAGGAGGAATGTGTACTCAGAACATCTGCTTTCCCTCTGTATGCTGTAAAACTTATTCTGGAAAGGTGGAGTATAGCTTGCATACAATGAACACATATTTCTTTTGTATCTAGACAAAATAAACCTTATATTCTTTTAAAAAATATTTATTTATTTTTGAAGGGGAAGGGAGAAAGAGAGGGAGAGAAACACCAATGTATGGTCACCTCTCACGTACCCACCCACTGGGGACCTGACCCACAGCCCAGGCATGCGCCCTGACCAGGAACGGACCAGGAACCAATCCACCTACCCCTTGCCTCACAGGCTGTCACCCAATCCACAGAGCCACAGCACCCAGGGCTAAACCTTATATTTTTAAAAGGTGGTTATGCAGGGTAGTGCTAACTGTGGTGGTAGCAGAAATGAATGGGTTAATGCTGATGGCTTAAAAGTCATTTATCCCCCTTCTGCTGAACTTGAACTGCTTTTTGTGTGCAAGGTATGGGACAGCTAACAATGATGAGGAGCACACTTACTGCCTTTGGGATGTGTACAAGTGAAAAAAGCAATTGCTGGATCAAGTAGAAGAAATAAGCCAGGCCCTGGACAGTTGGTTGTTGTTCTGCAAACCAAAAGGTCACAGGTTCAATTCCCAGTCAGGGCACATAGCTGGGTTGTGGGTTTGATCCCTATTCTGGGTACGTGCGCAAGAGGCAACCTATCAATATTTCTCTCTTGCATAGGTGTTTCTCTCCCCACCTCTCCCCCCACCTTCCCCTCTTTCTGTTTTTTTAGCTATTTTTTTCACATTTTTTTTATTGTTCAAGTACAGTTCCTTCCCTTCTTTCTAAAGTCAATAAGCATGTCCTCAGGTGACAATAAAAAAATAAAGAAACTAAGAAGAAACAATTCTGAAGGGAGGGACAGAGGGAAGGCTCTGTGCAGAAAGTGGGGAGGGAAGGGGTACCCATTCCCTACGGCATTTTAATTGTGGGATTCAAGTGCCTTTTTGGAAGGGACTTGACAAATTGGAAAGAGGATACCTTTGTGTTATCAAGTGATGCAAGTTTTGTTAACAAAAAATGCCGTCCACAAGTGTGTATGGGAAATAGGGAGCCATTTGCCTGCAGAGAACCCTCGCTCTTCGCTCCTAGAGATAACGCCTGGAAGGTAGTCTCCTTGGTCTGCCCGTGAGCCTGGACAAGCCAGAGGGCTGTTTACCAAGCTCAGCAGTGAATGAGTCATACCTGTGGACTTTTGTCGCCACACCTGAGTCTCAGGCAGAGGAGAAAGACAAGCAGCCATTCCCAGCCCCGTTCTGGGATAGCACATTCGCCCCTCCAGAGTCCCCAGAGGGGATTTTTATGTTAGCACTCCTGCAGTTGGGGGGTGCTGAGGGGCTGTGGGCGGGAGTGATTGGCAGGTAGCAAGGCTGTCAAAGTCCCTCCCTAGGCATGCCCTGCCTCACAGCCCCTAGCATGGCTCCACACAATGTCCTGGAGGGGAATTCTTCCCAACTGTGCCTGCAAGACAATCTGCTCACAGTCTGACTGCACAGGTGAGTGCTGCCTGTGCAGAGGCCCAGGGTCGGGCCTGCCAACTGGAGTCCTGGTGCTCTCTGTTCTGCTGCTTTGGGAGAGGACAGGTGGCTAACTTGTCCAGTCTAACCAGCCTGACACCTTGTCCAAGTGCTCTGGGCCGACTGAAACTCTTTTCCTCTTTCAGTCAGAGCTGGAGGCGGGGCGGGGTGAGAGGAAGGAGCAGTCATCTGGACGCACCCTGGCTGTGGGTGGTGTTTGCAAACACTCCCAGCATTCAGTGAACCTTCTGGGTCCACTGCCCCAGGGCCAACGACAGTGGGTCTGTAAATCGGGGACAGATTCTCACTGCAGAGCAGTCAGTGTGTGAGTCTTAAGGGACAGACAATGTGCTCTGATGGGAGGAGGGAGAAAAGGACTATCCAGGAATCTAGGGAGCAGCAGCCAATTCCCAAACATGATCCATTCTGGAGCTCCTGGTGTCTCTCTTCTCTGACAAGTGTCTAAATCCTGCCTCTAGTGACCCCCACTCCTCTGAGTTTACCCCTGCTACTGCCTAGTGTCCACAGAGAAAGTTCTTGATCTCGATTTCTCTGGGGTGGCCAGGCAGCCCTGCGCTCCCCCAACCTGCCACCTCTGCTTTAACCACAGAACCTATTTGTGTCTGACAGAAACCCAAACAGGTGAGGTCACAGGTACTATCATTTTTCCTTTCCTCACTGTGGAGCCCTTCCTCCACTTTGTCCTCTAATCCTTTCCATGACTGGAAGGAATGCTTTGGGTCATACTCAGCCCATGAGGCTGTCTGGGTAGGTTTCCTTCCCAGCTCTATTGTGAGGGCTGTGCTAATAGTGTGAGTGCAGCGAGCGGGTAGGGAGGGGGCCAGAGCTGAAAAACTTTTCTCCCAGCATCAGTTCTGACTCCAGATCTCTTTGTCCAGCTGGGATGCAGTGGAGCCGTAGACAGGTAGGACAAGCAAGAGGGGAGAATATTCCTTATGTAATGCAGTACCAGCACGAAATAGACGCCAAGGGTGGATAAGGGCTGGGACAGAATGGGGCTGTGGGCAGATGTCCCCAGGTGAAAATGAAGAAGGTAGCTGGCCGTGGCCTGCCACGCTACTGGCTGCTGACCCACTCCTTGCACCTGCCTTATAACCTGCAGCACAGCCGCTGTCCGAGACCCTCTGGAAGCTGGCTCACCTCGTCGAACACTGTAGCATAAACTCCTTGTCCTGGAGTTCATGATTTACACGATCTGGGCGCCCTTCCTTGGCTGTCTAGCCTCCACCACCTGTCCCCAGTGCCTTCCTAAAACATCCCACATTCCAGCCCCAATGGACTCGTAACCCCTGAACATGCCAGGAACTTGCCGGACCCCACCCCTTGCTAAGGGGTCTGCTCGCCTTCTGAAATGCTCTTCCACTGTCCATCATCTCTGCCCATCAATCTGGTATATCCTTTAAGGCACAGGTCGATACTACTCCCTTCATAAAAATCCACTTGCTTAGAGAAATCGCTTTCTCCTTAAAGCACCCAAAGCATTACATTAATACAGGACTTCTTTTAGCATTTGTTATTCCTTGGAACTGAGTCTCTTTGGAGGTAGCACCTAGCACGAAGTAAGTTCTCAATAAATCTTTACAGTAATGAATGGAGCCATGAGGTTGAATGAAGTTAATAGATGGTAGATGGCCAGGAAGAAAAAACAGCGTAAAAACAACAGAGTTCTGTTAAGGTTTCCTGCCTCTTACATGTCTGGTGCCTCCTTTCCTTTTCCCTACCGATCGCATTAAATGTTTACAACATACTAAATAGGCTTTTCCCACACTGTAGCCGCCCTCAGTGTCAAACTTGAGGTATAATGTCTGTTCTGTAATTTCCTACATGGTAAAAGAGAACATTGTGTACTCATGGTTGGCTGGAATAACCTGCAACTCTTCAATTCCACAGCACTTTCCAAGGACCTACTGCGTACCCAGGTTTCTGTGAGGGGCTGTGGCAGAGACAAGTCAAATAAGTCACCGCCTGGTCCCTACCCTGCAGAGGGATATCAGAAGCCAAACGGTGGGGATATCTGAGTGAAACCTTGCAGTGGGAAGGACTTGGCTAGGCAGAGGTTGGTAGGGCAGCCACAGGACAGCCAACTGCTAAAGACGTGGAGGTGGAAAAATTATCTGGGTTACAATTTGTTCAGGAGCTAGAGGAGAATGACTCAGCATGGGGTCAAAACTGGAAGGCCCTCAAATCTCTTAAGTCTGAAGTTAATACAGGTGAGGCAACATTATAAGATTTCAAGCAGGTTAGTTAGGGCAACAATATGCAGTGTGGACTGGAGGGAAGAGAGCCCAGAAATCAGGGGGATACTAATAGAAATGTAACATTGGGGTTCTGAGGATCTGGAAGAAGCGAGGAAAGCAGTGAAAACATTGGACGAGAGTCAGGACAGCTGGGTTCTAGTCCTGGCTCTGTTGTGGGGCCTTGAACCAGTCACTTCTTTGTTCTGGGCCTTTTCTTAGCTGTAAAACCTAAAAACCTTCAAAGATCTACAGTTGAGCCTTGGAAGCAGGATATTGGGAATGAAGGGAATATGCCAATCTTATGGACATTTGGAACAAGGAAGCGACTCACTAGGAGTCCAGAGATAAAGAGCAGGGAGAAACCAAAGAGGGTCCAGCAGGAAGAAATGGGGAAATGGGGATGGGCGGGCCCTCCGCTCCTGACTTCTGGTTTGGCAATCCACGTTCAGTTCCCCCTTTCTTCTCCTTCCCTAACTTAGCCTTTTAGCCTCACCATATTTGGTGAGGGCAGGGCAAAATAGGACACCCCACACCACCTCATACCGTCCCCCCCACCCCGCCCCACTTCACCTTCCCCTTTTCAGGCTTTTACATGATCCTCCGCCTTCCTCACCCACCTGTCACCATCCCAGAGTAACCACCCGGGCGGTCAACACAGAAAGAGCGGTGAATTTTTAATCATGTTCATTATTACTCTCATAGCTAGCGTTTACTAAGAACTCACCACGTGCCAGACTACATTATTTTTTTTGCAGCAATTCTAGGAGGTGATTGTTAACTCATTTTACAGATGGAGAGACTGAGACCAAAAGATGTTCTGTAATCTGTGCAAAGTCATACATGCCAGTGAGCAATGCCAGACTGGAAACGAGGTCCGATTCCCAAGTCAGTTCTCTGTCCAGTTCCGGTTGGGCGATTGTGGATTCCATCCCTCACCCACCCACCGCCTCACAGACCAGAATCCTCCAAGCCCCGCCCCCCCTCGCCTCGCCAGCCCCGCCCCCGGCGCTCGGGGCGCCGTGGGGCGTGCGCCGCAGCAGTTAGGGTAGGTAGCGTGGGTGGGGCGGGCGGTCTGAGAGAGGAGGGCCCAGGCGGGGGCGTGGCCGGAAGCCTTAAAGTGGCCCGGGCGGCGGGGCGGGTTGTAGAGGCCGCGAGTCGCGGCGATCTTCTCGCTTTGGAGCAGATCACAACGCTGTCACCATGTCTCTGGCGGCTTCGGCGGGCCGGGGCCCAGGAACCGTGTGGTCCCCAACACACGTGCAGGTGACGGTGCTGCAGGCGCGGGGTCTGAGGGCCAAGGGCCCTGGCGGCACAAGCGATGCGTACGCCGTGATCCAGGTGGGCAAGGAGAAGTACGCCACCTCGGTATCAGAGCGCAGCCTGGGTGCGCCGGTGTGGCGGGAGGAGGCCACCTTCGAACTGCCGCCTCTGCTGTCCGCCGGGGCTGCGCCCGCTGCCGCCGTCACCCTGCAACTGACCGTGCTGCACCGCGCGCTGCTCGGCCTCGACAAGTTCCTGGGCCGCGCCGAGGTGGACCTGCGGGAGCTGCATCAAAACCAGGGTCGCAGGAAGACGCAGTGAGTGCGGGCCACGGGAGAGGACCAGGAGCAGGGGCGCTGGGAGTGCGGGGTGGCCTGGGCCCTTAGATCCGTTTAGAGTGATCGGGCCGTCTCGGCACTGCTGTCTCAAGGGGACAGATTGGGAGAGCCCGTTCAAAAGGGATCCCTCCCTGGAGCAATAGTAGCATTTTCACCTAGCTACAACTTCTTCGGCTGTCCCGCCCCAACTCTCCTAGTATGTGGGCTCTGAAAGCTGGGAGGGGTACCTGGGGCGATTTTGAGTCGGCAAGACCTCGCTCAGCGTATGGAATTTAGTAAGCACTTCATGAATTTTTGATGAATTGAAAATACATGTGGGCTGACGAATTCCTGTTATTAGTGTGGGTAGTGTGTATATTTATTTATTTTAATTTTTAAAATGTCCAAGTACAGTTGTCTCCATTTCCCCCTCATCATCCCCCACCCCACCCCCTCCCCCTCGACCCTGCCCTCCTGCCCCCCTTTAGCTTTGTCCATGTGTCCATTAAACATGTTCCTTGACGACCCTTCCCCTTCCCCTCCCCATAATCCAGTAGTGTGTATATTTGATATACGCATTAATTATGTGGAAAGCTTCCTAGATATTTTACTGTACTCGACCACAGCACAGAGAGGATTAACTGAGGGAGTGAAACCCACTGACACCCCTGCTCTAGAGGCTCATCCAGGGACCGAACAGGGGTATTACAGTGTGGGGTGGGTGGAGGTGAGGGCGGGGAATGAGGAGTGCAGGTTGCCTGGTGATGACTGTTTCCCACCCCCACCTCACCCTGGCCTAAGGGATTCCTGAAGAGAATTTGGCCCTCCCTTCCCCACTAAAGAATGCTAGAACAGTTTGGTCTTAACCTTCAGACCAAAAAATATTAAGCCTGTTTGCCTGGGCTCCAAATTAGTTTGAATTTCCCAGTGATGGCTGGAGCCAGGCTCTGCCCTTGGCCAAGCTCAGCTGGGAGGTAGGCGTTGTTTTTCTTTGGAGTTTGTCAAGTTGTGTCCCTGGCCCTGCTCCCACCAGATGGCTGCTCACCTGTAGCTCCCAGTCAAGGGTATCTCACTCCTGCTGGGAAAGCTGGGCAAAACCCAGTTCACTCCAAGATTTTACCCAGTTATTTGTTCTCTTTCCTAGGTGTTTGGAACAGAACATTTGATTGTCCATCTAGTATACCAAAAGCTAGTCTCACTTAGCTTTTCTGACTACTTGCTGGACCTTACATATGCAAGCCAGGATTGTTACCCCCTAGCCCCTACAGTTATGAAGCATGCTGGTTCACATTTTGTGTTTTAGATATAGACAGTATTTTAACTTTCCCTTGTGAAGGAGCCGGGAAAAAACGGAGGGTTTGAAGTTACCAGACTCCTTTTTCTGTAGGGTGGGTCCAATTTCAGCGTGCATGCTTGCACATATAATACCTGATTCGCTTATCTGGCCAAAGATGAATAGGCATTTCTGAACTCGAATCAGATAA
Source organism: Tonatia bakeri (assembly GCA_004024845.1). Classification (NCBI taxonomy): domain Eukaryota; kingdom Metazoa; phylum Chordata; class Mammalia; order Chiroptera; family Phyllostomidae; genus Tonatia; species Tonatia bakeri. Next base: position 130,567 of record PVIA01002536.1, read on the forward strand.
AACAGAGAGCCTTGAGGTGAGGATGGATGGGGTATCTTCTTGGCATCAACTTACAAGCCATAAGGTGATTAGTGTCTTTGCTAAGGAGGGGCTGAAGCTCTGCTCGTTTTTCATTTTATTAAATGACATCAGGGGCCTTGGGTTGGCTTCCTTTTCAGCTTCAACTGGGCGCCATTAGCGGCTCTTTGTTTGGTCCCAACCCGAGATGTGTGGCTGTTATCATCTGCCTCTACCATCTTGGGAACATTTTATTGTGGTGAAAGACAGAGTGCATCTCCCTGCCAGAGGTGCGGACTCCAGGTTCCCTGGTCTGGCGCCGCTCTGGTCCTGACTTCTTGGGCTTCAGGCTGCTTGGTCTCAACACCCAGGTTTCCCTATTCATGAATGGAGCTCGTGGCCTGACGTAATTAATGTTTTTAAGCTGTTTCTGGGTTATTGGATTAATATAGATTTTAAAAGTTCTGGTACCGCTTTATGAGGCAAGAAAACCTCCCTAAGCTCTCTGTTTCAGGAAGGGCTTAGTCTTTGCATCTTCGTTTTCATCCTCTCCAATGTGACCCTAAGCCGAGACGGTCACTCCTATCTCTATTATATGAGCCGGTTACCACTGAGTCACAATACCAGCTTGTAGGAAAATGGTGCTTAGTGGATGGGTTTTGTTGTTTTTTTTTTTTCAGTAACTGCAAACGAAGGCTTCTTTGCTTCTCTAGTAGGAGGTGAAACTACAAGCTTTCCATCTATCATTTCCTGGGACTTTCCAAGGTGCTAGGGGAACCCGGTTAGATAGATTGTCTGAGGCCAGGGTACATCACCCAGGCCCTCAAGAGAGCTGAGATTTGGAGGATGAGAGGCAGAATTTTAACAAACTGGTTGGGCTAGGAAGTAATTTGAACTAGTTATTAATGGTTTGACTCCACCTCAGACACTAAAAACCAGGAATAAAACAAAAGCTTATGCCCCGGCTTATGTGGCTGAGTGGATTGAATACCAGCCTATGAACCAAAGGGACGCTGGTTGCATTCCCAGTCAGGGCACACGCCCGGGTTGTGGGCCAGGTCCCCAGTTGGGGGTGTGCTAGAGGCAACCACACATTGATGTTTCTCTCCCTCTCTTTCACCCTTCTCCTCTCTCTAAAGATAAATAAATAAATAGAATCTTTTTAAAAAATAAAACAAATCAAAAGCTCCATCTTGGCCTACAGGTTTGTGTATGTGTGTGGTCACCTCTAGCAGAGGACACTGCTGTGTAGAGTGTGACTTTTGTCGTGGGCCGAGAAGCTGCAGGTCAAGGCATTTAGAGCTGACTGTGCGTTTGTTATCTTGATAAGCCCTCATCTATCCTGTCTTCGGAGTCAAGAGAATATGCTGTTTATAATGACTCAGCTTCTGCGGACCTTGACTTTAGTGTGATGACACACATTTTAAAAACACCAAACAGGGGCAGACCTGTAGGATAGGGTGCATTCAGTAGGGCAGAGTGCACAGCCCCTTTACTGAAGAAGAAACAGGAATGAATTGGTTTTACACTTACGCCCATCTGTTAAAGACCTGGGGCGCCAGCTGGGACTCAGCGAAGCCTCCAAGGTTCATACAACGGTCATAAAAGAGACGTGCATCTGAGAGGCAGAATCAGGTGACTAACAGGTAGGGTTCTCTGCTCAGGTCTCTGCGCAGTTCTCTAGTCTTGTGTGGTTTGGGTTCTAGACTGATTAAAAAAAACTTTTTAGGATACTGAGAGCAACACAGTTTGGGGAAATTATCTGCTGAAGATAGATTAAAATAAATATTCAGGCTGGTAACTGGAAGGCCATTGTGTAACTGTCCTGAAACTTAATCCTGGAATCGTCTTCCAGACCTGAAGAGAATGAGTGAGTGGCGGAGAGTCATTTTCTTCTCTCTGTTTAGGCTTTGAGTGGGAATTTGATTGTATAGGAAAGGATTCGGGGATTTATAAAGGTTAACTACTCTGAAGGACTGTAACTGTAGAAGGGTGCTGTAATAAGTTGCCAAAGCAAATTTGGGTCATTAAAGAGAAATACAGAGAGTTGTTTTTCTGGGAGAGTTGGGTGCAGGGGAATGACTCAGAAGACCGTAGAGATGTGTAATGCACAAACTATCAACAGTCAGTGCATGTGCTTATACCTTTAGGTTTCCTAAGCACACTCTTAAGTTGTTCAAACAGAATGGAACATTTGAGCAACACTGGTAAGGCTTTCCTTTGTCGGGATTCCCCTTAAAGATACCACTAGGCCGTACTGGAAACCCTCCTACCTCTCGCCCGTCACAGTCCCTTCCCACTCCATGCAGGAAACTGGTAGCTCAGAGCCCAGGAGCGCTGTCTGGCCGCTCTGGAATAAACCCCAACCTGCTTGTGGCAATGCACTGAAGTGACCAAGAAGGGGGAAGTCACCTCAGAGTCATTTTTCTGGTGCTATTAAAGATGTTCCCTTGTGTTCTTCATGGTATTATTTGATGATAATTTTATTTGTAAGACATTCATTTAGCATGGGGAAAGTTTTAACCACCTTTTCCCCCTTGTCCTTAAAGTTTATCCATACTTTTCATACATTTTTTTTAATACCTACTATGTGCCAGGTACTGGGTATACAGTGTAAACAGTGGTGACCAAATCAAATGCGATTCCTGCTTTTGGGAAGCTTGGAGCCTTGGGCGGCTGGTGGTGGTGGTGGAGGGTAGAGGCATTAAACGAACATGTAAATGAATAATCATGTATTATGGTAGGTACTATGTAGGAAGAGAACAGGCTCTCATAAGAGAAAAGAGCAGGAAGGACATGATTTAAAGATCGTAGATAGCCTCTCTGAGGCAGACCTGAAGAGTAAGGAGGAATGTTTCTAGTGATGAGTAGAGGAAGGAGGGCTGATGTGGGGGAGGGGGGTGCAGTTTGTGCAAAGGCCTTGCAGTAGTCAGAGAGATTGTGTAGACTGAGGCTGAAGAGGAAGCCAGGGCTGTACTGAAGAACAGTGGGAAGCCAGTGAGTATTAAAAGCATAGGGGTGGTGTAATCCACTGCTCAAAAATCGCTGTGGCTGTTGGGTGGAGAGTGGATTTGCAGCAGAACTAGTTTGGAATCAAATAAACAAAATAGGGGGCCACTGCAGTAATCCAGGGGACCATTGTTGGTGGCTTGGACTAGGATGATGGCTGTGGAGTTGGACAGAGGTGGGTGAATCTCAGAGATACTTTGGAGGCTCAGTTGGTTGGCTTGTGATGGATTGGATGTGGGTGGGGGCGAGTGAGAGGAAGTGATACGAATGAACAAATGACGTGAGGAGAGCGTGCTGTTGACAGTGAACCAGGAAGTGAGGGCTGCTTTCTTTTCCCAACAGTCGTTGCGATAGGGTGAGGTCACCATCACAAAGACAGTTTTGGGCAGTGACACGTGTGAGTTGAGTTGAGTCTGCTGCTGGAGTGCATTAGTGGGAAACACAATTAAAACTAGGGTGTGTATATGTGTGTCTTCAAGTATTTACAGTTTTAATACAGGCCAGGTCTTTGTTTTGTAATAGTGTTGCTGGTGTAGTTCTACTGGTGTGTTCCAACACAGCTGATGAAGTCACTACTTCGAGGAATATAGGACTAAGAAAAGGGAAAAATAATATGTAACATTAGGAAAAGTAAACCCATAAATGGAAAATAAAACTCTGGAGGCAAGTAAGTTAACCATTTAAACGTTTTTCACATTAGGGAATGGAGGTGTACAAGAGCCCTGTGCTTTTTCCCTTTTGCTTAAACTTCCTTTTGGTTACAAAGACTTCTATTGTATTTCTATAACTGCCGTCAGTGGGAAGGTTTTTATAAGTAGTATCTGTCATTTTAATTGTAGTTATTAACTCAAAAATGTTGTAATTACCTTAAAAGCAATACATACATGTGCTGATTAAAATGCCATCAACTCAAACATTATTTGCTGATATCACTCTTCCTCCTCTTTAACAATGATCTTAGACCTATTAAAATACTTACATTTTAATTGCCATTCGTCCTAGAAAACTGTTTTTCTCACTCTGTACTTTTGGAGGAACATTGGCTCTGGTTTAGCTCCAGAAGGATTAGGACACCCTAACCCGAGTGGAGAGAGTGACAGGGGGTTGTTTTAGGCCTTATCTTCGCCTCGGAGCGGTTCCCTGGGTGCCTCTGTTTCTGGGTCTGGTGTAGGTCTCTGAATTCCCAGGCCTTGGAATTCCGACAAAATCAACAGTCGGACCCTTGGATTAGCCTCTGAAGAAAGTAAGCCCGCTGCCAGGATGATTTTTCTTGGGAAAAACTTGGCAGGTGTGTTCTGCTCCCTTTCATGTGGCCCGGGTCAGACCTGATGCCCCAGCTGGCCCCAGAGGGGACCATGCCTGACTTTACCTGCTTCTCCCTTGGTCAGGGGCCACTTTGGTCTTGTTGCTGTGTGACCCATCTCGGAGCTCACGGTCTCTGAGAGTGAGCGCATGTGAGTGCATGCGTGTGCATGTGTGTGCATATGCCTGTGCAGTTCCTTAGGCACAGGCAGGCGTGTTTGCCTGCGTGGATGTGGAGAGCTGTTAAATCTTACATTCAGCCCAGGGAATTAAAGACTAGAGGTGTCAGCAGTGTGAGGCTAAAGCTCTGCTTTGTCAGTTTCCCAGTTTGTGCTCTCTCTGAACACTGAAGAAGCAGTTTGCCCTCTGCAGCTTGTTGGCTAATGATGCTTTTGGCAAAGGAGCCACTTTTAGTCACTAATGAGAAAAGAAATTCCTTTCCTTCAGGGAGAAGTCTGTAGATAATCTGTTAGGAAAAAAAGAAAAAATCACGTGTTAGTCTCCAGGGTGCCCCCGAGGGACACATTTAGGAATGTGCCTGCGGAGAGAGAAAAGGCAGTGGTGATTAAGTGCCTTTTCCTGAATGTTGGCCTCTGAACGGAGAGGAGGGAAAGCATTTGTAAGAAATCCCAGAAACATGTTTCTAGGGGTGTGGCTGCTCTGCATACTTCACTTTTAAAAATAAGTGCTCTTTTATTAAAACAGGCATGGCTAACCTAGGTAGAACAATTAAGGCTTCCAGAAAGTCTAGTCTGAAAAGGCCTCTTGTGGCCAGGAAGAATGGTGTCCTGTGTGCAGAGACCAGCAGTAGGCTGGGTCCTGGGATATTTCCTCAAGGGTGTGGCCCGCCACGGCACCAGTCCTGCGGGGTTTTCCTTTTACACCGATGGAACTTTTCTTCTTTTTTTTCTTCTTAAAGATTTTATTTATTTATTTTTAGAGAGAGGGGAAGGGGAGGGAGGGAGAAAGAGAGGGAAATAAACATTAATGTGTGGTTGCCTCTCGTGTGCCCCCTACTGGGGACCTGGCCCACAACCCAGGCATGTGCCCTGACTGGGAATCAAACCTGTGGCCCTTTGGTTCTCAGGTCTGTGCTCAATCCACTGAGGCACACCAGCCAGAGCTGATGGCACTTTTCATTTTCACTAGCCACTGGTTGTGAAAACAGGATTGCTCTTGGTGCGGGTCTGCCCCCCCCCCCCCCACTTTGGGACTTACCTTGTTTGCAAGATAAATCATAAACACTCTGCTTCTTTGCCAGGAACTCTCATAGAAAAGAGTGTGTGAATCTGTTTGTGGAGTAGAGAGTAGGCTGAATGTTTTTAATGTCTGTCTTGCTGGAGTGTGTTTCTCTTTGTCCTGGTCAAAAGATGGTGAACCAAAACATTGCATTCTCTTTTTCCATCCTTGAAATCCCTTTGCATGAGTGATAAAGGACCCCGCGGTTGCCATGGCACCATTCAGACCAAATAGAATACATCAGTGGCATTTACATGTGGGCTGGAGGTGAGATACCTGATCTGATGGTAGAATATTAACATTTGTGGCTTTTTGAGATACGATCAAGTAAAAAAATTGGTCAGTAAATGATTGCAAGGGTGGACTTACATGGTTAAAAGTGCATTAATTTTTCTAATTTTTAGAGAATCTTGAAATGCTGTTGCTTGCTATTCCCTTTAGTCTTTATCTACAAGGAGTTTAATATTGCTTTCAACTCAGAAAACATGTCTTGAACCTTATACTTCAGTGAAGTATGCCAAGCATATCTCTGAAATAGTTCCGAAGCCCTCTGTTTCATGACTGTCCTTCCTGTGTAGAAACCCTGAGGACCATTAACTAAACCTCTTGGTAAGTTACAGAAAATACACACCGATCGTGGTATTTTTAAAATCCCTATATGCTTTTTAATTTTGGAAATTGTGTAACAAACTAATTTTGGAATCGAGTCTCTTCTTACCCCCTTCAAATGCAAATTGTTGTTATTTAATGGATGTTTGGGTGCCTAGCCCATCAGAACTGAAGATACCTTGAATTCCCTCTGGAGAGCCACCTGATCGGGGAAACTGGGGAATGTATGCAGTTCACAGAACGTCACACAGTCATTACAAATGACGGGTCTGGAGACTGCAAGACGGTGAAGTCTGTAACACTGCAAACAGAACCGCATGTGTACTTTGGCTACACCTGAGTAATAATTACAGCGAGCACTTACCGAGTACGTATTACTACCGGGCACTGTTCTAAGCACTTTACATGTGTGAAGCCATTTAATCTGCACACCCTCATGAGGTAGGCGTTTTACCCTGTTTCGGAGGAGGAGCCTGAGCCACAGAGAGGTCAGGTAACTTGCCTGAACTCTTTCAGCTGGTGACTATTAAAATGCGCAGGAAAAAGACTTCAAGAAAGTACTTTAAAAGGTAATAATGGTTGGATTGGCATCAGTGTGAGTCAGTTTTTTAAAAAAATTAAAAACGTTTCCATAACATGTTTTGATTACTTCCTAACAGAATGTCGGTAGAGCAAATGATATAGAAAGGATCAAAAATCATTTTCTACCTGCTTTTTCTGTACCATGTCACTTACCAACTTTTAGAATTGAGTTTGGCAGCTACAGATAGCCTTTCGTTACTGCTAGAATGTTACTGCTAAAATGAGGGTAAAAAATGATCTGTTTGCTGCTGTTGTGATTTATCTGTTCTTCCCAGCAGTTGACAGTGGGCAGAGGGAAGGCCTTCCTGGGCAGGGGAGTTGGCTGGTTGGTAATTCTATAGTCAGAGTGAGGTCATGATGACCAGCCGCCTTGGTCAGTGACAAACTGGTTAAACTACTCAGCTTCTGGAAGGTACACACCGCACATGTTTTATAGGTCGTAAACATTTCTGTCCCTGTTTGCTATGCACTGCTCCTAGGCTCCCAAGAGCAGAGTCTGGACATTCTACCTGTCACTGCTCTGCAGAACCCTCATCGGGTTTGCAGCTGCTAGCCTCACATGATTTTCAGCCTTAGTTTTACTCCCTGGGGGAGACAATTAAGGAACTGCTTTTTAAAATTTCTTCACTGAAGAAAGATGAGTGTGTCCTCTGTCTCAAAACACCATGTCAGGTGCTGTTTTGCTCTTCCTGCGTCTTCCCTGACCTAGGGCCAGTAATCCCCTGGGTCATGATGCCCTGTCACGTTGCTTGGTTATGGTGGAGGTGACGCATGCTGCAAGTCACGGGTGAGATTTTGCAGAGGAAAGGAAACAGGCAGCCCACTACTGGCCCTCCAGTCCCAGCTGGACCCATAGACGAGGCTCCCTTGAAATTAAACAAACACATTGAAATGTGGCACTAACTTGTGAGCTGTGGTCTTCCTTTGCCTTGCCTTTTTTGTGTCCAATTCGAGGATGCAGTATTAGTTCATTCTGCTGGATCCTTAAGTATGTGGTTCTTATAGCCCCTTGGGGTTTAAGCTAGCTGCCAACCGACCGTATTCGTGTGAGTTCTCATCTGTGATAAAATGATAGGATCTTTTCATGTGTAATTATTTTTTCACGTCTCAAAGGCAGAAAGAAAAGGCAGCAGTGGTGCCAGTGCCACAAGCACTTTGTGACATTTGTGAGCTCACTCTCCACCCATCCCTGGCCCCGACCCCCAGGAGTTAAGTTTTTTAGGGCAGAATCTGGCCTTTTCGTTTTGTGTTTTCAGTGCCTGGCATGTAAAACCATAATTTCTCTGAGTCTGCCCTCAGGAATGTTTTGAGGGGAAAACGTGCTTGCTTCATCTGCAGAAAGATTGTTTTGGAGACACACCAGTCAGTCCTTCCCAAGTGCAGTCCCTGGTCCGCGCCTCCCGTTTCCCCAGAGCAGAGCTGCATGCGTGCACCCTGCCGCATTCGCATTCCGTGGGAAGGCCCCTGGGATCCGCATTGCGTGTGTTTGAGAAACTCCACGTTTGGAGGCAAATCAGCCCTGAGAATTGGGCATGGTTGGATGGTTTTAGCTGTTCTCGAAATGGCCCTTGCAAAGCCCAGGAGACTTGACAATGCAGATCTGGGCAGTAACTCCCGCCGCGGCCACTGGGAATGATGGGTGGGGGTTCTGCGTCCTGTGTCCTGCCTCCTGCCTCCTGCCTCTTGCCTCTTCCCTTCCTCTGCCCAGTTCATTCTTGTTCACATTTCCTACTGCTCTTAATAAGGCTTCCTTTTGAAAGTGTAGACTTAAGTGAAGTTTTCTATACCATTTTGTATGATTTGAACTTTTACCCTGTGCCTGTTGTTACTTAAAAAATATAGTTTATGTAAGTTCTCTGTCACTTCCTATGTATTCAGAGATCCTTTTAAGTTTTGAAGAACAGAATTTTCATTATAAGTAAAAAACATTATTTGCTTATGGAAGGGATCATTTGATGTTTTTTGACAGGTTGCAGGGTTTTCCCAGGAAGGGGTTTAAAAATAAACTTGCTACATTGGGGTTATGGCTTTCTTTCTATCCTCTGCCCTTTGGACTAGGAACCCAGCCCTGGTTTCTGAGATACTTACTGCAAGGGTTCTGGGCCTTCGTGAAAGGTAGTGCCGAACACACCCACGCTGACATCACATGCTCTGTGGCCGTGCTTTAATATTGATGAACCACTGCAAGGTGCTGGAATTAAGTGAACTTAAAAGCAAATGAGCCCTGACCTGTGTGGCTCAGTGGGTTGGGGATCGTTCCGCAGAGCAAAAGGTCACCAGTTTGATTCCTGGTCGGGGCACATGCCCGGGTTGGGGCGTGTAGGAGAGGCAACCAATAGTTGTTTCTCACATCGGTGTTTCTCTCCCTCTCTTTCTTCCTCCCTCCCCTTCTCACTAAAACTAAATTAATAAAGTCTTTTTTAAAAGCAAATGAACAGAAACACTTAAAATTGAATTGATGTTTTAAATATTAAAACCCAGTTATGTGTTCTGGTTGGGGATTCCATAAGGTGATTTATGGATCATGGCTTCCACTGCTGTTATCAAATCATACCTGTGTGATATCCCTCAGATGGTACTGATAACAGAAGAAACAATTCCCGTCTTCCTCTCTGGCTTTGACAAACCCGGCACAGGGTCGGCTTCAGCTCAAGCTGTCACTTCTGCATGGCAGACACTGGCAGACCCAGGGCAGGCATTTAAAAATTGTGCAAATTTGCATGGGATGCTTATCTGCCTCTGATTCTGGCTGCCTTTCACCTCCTTAAATAGCCTCATGGCTGTTCTTGGCTACCTGGTGTTTGGTTTGTTTGTGAAAATGAGTAGACAGGACCCGTTGGTGAGGGGCCTGTTCACACCTCCTGAGAGTGTTGGAAATTTCCAAAACAAAATCCCACTTTAGTGCCTGGGGATTGAATATGTGCATCAGGTGGTAATAGGCCCTCAAGGAGGATTCCAGAGTTGACTGGAGATTTGCTCAAAGTAAATAGCCCTAGGCACTGATATTTTTGGAAAGGTGGACCTGGTCCCCAGAACTGTCAAGTATTCTTTTGAAGGTCTGTCCTGTCTCTTCATGCCCTGGGTGGGAGGTGACACTCTCTGCTGTGGCTGCTGTGGTCATCCGAGCCCCTTGCACTCAGCTTCTGGCAACTTCCGCTTTTCAAGGTGCCTACAACTGGTATTTATAAAAGTTAGCCACCCTCCATCACTAAGGCTACCGTTTAGCACATGACTGTCAGAAGAGAAAAGTACAAATAATCCTCTCAACATCTGAGTCAGAAATATGCAAACGATTCCAGGCCAGGCCCTGGAGAATGCGCTGGACAGACGCTGGCCCGGCAGAGGCCAGGTTGTCTGTCAGGACGGTGCCGCACCTCCCTCTCCAGCCGTGGACTGTGGTTTCAGAAACCACAAACTCGAGATTTCTCCTCAAGGTCCAGAATCGTAGCTCACGTCATTTTCTCAGATCTTGGCTGTATGTTGATAGTGCAGGTTAAGTTCTCTTGATGGCTCTGTACACTGGACTTGATGAAAGCTTATGATTTAGAATCGACGGCAAGCTATGGGGAGTTTTTCCCCTTTCTACTTTTATCTTAGGATGTTTACATTAGAAGCAGAAACTTTCCTTAAAAAGAGTTTAAATTCGAGCCCTCCTTTCTGTGTGTTGCCGAAGGCAGCCCACCGAAGATAAGTGAGGAGAGAGTGCAAGGCAGGAGTCTTGGTGTGCGGGAGAGATGGGGGCTCTGAGGAGCAGAGCCTGTTCGGAACCCACTGCGCCCCTTAGCACTTGTAACACCTTGTACCAGTTACCTCACTTACAGGCTCGATCTCCTTATCTGTCAAGTGGGTAGAACATCTCATTTTAGAGATAAAGAGATGTCATTCTTGCGAGACTTAACTGAGGATGTTTCTCCATGTGTGTATGCCAGGTATGCTGCAGGTGGTGCTTAAGCGTTAGATTTCTGCTTCCCTCCTTTACGTGTAGGGCCAGCTACCTTAGTGGGGGCAGCGATCTGCCCTGTGAGCTCGGCAGGCTGAATGTGAAAGAGGAAACTGTGCTTGTTTGGGCAAAACCGTCATTTCCTTAAAGCCCATGGCCCTCAGCTCTTAAATAGGTCACAGTTCTCAGTTTGCAAAGGTGGCCCTGGGGCTGGCTGTCAGGAGGTCACGCACTTGGAGCTGTGTGTTCTGTCGTGGATGCTACTCACATTCTTGCAGTTTCACCAGCTGGAAAATGATGTGGGCAGATCTCCTTTTTCTGAAGTTGGTTTTTCAGTGGAGTCGAAGTGCTATATCATTTGCCAGATCTTGAGGTGGTTTGCAAATGACCAAGAGAAATACTTGAGTAATGTTTGAAATACTCCCCCCCTTTTTCCCCTGATTATTAAGCTAGGGAAGAATGCGTCCTCTCAGTTTTTCTTTAAAAAACACTGTGGTAAACAAATTACACATACATAACAAAATGTACCACTTTAACCATTTTTAGGTGTACAGTTTTGTGCTGTTAAACAGTCCCACAGTGTTGTGCAACCATCCCCGCCACCCATCTCCAAAACTTCTTTACTTTCCGCTACTGAGACGAGATCCCCATTAAACACTAACTCCTCATTCACTGCCGCCTCCAACTCCAGTGCCCGCTGTTCCCCTTTCTGTCTCTTTGCTTCTGACTACTTTAGTTGCCTCATGCAAATAGAATCTCTCTATATTTTTACTGTGTCTTACATTTCCCATGACTCTCTGGCAGGGACCTTTCTATAAACTGTTGCTTTTCTCTGGGATTTACTTGTAAATTTGCACCCTGTCTTCTTCACTATTTGAGTATTTGTGTACGATCTTTGCATTTTCACCCTGTTGAAGGAAAATACCAGTCATGGGACATGATTTGATGGAGCGTTTGTTTATGTTATTTTTAGACGTAATACTATTAAATTAAGATATTAGGTGATGATACACCGAGGACAGAATCAGATCCTCTCTTTGCCTAGTGGGTGGTGCCTCAGAAATAAAACTACAAGTTCTTTCTTCATCCCCCACCCAGCCTCGACTCCGCAAAGAAGAGAGCATAAGAATGTGTTTGTGGAGGAGACTGGTAACTGCGGAGAGGAAAGGCCAGTTAGTGGGGATCGTGAACGCTGTTTCAGGCTCTTCAGCCCTAAGGTCGCCTTTTGGCCTTTCTCCCTGTAGGTGGTACACCTTGAAATCCAAGCCAGGAAAGAAGGAGAAAGAGCGAGGAGAAATTGAGGTTGACGTCCAGTTTATGAGGAACAACATGACCGCCAGCATGTTTGACCTCTCCATGAAAGACAAGTCCCGGAGTCCGTTCGGGAAGCTGAAGGACAAGATGAAGGGGAAGAACAAGGACAGCGCCTCAGACACCGCCTCAGCCATTGTCCCCAGCACATCACCCTCGGTCGACAGTGATGATGAGTCCCCTTCGAAAGACAAGAAGAAGAAGTCAAAGCTTAAGACCCTGTTTTCCAAGTCTAATTTGCAGAAAACGCCGCTGTCCCAGTCCATGTCTGTCCTGCCTACTTCGAAGTCGGACAAAGTGCTGCTGCGTCCTGGCGACTTCCAGTCCCGGTGGGAGGACGACGACGAGGAAGCGTCCTCCTCTGCCTCGGACGGTGAGCGTCCGCCGCCTCCTCCTTGCTGGACCTCTCTCCCTCACGCATCTTAACAGAAAGATTGTAGTTCAGCTTCTCAGTCACTAAAATGACAGTGGCGGGGATGATGACGGTGATTGGTTAGGATGACGGGTTATCTCTGTTAGGAAGCCTTCTCTGTTTCTTCGCCCTCTGGTGTCTAAGAATGTATAAATTCCTTTTCCAGAACGCCTGACTTTGTAACTGATGCACATTAGTTCAGGCTTCTGGAACTGACAGAATGAGTGTATCCAGGGTTGTTGGTTTTTTTTCTTTAAATGAAAGTGAGCCCATAGAACATTGCTGATATTTCACTAATTTGTCAGGTATTTACTGAACTCCCATTATTAGACTTAAATGTCATGGGGTACGCACGCCCCTGGTAAAAGCTGAGGAATCCAGTTCCCTGAACTCTGAATTAACTGTGTATTTTGAACTGTGGTTTCAATGATCAAATTCTTACTGTTGGCCAGATCTTGCTACTCCACCAAGAGTGCTGCCCGTTCTGTTGGTTAAGTGCAGGGCTTCTCAGCTTCAGCACTACTCATAGTTTGGCCCATATGATTCTTAGTTGGGGGGGCTGCCCCGTCTGTTGTGTGATCTTGGGGAGCATCACTGGGCTTTCTGTGCTTGGTGCCAGTAGACACCCCCACATAGCTGTGACAGCCGAAAAGGTATTCAGACACAGACACATTCCTCCCCTTCCCCCAAGTTTTGAAGCACTCCTTTAACTTACTCCCTTTTTTCTTTGTTTTTCTTCCCACAGTCATGTCTCACAAGAGAACAATAAGTGCAGACCCTAAGCAGCTGAACCAGATCAACTTCAGCCTGCCCAAGAAGGAAGGGCTCTCCTTTCTGGGCGGCCTGCGGTCCAAGAACGACTCCCTTTCCCGCTCCAACGTCTGTATCAACGGGAACCATGTTTACGTGGAGCAGCCGGAAGGCAAGAGTGAGGCCAAGGACAGCACCTCTTCTTCCTCCCCGTCCCCGCAGGGCCTCAGAAAGAAGCATTTGTTTTCATCTACAGAAAATCTGGCTCCTCGGTCTTGGAAGGAACCTGGGGAAGCGGGCGCAGTGTCCTCTGACAAGCGGCTCTCCGAGTCTTCCACAAAGACCTCTCCGAAATCCATGACCCTGCCATCCTCCTGGCTTCCAGTCAGCGGGGACGTTCGGGAAAACACAGCCCCAGCGAGAGCAGAGGCTGTGAAAGAAAGCAAAGAGAGCAAGAAGCAGGAGAACAGGAAGTCCTCCCTGCTTTCCCTGGTGACGGGAAAGAAGGACGTGGCGAAGGGCAGTGAGGGCGAGAGCCCTGCTGCACCCCCGGGGAAGGAGAAGGAAGGCGTGCTTCGGGAGGAGGGGCCAGGGTCTGCTGAAGGCCTTGTGAAGAGACCTGAGGAGGACACAATGGCCATCGTCTCTGGGCGGGGAAAGTCCCTGAACCCCTTTGAAGAAGTGCAGATCACGGAGCCAGAAGCTGACCCAGGGCCCAAGTCTGAACCGACACCACTTGTTACCTCTGCCAGGGCTCCCCAGACCAAAGCCGTGAAGCCTCGGTGAGTCTTGGCCCTTCTTGCGCGATCATCAGACCCAGGGGAAAGCCACGGGGTGCAGCAGATTCTGAGGGGCGCACGTTGGAAATGCCAGGTTTTGGTTGTGTGTGCAGGGCCTGTGTTTGAGTTCTCACACATCTCCTGTCAGGGCTGATGTTACCTTTCCTCCTTGCACCGTGGCACTGGTTTGCTGTCATTAGAGACGCTTGGTCCACTCTCGGGCGTGCATGTGACAGTCCTGTGTTTACTCTGCATCTCATTGCAAAGGGCCTGAGTGAGCCTCGGGGGTTCTGCTTTTCGGCATGACTCACATTCCCTCCCAGCGTGTCTGTGGTCTGGGGTGGGAGATTTGATTTTGAGATTCTGCTTGCTTTGATTTCACAGGGACACACAGATGCACACAGACACCCAGAGACTGTTGCTCTTCAAAATCTGTGCGTGTTTCTCGTGGCGCATCTTTTACTGCTTTGAACCCTTTCGATCCTTTTTGTGTGTCACCAAAAGAAACCAGGCTGTCGCTCTGCCTGGGTCTCTCTGCTTCTGTTGGAGAGCCCGCTGTGTCGCAGATGTGCGTGGTGATAACCAGTGTCCCTTTTGCATACTGAGTAGCGTTGTGTTCCTTTTTTAACTTACTAAGGTGCTGCCCCAAGTATGACAGTAAGTTCTCCCTTTGAATGACTGTATTTTTACATGTTTTCCGCCTCTCCTGCAGCATCTGCAACTGACCTGCAGATTTTGTCTTGTCCTTTTGCAGACTGGAAGTGTCTCCAGAGGTTCAGCCCAGAGTCCGGCTTCTTCCCTCCCCCGCCTCGCCTCCCTTTTCTCCTGCTGTCCCTTCCCGTTCTGGTCAGACACCTGTCCCTTCCCAGCCGGGGCTTCAGTCGGAGACACAGTCCTCAGAATCTCCTTCTGTCTTCTCCGCTCTCTCACCTCCACTAGCAGCTCCCGTTTCCACATCCACTCCTATTGGAAGCTGGCCTTCCATCGACCAGGGCCAGGCTGGTTCTGAAGAACCACCTCAGCTCCTTAAAGCGGAGCTGCGAAAGGAGAATTTAACACAAGCTCCAAATACTGTTTCTCGTGGCCTGGGATCACATCCCGAACAGCTCCCCGTGCCCGTGGGTAAAGGCCCAGAAGAGTCTCCAGTGGGGAGGACCAGTGAGACAGACGTGGAGAAAAATACGAGTGGTGATGGTTTAGAGAAGTCTCTCCTGACGCAGCCTGAAATGGGGCAACAGGAAGAACTGCTGAGATTTCCCCTCAAAAAACAACAAGATTGTATTCCTTCATCTGACGGGGCCCGGGAAGTAACAGTCGCCCTTTCAGTGAGAAGTGGCAGGGTGGACAGCCCAGCTAGGAAGCCTCCGACGCGGCTGAACACAGACCTGGAGAGCCAGCCGGGGCCTTCCGAGGAGGTCAAAGTCAGGGGTGGTGGTGTGGCGTCCGCAGCCAAACCAGCAGTGCCTCCTCTTCAAGTGGGAGAGTCGGCCTCCGCGCTGGACTCCATGAATCGGAGGCATGAAGAGATGGCGCAGAATGTTGATGAGGGCCCGAGAAAAATCAAGAAGCACGTGTCATTTTCTGAGCAGCTCTTTACAGAAGCAGAGGTGGGGACGTCCCCTGGACGGGTGGAGGAGGGTAGAAGTAACGCCCAGGAGCTGAGGTGTGAAGGGGCCGCCCCCGGCAGTGTGTCTGACAGACAGCCCGCTGAGCCGCCCCGTGTAGGAGACTCCGAGGGGGGCCTTGTGACTGAACCCAGGCCGCTGAATTCCGGTGTGTCCAGTGTGCCGGGTGCCATGGCCGATCACCTTCCCCTCCCCTCGCTTGAGAAGAGTGTCTCAGAAGGCCCAGTGTGTGACCCAAGCCCAGGGAAAGACATTCCACTTTGTAGGACTGAGGAAGACGATACTCTTATGGCTCAAAGTCAGAGCAAAGCCAGTGACCATGAAGGTCTGTTGTCTGATCCCTTGAGTGACCTTCGGTCTGCCTCAGATGTTCACTCTCTCGTCACGGCTGATTTGGACTTAACCCTCCCTTCCATTCCTGAAGTCACGTCGGATGATGAGAGAGTAGATGAAGTGGAAGACGACAGAGAGACAGCAAAGGCGGTGACTTTGGAAGTGGGTGCTTCGTCGTTGAGCCCCTGGCCTGCCCATCCCGAGACGGTGCCGAGTGGTGAGGCAGCCGGGTCAGCGGTGCCCACAGGCAGCCTGCATGACCTCAGGTCGAAAGCACCCGAAGCATCTGTTAGGGCTTCTTCAGAGCCGAGTACAGCTTCAGGAATTCATAAACCATATCTTGGCAGGAGCTCCCTCTTGGATACGCAGCTGCCAGGCCCTGGTGATGGCGAGGAGGAAAACCTGGTGGGAAACGGGGGGCTAAGTCAGCCTCCTGACTCAGCCCTGGGTTCTGCTATCTCCAGCCCCTCCTTTTCCGAGCCCTCTCCTGCCACACACTCTTGCCCCAGCTATCCACACTCTGACACTCACCACACCAGTACAGCAGAATCTCAAATAAAAGCAACAGCCGAGGGCCTCCCTGGTAAAGTGGAAAATTCTGGCAAGAGGAAGCCGCTTCTTCAGGCCTGGGTCTCACCCTCGGAGACACGTCCAGTCTCAGCTGGAACTGGGTCAGCCAAGCACAGGTGAGAGTCGGGGAGGATTGTCTTCGTACATGTGTGCAGTGCCCCCCTTTGCCTTTTGCCTGTGGGGGTTATTACGGCTTTCTGACTGCACAGACGCCCTAATGGGGCGGGTGCCCACCTGTCCTGTTGGTCGGGCCTGTTTTGAAAGGGTTGTCTCCTGTGGTGGGAATACCTCAAGAACAATCTTGTTCTAAACTCCTGTGCTTGTACCAGGAATGCAGTGGTAGCCTTCAAAAATAGTTTAGGACTGATTCTGCACAGTCAGACTTGGATCCCTCAAATAGCATAGATGCACTATGATCAGTGTCTTAATAGTGTCAGAACCAACTGAGGTCGAGTGGTAGCACCAAGCAGTGTTTTAAAGCTTTTTTTTTGCACCACCCAATGTGAAGCTGGCATGTTTGTTCTGAACTCCTTCTTTACTTTATTGCTGAGGAGCGGAAGGCTTTGCAAGGACGCCCACAGTGGAGTGCTAGGCTGCAGTCGCCTCCCAAGATAAGAGATCAGCTTTAATGTTCTCCTGATGTTGATAACAAGGATGAGGGGCTTGTGGGAACGTCAGCACACCTGGCACCAGGGGTGTGCTTTGCTGCTTTGCCTCTGGCTGCCCGCTGCCAACTGCTTTCATTTCCTCAGGGACGTTGGCGTGTGGTAGCCCGGAGAGGAGAACAGAGCATCTCACCACTCTCCGCCCTTGTCCTCCTGGCCGGCTGCCATCTTTGAGATGGGCAGTGTCTCAGTGTGTGGCTACAGAAAGGTCTAAGGATCCTTTCTCCCTTCTCTTTAGACTTCATCCTGTGAAGCCAATGAACACGACAGCCACCAAGACTTCTAACTCCAGCCTGGGAACTGCCACTATCATCAGTGAGAACTTGATCAACGAAGCCATAATGAAGGTACGTCTTCTCCAAGAAATGGGCATGTTAATTAGGGATCTAAAAAAAACCCCTTATATCTAGAAACACCATTGTGTACAGCTCCTTGGGCAGTGGGTAACGCCAGGAGTGACTTAATCATGCATCTCCTGTCTTTGGATAATTTTGGAAGCCCCTGTACCTGCCACTGAGTAATTACTTTTCCCTTGTGGTTATTTGGTTATTGTTGAATTTGTTGTGTCTCAAGCAGCGTAATTGACATCAGCACTTCTCTTTAACGAGAAGATGTCATGCACCCTCAGGCTCATTCAAATGAGATATTTTCATTGTCCTATATCCTTTTTTATCTTCTGGCAAGGATATAAAATTCTTACAGTTGTAATCATTGCATAGATATATGCAGCTTTTGTAACTTTATTCTGAAATAATTTCAAATTTTGAAACAGTTGCAAGAATAGTACAAAGAAGTCCTATGTACCTTTCATCCCAATTCACCACTGGTAACATTTTCCTGGATTTGCTTTTTCATTCTCCCCACCCCCACTTTGTTCTCTTTTTGTATATTTACGGGTTTTTTTCCTGAACCGTTTGAGAGTAAGTGGCTTATATCATGCCTCTCTTACCCCTAAATACTTCAGTGTGGATAAATGTCCTAAGATCAGGATATTTATCAAAATCAAGAAGTTTTACATTAATGTGATACTCTTTTATCACTTATAGTCTACATTTCAGTTTCACCAATTGTCCCATTAATGTCCCTTTTAAGGTGATTTTTCCCTCCAGTCCAGGATCCAGGATTGCTCATTATGTGTAGTTTTTTCTAGCCTTCTTTGTTCTGGAATAGTTCCTGGTCCTTCTTTGTCTTTCAAGACATTTCCATCTTTGAAGAGTGTAAATCAGTCATCTGTAGAATTTGCCTGACTTTGGATTTGCCTGCTGCTTCCTCATGGTTTGCTTGAGGTTACACACTCTTGGCAGGAATTAACTACAGAAACAATGGGTCCTTCTCAGTGTATTGTATAAACAGGCACATTATATCAGTTTGTTCCAGCCACGGGAGTGTTAACTCCGCAATTGATTTCTTTTTAAAATTTTTACTTATTAATGTGAGAGAGAGAGACAGACAGATATGGATGTCTTGTTCCACTTATTTATCCCTCCGCTGGCTGATCCTCGTGTGTGCCGCGCCAGAGACGGAGCCCCCAGCCTCGACGAGTCAGGATGACACGCCGACCAGCTGAGCCACCTGCCAGGGCGGTGCTGCTCTGACGACCTAGTTTAGTGGTGTCCGCCCAGGTTCTCCAGTGTAACGCTGCTCATTTCCCCTTTACAATTAATAAGAAATGTGTGGGGAATTAATTTCAGACTGTATAAACATCCTGTTCCTTGTCAACCTTTGATTCACAGGCTTTAGTGTCCGTTGATGGATGTGGTAGTTGCAAAGTGGTGATATTTCCAGGTTCATCCGCTGCATGGAAACTCTCTTCAGTTCTTTTTCACCTAATAGTGCATCATAACCTTTTCTGCATGTTGCTACTTAATTATTCTTGAAATGGTTATACCAATATTCACTTGACCATTTCCCAATTATTGGAATTTTAAGTTGTTTTCTGTTTAAAATTAAATTTATTGAGATAACATTGGTTAATAATATTGCATAAATTTCAGCTATACAGCTTTACAATATGTTTTCTGTTTTGCAAGATGAGTAATACCACAGCAAACAATTTCTTGCATAGAACTTTTTTCCTTCCTTTAGATTATTTCCTTAAGCTCAATTTCCTGGAAGAGTATTACTAGATTAGAGACTCTCTTCTCTTTCAAAACCTTGAGCTAACATTTAAAAAACAACACAAAGCTCTCTACAAAGCAAATCAACCTCCCAGATGATTTCTGCTTGGAGTGTCTTCATCCTGCCCTTCCTGGTACTGAGATCGGAAGGATTTAGAGTCCTGCCTTGTGGCAGACCTCTGGTCTTTGACTCATTGTCACATGCTCTGGAGGGGAATGATTTCCTGAGTGACTGCTGACCATTAGTGGGCAAGGATGCACTGGGTTTGAAACGTGTGCAGGCAAATTACCTAAATGACCACTGGGGACTGTAGTCGGTAAAAAATGAAGTTTATTTTTATAAATGGCATCTCAAAGCTTCATTCAGCCATAGATTTTACAATCGCATGGACTCTAGGACGTCAAAGAGTTCTTGTGTTTCTAAAGTAAAGCTTTTTGCTCACATCTCCTTCCCTCCTGCGAGCATGTTTGCAGTGCTGGGTGGTCGTCAATGCCCCTGAGCACACTGTCCCTATGCTGCCAGGAGCTGGGCTGAAGTTTCACTGGAAGCTGGAGATCTGAGTTACAGGTAGAGAGGCTGAGTAGTGATAATGAATTGTGGCTGGAAAGAGGTAAGCCTCTTCTAGCCATCTTGCCTTATCTCCCAGCTACCAGCTGCAGCCAGAGCTGTGTACCTCCTGTGTTTTAGCCCTGGCCTAAACATGTACCGTAACCCCAGCAGCTCAGCTTGTCTGGCCTCTGTGGTTGTGTAGAAGAAGCAGCGTTTGTCTTTCTGGAGTTAACAATATTTACCAGGACATTGGGTGAAAGAACAGCATGAAGGTGATGAAAACTAAGCCATTTAGTGGCCTCCCACACCCTCTTCCCTTTACTGTGGAATGCAGCGTGGCTCCAGAGAGAGACACACCTGACTTTCAGGAAGTGAGCCAGAAAGACCCTTGGCTCCCAGTGTATTTACTCTTCAAAGCTTGTTTGATCAGGGGCTTATCTCCTGGCCCTGACGAGAGAATAACTTACTTAAAAGGAAGGCAACGGCTGCTTGGTTTGCTCATGATTTGTAAGCCTGGCTGTTGCCCCTCCGCCTGCCTGCAGCAAAGCTCTCGGTCCTAGACCATGCCTAGTAAATACTCGGAATAAATACGGAAAGTTTCCTGGAGACTGCTGTTGGCTGGCCATATTTTAGATGCTTTGCACTAAGGCAAAAACAATACTTATGAAAAGAATTACTCTTCGGAATGTTGTAAAGTAAGACAGGTTAAAGAAAGACATTGCATAGTTACAGCTATGAAAAGCTAGCTGAATCATTACCATATTGGATTGGGGGGAGGTATTTTTCTTAGGGCCTCCATCTGTTACAGATGACTTATAACTAGGGGGTTATTATTTACTCAGGTGGCTTTGACACTTCCCTTTAAAAATAATACAGCCAACTACATCCGAAAATCATCTGTCCCATGGAAAAAGTTGGCCACCATTCGAATGTACATCATTATTATTACAACTGTGTGGGAAAAAACCCAATGTAAAAATCCCGGGGGAATATGTGATACTGGGCACTGTTGTTTCTGAGCTAATGGGCATTTTCTTTGCATCTCTTCCTGTTCATGGCTATTGCTCGCTTTCCGTAATGCTAAATCGTCTTACAGTTTTTAGTCATCACATTCCTAGAATCTTCTAATGATCTCAAAGTCTTGCATACTTTCCCCTTTGGATTACAGAATCTAAACTGAATAGCTGTTTGACAGTTTGCATGAAATACCTTAAGTGTATGCCTTTTTAGTCCTATGCATTTATCGTAAGGAAATGTTTAAAGATATGACCAAAGATTTATGTTAATAAACATTAATTAAAATGTTATTATACAATTGTGAAAATCAAAAACAACCTAAATGCCCAATGAGAGTGATGGTTAAAATATAATGAAAATTTCTTTTAAAAGATTTTATTTATTTATTTTTAGAGAAGGAAGGGAGGGAGAAAGAGAGAGAAACATCAATGTGTGGTTGCTGGGGTCCGTGGCCTGCAACCTAGGCATGTGCCCTGATTGGGAATCGAACCTGCGATGCCTGGTTCGCAGCCCACGCTCAATCCACTGAGCTACACCAGCCAGGGCAAAATATAATGGAATTTTAAGCATCCATTACAGCAGCAATTTTTGCTAGAACTTAATGATGGGAAAAGACTCACAAAATAGTAAGTTAAAGAAGCTATGAAACTGTATTTTGTGTGATGTTAAAGTTGTAAAACATACCATAAAGAAACCAAGGGAAAATAAGAAGGAGACCCAAACGTTATGTGTTGGAGTTATAGGTAATAATTTTTTTCCTTCTTCCATATTTGAGATTTCCAGTGATGAGCAAATGTTCTGTTTATAATTAAAAACAAAATCCTGTTTTCTGGGAAGGAAAGTACTTGTTATTCACCTCCAAGGCCTGGTTCAGATGTCACTCTGTCTTCGAAGCTTGTCTGATCGCCTGTGTGGCAATGGGTTCTTGTTCGTCCAGCTCAGAGAGCACATTGTACCTCCCTGAACTCTGACCTCCTGAGCCTCAGGTTATGGTCACTGAGCCCCTCTTTTGTATTTCTCTTCGATATTTAGACTTCTTTGCTGACTTTATCTCTTTTTTCCCCCTTCTTTCTTCTCCAAAGAAATACACCCCCTCGGACCCTGCTTTTGCTTATGCACAGCTAACCCACGATGAGCTGATCCAGCTGGTCCTCAAACAGAAGGAAACAATAAGCAAGAAGGAGTTCCAGGTCCGTGAGCTGGAGGACTACATCGACAACCTGCTAGTCAGGGTCATGGAAGAGACCCCCAACATCCTCCGAGTTCCGGCTCAGGTCGGCAAGAAGGCAGGAAAGATGTGAAGGGCCGGCGTGCAACACTGAGACTTTTCTGTGAGGTTGTTCCCACCTCCTCCTGAGGTCGAGGACTCCGTGTGCCTGATAACTGGCACACAGGCTCCAAGTCCCCATCTCCCTTGCATGTCATCTGGCAAGAGTCAGTCCTACTGCCAGGAGCCCGGTTAATTATTACAATGAATCTCTTACTGTACGTTCCCAGGGTGTTATTTTTAAATGCCACTGTGCCTTATGTTGTAAATACTTCATGTCCAGACCAAAGACATGGTCATAGATCTGATCCTGGCCCAGAGATTCATGTGGTGCCAGGGGTATCAGTAGATTTTCTACATTGGGGTTTCCTTTCTTTGATGTTGAGATTCTAAAATACGTATCCCCCAGTCACTAATGCTTGGGGTGAAATGAGAAGGTGCTGTGTTACACATCCTTTCTTGGCTGTTGAGTAGCTCAGGTGTGGCTTTTTGGCTGCAGATGCTAAATTTTGATACCACATCAACCTCACAGGCTTCTTAGACTTGGTCTTGATTGGACTGGAGCTGGGGAGTACAGGGAAAGCCTCTGAGCGTGCCTTGTAGATTTGGAACAAGGTGCCTTTTCTAAACATCAGCTTCCACTACTTTCCAGCCTTACAGTGTGCTCTGTGTGGGGCCACAGGCCCTGGAGAAGTGTAAGAACGAGGGGGATGACAGAGTCACTTTGCACTCAGTTTGGGGGTGCTGGTCCAAGTCCTCGCATGACAGCAGGGCCCCTGCTGGCTAGCATGGCCTGGTCAGTGCCTTGGTAAGGGATTGGGTGACCCAAGTGCTTACTGAAATGGCTCCACCGGGTACGGAATGATTTTAGTAGAATTCCTGTGGCCTTTGCCCCTGTGCCTTAGCTCCCCAGTTTCCTGGGCAGCTCTTCCTGGCATTTCTCTCCCTTGTTATAAAATTGTAAAGAGCAAGAAGATGATATTTATTTTGGGATTGATGCATTTTAAAAACTAGATTAACACACATATTTTTAAAAATTAGGACATTTACCCTCTTAATATGCCAGCTCAGTTTCCTCAGATAGTTTCATTGTTGGTAACCTAGTATTGGAATTAGAAGGGTTCTGTATTATTCCTTTTTTTTCTCCTGGTTGTGACAGAATCTCATCAGATCTCGACCTCTCCCCCTGGGGGAGGAATACCATCGGCCGGCGGGGTGGGCAAGGGTGGCAGAACTAGCAAGTATTAAACTGGGAGCCTCTTCTTCGTATGTTCTTGTTATATTGAGGTTAAGAGGCAAGACTGTTGGCAGTAGAATTTCTTTTCAAAATCATGTTTGCTTCAACCTTAGTGATATTGGAGCACTTTAATCTGAAGGATGATACTGTAACTTGATTTATCTAATTAGCTTTTAATTATCTATAACTATTTTATTTAATTCATTCCTACAGTACTGGGGACCATTGTAAACTTCTCAGATGACTTGTATTTTTGTAGTGTTATGAAACTTATTTACATACCTACAAAGCGAACTGTATATTCACTTGAACTCTGAAAATGTACATGTATATATTTGTTCTGCAACATGTTTTTTACTTGACATAACTGTATTTTGACTGTGATAACCCAAGTGCACTGGGGGGCAGGCATGCTCTGAATGATTTCTCCTTTGAAGAGCTGGCGTGGCGACCTGCGCTGTTCAGCGGGCTGCTGGGTTTGGAGATTGCTGCTAGGACCTTGGGTGTGTACCTTGGTCGGTGTGTAAGAGGGACGTCTGGGTGGAGGAGCAAATTCCTGTGCCCTGAATGCCACTTGGGAACTCTGGAGAATGAAGAACAATTTAATTCAAGGGTGTCTGGTTTCTACCACTACTGGGGGGAAAAGTTCAACTTATAGTATTCCTGTATCTCTCAAAGCGGCTAGCCTGAAGGTCATTAGTTAATAACCGTCCCTGAGGACTCTGGTTTGGGGGAGAATTTATCTAAGGAAAGCTTTAGCCCGCTCTGAGCCTTTAGCAGGGCTTGTTGAATTGGAGCGCGGGACTCCTGTGTCTGGCACATGTCTGGAGACCCGTGCCCAACCTGTCGGAGAGCTGGGACTTGAATGCTAACGTCCAAGCTGCTGTGAATGCAAACCTAATGGATGGGCCCTGGGTGGAGGCTGTGCTCTGGAGAGACAGGGGCGGCTCTCTTCTCGGCCTTGCCGAGCTGCCTCCAGAAAGAACAGTCAGTACTTTCGGGAAGCATCAGATTAAATACCAAACACTTGGCAGGGATTGTCAATTGGAGGTCGGCTCTATGAAAAAAATGTCAACCCTTTACTTGGTTGTTTCATGTCATCTCATTCCTTGGACCTTGACAGGTGTCCTGTCTTTCCCTTTTATTCCTCTGTGTTAACCTTATCAGGGCAGCAGAATGGCGAAGGAGAAAGTCTGCCCTTGGCCACTCGGAGCAGCTGTTGACCTGAGAGGTGTGTGCCTGCGTGCACGTACCAATGGGTATGTGCGTGTGGTCCCAGCTCCGCTGACAGTGGGACCCCAGAAGGGCACTGAGGGGGGAAGGTCTGTGACACTCAGCCACATGCTGTACTGAAGGCCAGAGGCAACTGAGTGTTAAATTATGCAGGATCTTTCCTTACTGGGTCCCTTCTCCCAACTGACTCCTCTCTCTCTTAGAACTACTAATAATCCCTTGGGGCTGAAAGATTAATTGTCTCAGGTGGAGAACGAAATCTCCTAGTGTCCATACCAATCTCAACTTTGGTTGCTTGGTGTCTGTTAAGTGAGCTACTAACTTGACCTCTTTCTCCCTCCAACTCTCGAAGGATCGCCCAGTGTTTTTGGATTATAGAGTTTTTTCCTGCTTTGTTACTTTGGGAATTTTGAATATCTCTGATTTTGTTCTTAAGAAGTAACCTAAAATTTCCTACAACACTAAATAAAATGGTACTACCTTTTAAAGATTTATGCCTGTGGTTTAGTATGGGTGCAATAAAAATGTCTCTGTCCTCCTGGACGACTTCCCTCGGCGGTGCCGGGTGGGTGGCCCGTGTGTTTCTCACCCTCTGAGAATCTCTCACCTGCATTCCTACTGCTGACGCCTTGCCCGGTGCCCAGGGGTCCCGATGCCCTTTCTCCAGAGGATGGAACACCTTTATGATACATGCCTCATCTTGACCTGCTGCAACTATGGGCTTTCACAGAGCCAAGTGAAAGCTGCTTCTGGCCTTGCATATCAAATATTCATTTTCAGGCTGAACCTTGACTGCAAAAGGAAGGCCCATTTATTGAGTTCCACCTTTCACGAAGCACATCCATCCCCCATCCCCCCACCTGGTCTGTAGATTTCTCTAAATAATGTCATACATATTCTTGGGGGCCGAGGAAGAGAAATCCTACATTCCTCACTACCAAGAGGTAACTACTGTTATTTTGATCTGCTGTCCCAGCATTTCCCACTTATACAAATAGACACATTTTTAAATGAAAATCAGAACATGCAGTATAGTGTTCAGAACATTTCTGCATGCCTTCAGATAATCTGCAACAAGAACCAATAGTGATTCTGAGGGATAATCTGCCCGGGGCAAACCATCCCCTACCACAGAAGCGCTGTGGCAGCTGCAAAGATGTTGAAAGTCACTTCCAGCCCAGGTTATCATCACAGCCACCGATGGCCAGAAGGAGGACTTGCTGGGGGGAAACCCTGTCTCCCACCCCCATGGAAAACTGTCACAGGGAGAAGTTACCACTCTTAGATCTTGGCCAAAGTATCAGCAGCAGCAACCCAGTCTGTAAGCAAATGGATGTCATGCCTGAGGCTTCTCATTAGTTAGCATCTTTTGTGATCTGCAGTCTTCCCTGTACAGGGAAGGTGGGACCTGTCACTCCACGTTCAAGACTGGCTTCCTTGCGCTCTGTGGGGCCAGCATATTCCAGAGCCACAGAACCTCCTGAGGGAGAATGTCCTCACTTAACCTTTTGATGTTCAACTATTTTACACAGAAACCTGTATCCTGAGTCCTGGAAATCGTCACTCTGGTGACAGTGATAGGCTCTGGCAGAGTGGAGAGAAAGCTGCTTCTGTACTTGCATATCAAATGCTCACTTGGGGCTGAAACTTGACTGCAAAAGGAGTTCCTTCTAATTCTCATCAAAATAGATAAGATCTCCATTATGCAGATGAGCCTCAGGCCTCAGAACTTTAGTTTGCGTAGGATTACACAGTGAGCAGTTAAGGCAGGGCTTGAACTCACCTGTCTGACCTGGAGGTCTGGAACAGGGGCAGCACACACGGCCTGTTTCCTGTTTTTGTACAGCCATCAAGCCAAGAATGAGTTTCATTCTTTTTTTGTTGTTCAAATGTAGGATGAAAAGTCTAGAGATCTAATGCACACACTGATAACCATAGTCAGCAACACAACCCTGAATATTGATGATTTTACATTTTTTAATGATTAAATCAAAATGACACTATTTTATGACACATGAAAATGACATGGAATTCAAATTTCAGCGTCCACAAAGTTTCACTGGAATACAGCCATGCTCATTCTCTTGTTTATGACTCTTTCTACGTGACAGCAGCAGACTAGAGTAGCTGCAACAGAAACTTCACCATACACCAAACCTAAATATTTGTTATTTGGCCCTTTACAGAAAAAGTTTGCTGACCCCTAGTCCAGGATCACTTTGGGGGTCAAGAAGATAATGTTCTGATTCACTTGGAGTCCTGGACAATTGGAGCAGGCAGGGAAAGTGAAGGCCACATAACTCAATCCTCCCTCCAGAGGAGGCCAGATAATCCTCTCAGGCTCCCCAAGGAGGAAAGTTCCAGATAAGGTGACTGGTGTTCAGGCTCTCAGTCTATGCAGTGAAAGGGGGCCCGTGACCACCTCCTTAGAGCTATTGGATGCCTTTGTTCTTAGGAGTTCAAGAAAGTGAACACATAAATCCTCATCCATGGAGAGGGCCAATGTGTTGGGGTCGCAGAACAAACAATGCAAGAGGGAAAAGTGCATATGAGTGAGGGAAGTTCTTTGGCAGCAGGGTTTAGGAAGTCCTAGCCATGCTCTGCACCGTGGCTGTCCCCAGTGAGCATTGGTGAAGAATGAGTGTCCAGGGTAGAACGAGGCACTGGGAAGGAAGTCCTGTCAGAACAGCTTGAGGGCCCGAGCCGACTGCCAGGCTTAATGTGACAGAGCAGAGAGTGTTCTCGGGGCGCAGAGTGAAACTGGTTTAGAGTGACATTTCAGGCAACTGAGCTTGGCAGAGTCTAGGAGCAAGGCCACATTAAGGACTCAAGAGCAGCCCAACTCTCCCTAGTTACTTGCCCTAGATTGGAATGATTCTGCCCCTGAGAAAGTCTGTGTGTTGCTTCTGACATGCCTGCCTAGGACAGGCATTCCCAGGAGTTGATTGGCTCTTTCCTGGGTGCCAGCCCTCACTGCGGCAGGTGTTCCTGGGACCCAGAGATGAAAAAGCAAGATCGTTTCCTCAGAGACTCACAATCAAAAGGCAAGTCATTCCTGCAAACAACGAACTAGAATACACACACCTAGCCACAGGAGGGCTGGTGGAGAGCTTCCTTCAGGTCCCACACCATCAGTGCCTTCCTCTTTGGTCTCCTTTCTAGAAAGAACTGTGTGTGGCCTTAGAGTCAGTATTTCCCATCTGAACCATGGCTGGGGTGGCCTTTCCAAAGCCTCCCCTCCACAGTAGCTTTCTGCTCAAATCCAACCCATTCTGGGCGCTCAGCATTCTAAAAGCCTGTGTATCAGGTACCCTGAGAGCTCCGGTGATGCCGAGATAAGAAATGTGGGTCTGGTTTCACAGATGGTGGGGGGGTTGGGGAAGGGCTGGAGGAGCATCTGTTAAACAGATCGTCACTACCTTTGAATGATGGTAACTCTTAGAAGTGTTTGTAGCAATGAGAAGGGCACTGGGGGTGATATATCTGTCCTTGTTTTCCAGAGTAAGGCCAATCAATTTTCTAAATCAATTTCTTCTTCGGAGAGTGGAGAATCCCAGACTTACACGTCTTGGTAGAGTGCGCCACCTTCTGGCCTGGGTTCTGCCCACCTCCCAGTCTGTTAGTGTCCAAGGGCAAGGCCCTTTTATGTTATCACACACTTGTGACTGGGAAGGAATATCACCCCTCCACCCCAACAGGCGCTAGTTGGTGGATCATAAAATTACTCTTCCACTTTAAGTCATGTGAGAGAAAGCAGAATTTTAAGACTTCTGTCATGTATAGATGACTTTAATAAAATCCCACTTTAAAAAAAATGTAGCTATGTTCAAGATCTGTACAAAATCAGGGATGAGAGGAATCGTATGCTGCTCTTGTCTGATAATGTAAAGAGCTACTGTCATTGCCGATTATGTTGTTTTTAGGGACATGTTTCCCTCCTCAGTAAGAATGTCGACTGTACTGTCTAAAACTGACTCAGAAATCCTGAGGGGTGTGTGCACACGAGCATGCAATTATGTTTCAATGTTTATCTGCTGGACAACCAGAAATAAATCCTCATCACATACATCACACTAGTGGGGAAGTCTAGAAGAGAGGGGATTTGAAATGACCAAGGCTGACGCGTGGATTATAGACAACATGCTATCTGTTTTTGTCACGTATGTCCTTGTTCCTCGTTGTGGTCTAGGGAATTCCCAGTCTCTTTAGGTACTGACAAAGCCCTCTATACCTGACTGGCCACTGATTATAGCTCTTTTCAAAGAACCTGTAGCTCTGTCTGATGAGATTCTTTTCATTTTAAGACTCAAATGCTGTTTGAGGATTAACTGGGTGCATGGTCTCGACACTTCAGACTAATAAGCACCACTTTTCTTTAGAATTTTTTCAGCTCTAGGATGCATGACAATTTACTGGTCTTCTAAAGAAAGCAGCTGTAACCTGTATCTCATTCCTCAAGGGAGTGTGTAATCCTATTTGTTAAGGGGCTAATGAGGTACCCTTACTTTTCAATTCATTCTGCATAAGTGCTATTCAATGTTTTTCTGTTCTCAACGGGAAGGGTTGAACTCATTCTGCACCCCCAACTTCCAGTGCAAGGTTGAAATTTCTCCCAGAACATCTTCTGCAATCTACTAATGCCAGAGGCCTCCATGAAATTCTCCATTATTAGCCCGAGAAACAGAAATGTTCCACACTTGCTATAATGACTCCCATCTGGTTTCTTGGAGTCATCAGGACAGGCCTCTAGCTGTACTTGTCATTTAACTCAACTTCCTTATTTTTCAGACACAACTGATTCTAAAACTCCCAAGCATCAACATATTTATTATTAGAGTGCAATATAGATTTACTTCTAAGAAAATTTACTCTCTTTTTGGTGACTTTTGATTTATACTCAAATATGACATAATTTTTAATCAATAAGCTTGGTTTCTGTAACAGTGTCAAGTTTGCTTAAGATTCTTTGATCTATACTAGTAATTTTCAAACAGTGTGCCACAGGAATTTTTAGAACATGCAATACCTGACTATTTAGTTAGGACCGCTGACCTCTTTTCCCTTAGACTGTCAAAAACAAACAACAACAACAACAACAACAACAAAAAACAACCAACAACAGCCTACACAACAATAGCCATCCAGTGTGAATGAATCAAAATTATACCTATTCTTGGTCAGATAGGCAAAAATATATATTTCCTGGTGTGCTGTGCAGTTTTAATAATTAATTTATGTGTGCCATGAGGTGAAAAAGGTTGAAAACCACTGATTTATACTATACCAAGCTATACCAAGGAACTTTGGAGCCAGAATCTTGGAGCATCTTAAAGCTCAAGCTTTTAAAAACATCTACATCTGCTTGAACCCTTAATTTTGCCACAGGCTACACCACTCCATATTCTTGCATTCCCACTCCCTGATACATTGCTTGCCTAGCCTCTGAAAACATTTGAGTTTGACACTCTAGATTTTAATTCTATTCCCTCATTCTACAGCTGAGAAAAAAAGACTGCAAAGAGGGGCAACACATTGCTTGGGGAAGCCGCTCTAGAAAGTAGAACGCAATTTCCTACTACTCTACTTTCCCTTTTAGGAGCTTACTGTACTTTGTTCTATGGCCAAAATCAACATTCGTTACCCATTAGAAAGGGAGAATCTCGGATTCCCCTAACGTCTTAGAAAAAAAAAGAGTTGTTTGGAGACAGCAACAATTTCTTGTCTGTTATGTGGGTCCATGTAGGCAGAACATTCACCCAAATTCAACCCCCAGTCTGACCCACTTAAAACCACCTGAACATAACTGGGAACCTAAAGACATAGACCAGGCCAGGAACCTCCTCTCCTAGCTTACGTTTTCACCCGAGTCTTCAAGGGCACGGACCGGAAGTAGCGTACAGTGGCAGAGCGAAGAGAACTCGTGTTGGCCGGAAGAAAATGGTGCAGCTCTTAAAAGGTTCCCCTCTTAGTTCCTGCTTCCGCACAGTTGCTGTTGGAGACGTTGGGTTGGGTACACGAAAGCTTCCGCGGCTCCGGGCAGGCTGGGAGATGCCAGGCGGGGGCCGCTGCCCCGACTGCGGCTCCGCAGACCTAGTGGACGA
Organism: Tonatia bakeri; assembly: GCA_004024845.1. Lineage (NCBI taxonomy): Eukaryota > Metazoa > Chordata > Mammalia > Chiroptera > Phyllostomidae > Tonatia > Tonatia bakeri. Next base: position 161,212 of record PVIA01002536.1, read on the forward strand.
CGCGCACTATTCGCAGAGCCAGCTAGTGTGCTCTGACTGCGGCTGCGTGGTCACCGAGGGAGTTCTCACTACCACCTTCAGCGACGAGGGCAACCTCCGAGGTACCTGTGCCGTCCTTTCCAGGGGTGTGGGTAGAGCCTGGGGCAGTGGAGGGACTGAAATCAGATTTCTCTTATCTCCTGCCCATTCCTTGTCACGTACACACTTAAATACCAGGGGAAAAAAACCTAAAGTGAACGAGTGAGCTGCAGAAGGTTAGGGACTACCGTCCACGCCTGTTTTCCTAGCATCTAGTAAAATAACGGGCACGTATAGTAAACATAAAAAAGTTCAATAAATGGAACAAAGAAACAAAGTTCTGCTCAATTTACTCAGCCGGGTCATGGTGGAAATATTGTGGCTCAACTCTACAAATACAGCAGATGCTATTGCCCCGTAGTAGTTTTTAGTACTAATTGGCAAAGCATATATATTTTTCCCTTCAAGCTTGCTTTCCCAGTCCCTGATTAGTGCATCCGTCAAGATCTGCAGCCAGGAAAATATCCCGGATTGGATGTCTGGGAGGGTGCAAATTTGAACTGACATTTACGAAAACTTGGAACTCTTAGAACTTCAGTGAAGTCCTAATCTTCCTCAGTCTCTGTGTGTTTGATAGGCTTGTGGACATAGACAACCAGACAGACCTTTAATATGCATAGATGGGCACCTTCTGTGAGACAGCAGATACCTAATGATCTGAATTCTCCCTGGCTTTGTGTGGTGGGAGCGCAGGGGTCTGGTGGATAAAGGCTAAACAAGCTATTTGTTGTCCCCCATCCCACACCCCTCCTTTTTTTCAGAAGTAACATATTCCCGAAGCACAGGGGAAAATGAACAAGTTAGTCGCAGTCAGCAACAAGGTAAGAATCAACCTTTTATGACCCAGTGGCTTTAAAACACATTGGCCTGATGGTCCTGCCCATGTGCTTGCTTTTCCTGATTTCAGTGTTACCATGTAAGGTAGAGCAGAGGAGAGTGGTGATTAAACGTAAAGGATGGGGACGCTTCTAGGAGAGGCAGTGTAAGTTTGGGGTTTGCTCAGGGGTGTGTTTGAGGTAGACTCAAGGAGTCCAGATCAAAATTTGCCTTGACCCTGAATCAAGCCAGCGTCTTGGAAATGGTGGGCTGAAACGTGACTTCTTCCCATGAATTTCTTTGTGCCTTTAGAGTGATCTAGGTGACATTCCTGTTATCGTAGGAAGGTACTGTATTATGTGTGCATCTCACATTAGAGGCAAGTTTAGAAGAAATTGCCAGGAGCTGCACAAGAGCTCCTTTGACCCCTCTTACTCTTGCTGTGGGTTTTCCTAGGTCTCCGCCGAGTGAGGGACCTCTGTCGAGTTCTGCAGTTGCCGTCCACATTTGAGGACACAGCAGTTGCTTACTACCAACAGGCATACCAGCACTCTGGCATCCGTGCTGCCAGGATGCAAAAGAAGGAGGTGCTGGTTGGGTGCTGTGTCTTAATCACCTGCCGGCAGCATAACTGGCCCCTAACTATGGGGACCATCTGCACCCTGCTGTATGCAGATTTGGATATGTTTTCTGGCACCTACATGCAGATAGTGAAGCTTTTGGGGCTGGACGTGCCATCTCTGTGCTTGACAGACCTGGTGAAGACCTACTGTAGCAGGTACCTGCCTGTGGGAGACGTGGGGATGGGTGGGTCCTAAAGTCTTTTACCTTTGGCTGTCTCTTTTTGACTAAAGCCCATCTAAAAGGATGCTGGAGAAAAATCTGTCCTCCCTCTCCTGTGTCTAGTACTACCAAGGTGAATCCATTGTACATTTCTGGAAGGTTATAATTTTCAAAATTCTTTGTCCTCACAGCAACCTAATGGTGTAGGAAAGTAGGAATTGGCCTTGGCACAGGGCTCCCGAGTTGCACCCCTCGTGTGTGTGGCCTGCGTGGCTGCATGCAACACCCCTGCCCCAGTGGGATCAGCTGCGAATGGAGCTGGAAGAATATGAAGTAATATTAGTAGACGACAGAGCTACAGTTAGAAGCTAATCCTGTTTTTGTTTTTGTTTTTTTTTTAGTAGTTGTATTCTTTCATTTTTTTCCTGACAGATACAGTAGAAAGGAAAGGCTATCAATATCAAAATAGTCTTGGGTTTGAAGCTTGGATTCTTCCTAGCCCAGTGACTATGGGCAAGTTTTCAATTATAAATTCACATAACAAGGTGTAGAGAAGGCAAAAGAACATCTGTAAAGCATTTAGAGGCTGATGGGGGTTGCTCAACAAATGTTAGCTCCCTTCTGCATTCTCCTGCCCTTGACCTCACAAACAGGACTCGCCCAGTCTTCTCTCGGTGTCTGTATGAAGCTTGCTGCCCAGCAGGCTTGAGTGTTCCCAGAGGCCAGAAGGGCTTGCCCCTTTTGAGCAGACTGTTCTTCCTCACTTGGGAAGAGCAGCCTCCCTGCTGGCACTGAGCACTTCGGAAGAGCAGCCTTCCGTAGGCACTGAGACCAGACCCTCATTTTGGTTATTTCAGCTTCAGACTGTTTCAAGCCTCCCCATCTGTGCCTGCCAAATACGTGGAAGACAAAGAGAAGATGCTGTCCCGAACACGGCAGTTGGTGGAGCTGGCAGATGAGACGTGGCTGGTGACTGGGCGGCATCCCTTGCCTGTCATCACTGCTGCTGCTTTTTTGGCTTGGCAGTCACTGCAGCCTGCAGCTCGTCTGACATGTTCCCTGGCCCGATTTTGCAAATTGGCAAACGTGGACCTGCCCTACCCTGCTCCCTCCCGCTTACAGGAGCTGCTGGCTGTGCTGATGCGGATGGCCGAGCAGCTGGCCTGGTTGCAGGTTCTGAAACTTGACAAACGGTCTGTGGTGAAGCACATTGGGGACCTGCTCCAGCACCGCCACACTTTGATCCGCAAAGCCTTTTGTGAAGGAACAGCGGAGGCGGAGGCCTGGGAGAAGGAGCTGCAGGGACGGGGACAGGGGCAAGGACAGGGAAAAGGGGAAGTGGGCAGTAGTCCCGTAGATTTGCCAGAGGGGAAGCGACCAGCTAGTCCTGCCCTTCTCCTCCCACCCTGCATGTTGAAGCCCCCAAAGCGGGTCTGCCATGCCCCCCCTGCCTCCATGGTCACTGGAGATGAGAACATTTCTGATAGTGAAATAGAGCAGTACTTGCGTACCCCTCAGGAAGTGCGGGACTTCCAGAGAGCCCAAGCTGCCACAAGTAACCCTAACCCTCCCTGATGCACTTTGGGGGTTGAGAGGAACACTTCACCCCATTGTGACAGCAACTGGATAAAAGACTGTCATATGTGGAGAAATAAGTGTGTACAAGTCCTTGTGTGTTGTCTTTCCTATTTAAAGGAACCAAGAGGGGCTCTGCAGCTCATTGGAGCCCAGGTCCTGGAGCAGAAGTCAGAAGGAATGTGGGGATACCTGGGCTGGGGAGAGTCCCGTTCTTGAGTACCAGGGAGCAGGGCGTATATGTTCACATTCTGTGGGATGGCTTTCCTCTAGGACTGTTGGGAGAACACCAGGCTGTCCTTCTGGTTTGGATCGGATACACTGCTGCTGCAGGGCTGACGGCCTCCCGACCGGTGGGGAGCAGTTGGCATTTCCAACATATCCACCCTCAGAGGGCAGGGACTGGGCAGCTCTTGGCCCTGTGTCCTTTCTAGGTGTTGGTGGGTTAATGGGTATGGTATCTTGAGATCCTCTACCTCATAACAAAAGGACCGTGGGTGGACTAAAGTTAAAGCTCAGAGGGCTTTGCACAATTTTAATATATTAAAACAAGAGGCATCTGCTAGAAAACATTCTATTGTATAAAACCCGAGCTTTTAAAAACATGTTTTCTTTGGCACTTCTCATCCCCTCCCTCCCCTCTCCCCAGCGTATTGCAAAAAGCTCTCCAGTGCTAAGGCATTGGCAGGGTATGTAAACAGCAGCCAGCGTATGTGGAAGAATAATACAAAGCTTTTTTTTTTTTTTCCTGTCTAATATCGTCTGTGCAGCAAGCATAAATAACAGGATCCATCCCAAGGCGCGTGGGTTTCCTTTCCTCCCGTGTCTTCGTTCACCTTGGTGATCAGATCAGGCTGGGGGGAGTTGGACCAGGTCTTGTTTTCATGATGCTGTTTACAAGGCCCCAGGCTCCCTCCACTTTTACTGGGTCCTGTAATAAAAGGCTGGTGGTTGCTTTTTAGGTTGGGGGAAAAATAGGAGTGCTGGTGTATAAAAGTGGAGGCTCAGGCCCCAGGGGAGCTGTCGGGACCATGCCTGCCACCTGGAAGGATTGGGCCTGGGCTTCTGTGCGGCACGAAGCTGGTCTGATGTTTTGGAGGCTGCCCCGACAGGGAGCTAGAGATCAAAGGATCGGGATGGGTCTTCATGTGGCCTCATGGGGGCAGGGAAGTACTTCTCCTTAGTCCCTTGGTGTTGGGAGGCTGAGACTGGAGGCGTGGGTCTTGTACTTGAACAGAAAGTGCTTCTCCAACACGGCTTGCAGTCCTGTGCTGGAGCCCCTCTTTGGGGCATGGTTTATAGGGCTGGGTTTGAGGCTTGACTGATGTCAGCCCCAAATCTAAGCACTACTCTACTTCCTTCAGATTATCCCCAGGCACCATCAGCCTCTTAGGTGGCCCTTGGCTTTGTCTTCAGGTGCCACCTTGGAGCCCTGCTGTACGGTATGTGTGCCACTCACGTGGGAACGGTATCCTTCCCTAATTGTGCACCTGCCCCCACCCCACTTGATCTCCCAAGCTACCTTTCACACCGCTCCACCTTCTCTTGCATAGTTAATCTGAAAAGCAGCACCTTATCACCTCCAGTTGGTTCTGGTCACTTGGCTCATCTGCTAAGGCTGTCTTCCCAGTCAGCCAAAAACTGGGTGAGGGGAGACCCTAGAATCTAGGCGCAGGTGGCTGACTGTGGGGGAGTGCAGTGAGAGAACGTTGTTCTCGTGCTCCCGTCTGTTTTCCTGGTGAGGCCAGCGACTGCCAGGGAGGCAGGTGGGCGTGGGAGCACCTTGGGGGGACCTGCCTGGGCTGTGCTGTGCTGGTCCACAGTTCATCACTTCAGCTGACAGGACCTCCCCCTACCCTGGATGGCACTGAAAACTGCCCAGACTAGCCTGGGCTGGGACGGAAATTATCCTGCCTGCAGCTCTGGGATTGTCTGTCGCTACTCCAGAGGCATGGCGCTCTTGGCGGTGGTAGGCCTCTGCCTGTTCCTTACCCCAACCTCCAGAACCAAAGCTGGTAAGCCCAGGTGCAGCCCTGGGCACTTCCTCCTCAAATCTGTTGACGTACCGACAGACGTCTTTGAGGCCTCCCGAGGAGCTGGGCTAATAAACCCGTGTGACCAGCATGTCCTAAAGTGTCACTTAACCCACCCTAGACGGTGGTCTCGCTCTTCCAGAGGCCCGTCTTCATGCAGCCGCCCCCTGCCACCTCGGCGCCAGAGGCCATGGTGATGTCGTCGTACTTGCCGCCTTTGGGGGCGCCATTCAGGCTGGCAGTGTTGAGCGGGTAGGAGCGGCGCTTGCTTTCCTTCTCCAGCACGCCCTTGAGGTTGTCGCGACTGGCGCTGCGGCGCTGGCCTGGCCGGCCGGCCTCTGGGAATGGAGCAGCACTTGTGTCACTGCCCTCCGACGGCGTGAGTGCAGGCTCGCCTTCCAGCTGCAGGCGGGCGCCAGGGCTATTGCGGCTGCTGCCCGGGTAGCTGTCGGATGGGCTGTTGTGCAGGCTGCCGCTCTCGCTGGACAGTAGCTCGGGCGCCCCGGCCGCAGGGACCCCGCGCAGTGCTTTGAGCCGGTTCTTGCCCCCCACCTCCCCGGTGCGGTGCCCTTTGGCCCGACTCTTGTGCGCTCGGCGCCCGTGGGGCAGGTTGTTGGGGTGGCGGGGGGCGAGGCTCCCTCGGGAGCCCACGGGCTCTGGCTCCCCTTCTCCACGGGCCACCACTCCTGCCTCGCACACCTGACTCTGGGCCAACTGCAGGTTTGTGAGCTTGCAGGGACCCAAGGCCGGCGCATGGCCACCGCTGCTGCCACTCGGGGATGACTTAAGGGAGGCAGGTCCCTCTCCGAACACTGGGGAGACCTCGTCTGGGATAGAGGCCGGCAAGGCTGGGGGTGAGGCGCGCGAGGCCGAGGCAGAGGGGCAACAGGAGCGCCAGGAGGCCCTAACATCCCTGCGCCTGGCACAGTGGTGGGTGAAGACGAAGAGGCCTAGGGCCGAGGCTGCCACCCCATACAGACAACTGCACACCACCCGGGGCAGCCAGCGCTGGGACACTGCCAGAGCCCCGCAGGCCCACATGGCCAGGTACAGGAAATGCGTGGTCACCAGCGCCCCCAGCTGGACTCCCGGAGAATAGAGGCCATCAATATCCTCTGGGGGTCCAGGCGTCACCACCCCTGCGCTCCCGGTACCCAGAAGAGAACCTGAGTCACTCAGGAGGGGGCCGCTGCTCCTGAGCCTGGTGGAACCTCTCAGCTCCTCCCCTGGGTCCAGGGAGACCCTGCTCGTGCCCCCCTTTGAGCTCTGTGCCAGAGGACCCCTCAGACGCAGCCCTGCACACAGGAAATAGATCCAGGTGATCAGCAGAATCAAAGCCACGGGGATGTAGAAGGCTCCTAGGCTTGGACGCCACACCAGCCAGCAGCTGAGGGGAGACACAGGCAGCAGATGAGGAGGGGGCGCAAGTCTGAGGCTGGGCCCATAGACTGGGTGGCTGGGGGCGCAGAGGATGCAGTGAGTTGACAGGCAGAGACTGGCGTAGTCAACATGCACGGGCTTGGGTGGGATCACTGGCCGGGTGGGCCCAGCAGGCGCCCCTGCCAGTGGAGTAGAAGGCAGCTGGTGCTGGGGTGGGTGGGTTGGTTTGGGGCAGGCAGGCAGGCAGGCAGGCAGCGTGCTCACTAGGGGCTGTGGTCCCGGTAGTTGTGGATGTTGACAGCAGCTGTGATGCCGCAGATAATGAGTGGGATCCCTCCGGCGATCAGATAGAACCTGGAGAGGAATGTGTTGGGGGGTCAGGAGATAGGGAACAAGGGAGAGGAACCAGGTGCTCAGGACCCTTGACCCAGGGTCTCTGTCCCATCTCCTTTCCCCTTTAAATCCTGTCAGTTTTTCCCCCCAGGGATGCAAGGCCCCTACAGGGCAGGCATGGTAGATCCCTAGGGGACGTGGCCAAGACTATTCTCAGGGACAGAGGCCAAACCGCTCTCTCCCGCTAAGTGCAGAAGTCAGAGGGTGCCACTCAGGTTCCTGGGATCCCTGCCCAGTGCCCTTCCCTGCTATTGTTGTAGTCACTTCCTCCCCTGGCCTGTCATGCCTCAGAAGCCCTAAGGACGCACCCACTATGTGACCTTCAGCAACCTGGCGCAACCTAGTGCCTTGCCTCCCCTGTCTTTGGAGCGTGGTTTGCTGGGACCTCGGACCCACCCTGCATTCACCTGGAGAGAATCGATTTGGTGTCTTAACCACCCTCTGAGCCCTTTCCCACTGCAAAGCTGACATCTGGAAGCATGTACCGGAGCATGGGGCGGGGAGCAGACGGGGCAGAGTCCCCTTCCTGTGGAGGGGGCGCCCTCCAGGTGAGCTCCTTGTGGAGGACGCGGGCCTTCACACCCATCCAGAGCAGTGTGGACAGTGAAGAGTAGTGCAGGGTGATGCCCACCTGCGGGATCAAGGTGCTGAGGCTGGGACTGCTACCGGATCAGGGGCACTGGGCTGCTACTGCTGGCACCAGGCCAGAGCCTCAGCCCCACAGGGTGCTTCCCTCCTCCCACAGTCCCAGGCTCCAACTCCACCCAGATCCTCCCCAGGTTCCATCCCTGCTATTAACTTCTACTTCTACCCCAGGTTTTCCCCCACTCTGGTGACTCTCCATGACCTTATTATTGCTGTCTGGTTCATCCTCGACCTCTCTTCCATGGCAGGTCCCCACTTTGAAGTCCCATCTCCAAGTTTCTCTGCTTCTTACCCCCTTCTACTCTCATGCTCCCCTCCCCCTACAAGTAAGACTGGACACAGAACGATGGAGCTGGGGCCTGCTGGCGTGAGCCCCTGTTCCCTTCCCCCGTACCTCCCTACTGCCTAGGCTGCCATCACTAATCTTGGAGCTTCCCCAGCCACCACTCCAGCCCCCTCTCCTCTTACCGCCTGGCAGACCATCTGGTAGTTGGTGAGGGTGATGCCTCCTGCAAAGACGGCGGAGGTCATGGCCATGTGGAAGCACAGGTTCAGCAGCATGTGCCAGCCCTTCCGGGACACGTGGATGGAGCTGCCCCAGAAATAGTAATTAATGGGCCACCTGTCTCAAGGTCAGGCCCATAGGGTCTCAAGGCCATTGGGAGGGCCAGAGAGAGGGTGCCGATATCTGTGTGCACGCATGGACGTGAATGTGATTGAGGCCCCAGGAGAGGATGGCCTTAACCCACGAAATGTGCTGTCCAACCCCAGAACCTTCAAACAAAATGCTGGGCAAGAGCCTGGGAAGGGGACATGGCCCCATCTGGGAAAGGAACCCCTGCCAGTACTTAGTGAGACGATTCCTGCCCCAGCCTTCCCGCCACACCTGCTTCCCGCAGGAGCTCTCACCTGTGGTTGAGGATGTAGGTGATGATGGTGGAGAAGAGGCAGAGCAGCAGCAGAGCTGTGCAGGGGTACACGACCGGGTGCAGCCCTGCGCCTGAGCCCCCCACCTCCCTGGGAAAGGCACTCAGCTCCTGGAAAGAGTAGGACAGAGGAAGTGTGTACTAGGAAGCCAGGAGTAGGGGCCGTCCCACGGAGTCCTGCCAGCCAGTCCCCCGGCCCGTTTTCCTCTTCCCAAGCCCAGTTGGCTTTGGTCCTCAGCTTAGTCCATCTGTATAGACAATGATGGACGTGCCAGGCACCCACTCTTAGAATGTCGGCCTGTGTAGCATTAATAATCTGCCTACCTTTCTGGGGACTTTTCAGAGGGGAAGTCTCTGTTTACAATACCGCTGCATGCCTGCCCCAGATCTGGGAAAGTGGGGTGTACATGTGGTGCGGGAAGGGGAGCTAGATAGGGGTGAGTGAGGAGCGTGGCCAGAAAGGAGAGTGGTTGACAGATTTTTTCCCACTTTAATAATCTGGATCTCAGGGAATACAGGCCGGGTCTTGGGACACCAGGCTGGGTAGTTCTGGCCCCTGCTCTCTCATTTTGGGAGAGGAAGCAGGACATCCCTGTCTCCTGAAAGGTGAGAAGTGTGGGGGAGACCAGAGGGACATTTCCCTGAGTCCTCAGATGGCCAGAGAACCTGCCCCCAGCCCCCAGCATACCTGCCTTGTGCCCTGTCCCTCTCACCACATGACCCTACTACACTTACCATGAGCACGGCCACGTTGCCCAGGTGCTGGCAGTGCAGAGAGCTGACGTTGGGGTGGCTGGAGCGGAGCTGGCAGCCTTCGGCACTCCAGCCCCCAGCCCCACCTGGTCCCTCCTGGCTCCACCAAGCTGCCACAGGTTCAGCCCCCTCGGCCCAGTGGCGCAGTGAAATGGCCACTGGCTCTGTCAGGTTTCCCACGCCACAGCCACCTATGAGGGAAGAGGAGTCCACACGGGCACGCGCAAGGCCATGGGAGGCTGGTGGGGGGGAACTGAGCAGCTGCTGAGCAGGTGCGGAAGACCCGTGCACGGGGTGTGCCCTGGGCTTGCTGGACAGAGTTGGATGCCAACTGGGGCCTGCCCTCACACCCTCAGTCTAACTGAGGAGACACAGGGTGAGTCAGAGTGAAAGCACTGGGAGGGGCCCACTCCACGTGCCAACAGAGCGTTGGGGACAGGCCCTGAAAGAGGACTGCAGGGCTGGGTCAGGGACAAGAAGGCAGAAGGTGACGCTGAGGGAGCAGAAGCCTGGGCTAGGAGGGCTCAGGAGGGCGTCCCTGGGCGGCAGAGGTGGGGCAGAGGGAGGTCCAGGTGGGCTGGCGGTTTGTCCTTGTAGCCCTTTTGGAACCTGACAAATCTTGCATGTAAGACCCGGTGTCTTCCTGAACTTTTTCTCCAACAAGCCCTTTCTTTATGGGGTGGCCTAGTCCCCTATCCTCCTTGGAAAAGGTGAGGGCCACCATCCTCTGCCACCTCCACCAGGGTGTTAGGGGGCGCTGGGGGTGAGGGAAGAGCAGGATGAAGGGGCACAGGGCAGACACTTAGGAGGGGCCCCACGCGGTACCTGGAGTTCAGCCCCTTACTTGTTCCTGCGAAGATGACGGGGGTGGCCACCCCGCGCCTCTTGCCGGGTCCTGCAGCTCCGGGGCGGGAGGTGTTGCTGTGGCTGCGGAAGAGGCGGCCGTTTCGGAAGACGAGCAGTTGCAGGGTGCAGTCTGGGGGCGCCGGGGGCGCCAGGGCAGCCGGAAGGGACGAGAACAGACTGGGCGGCAGCTGGATGGAGGCCAGGGCCACGCTGTTCTGGGGTGCGGGGGAGGACACAGGATGTCCTCAGAGAATTTCTCAGAGACACCCGGATCCTCTGGGACTCTGATGTTCCCCAGCCCTTCCTCCCACCTCCCCACCTCCGTTCCTGGGTCCAGCCTCCTCTCGTATCATCTGCCTCCACCAGGCTCCTGCATCTCGGCATCTCCCCTCTTTGTGTCCTCCCTGCCCCAGTGCCCACCTTGATGTGGAAAGACGACAGAGAAACGTTGGGCCTCCCGGTGGTGCAGCGGAAGCGCAGCTGCTGATCAGCCAGGGGCTCTGGCTCAGGAGAGGGGTTCTGGCCAAGGCCTGCGGGCCGGGAGCTGGGCCCACTTGCCTCCCTCCTCTGGAAGGCTGTGCAGGTCAGGCCCACGTAGCTGTTTGGCTTGATGAGGTAGGCCTCCAATGCCACGTTCCTCGAGTTCTAGGGATAGGGAGCTTGTCACCTGACCCTCTGAGATAGGTGGCTGCCTCTGGCCTTCTCTTGCCTGCACTGCACAGGGCCTCTCTACAGACCTGCCCAGGCCAGGCCCCGTGCCCTTTCCTGCTCACTGTCTCCTCCAGGTGCGGCCAGGCTTGCGTCTGCCGTGGAGTTTCCCCTGTCCCTGGCCATGGTGCCTCCTTCCTCCCAAGGTTCTTCCTCCCACACGAGCACACCCACCTTGTGTCTTGCTTGCCTCTTAACATTGACTAGTTCTGCTTCCCCAGCCGAGCTGCAGAGCAGGGTCCAGCACAATACCTTGCGCGTGAAAGGTACTCTGTCGTGTTGTTAATTGGCTCATGACCCACCACAGGGAACAGAAGTCTGCATTCCCCCACACGCCTGTCATCACAGTGTTACCCCCTACAATTGGGTTCCCCACCATAATGCCTGCCTCACTTCTCCAGGGTCACCAGCCTCCCTCTCTTTGCACTCTCCCTGACTATTCAGGATTTGATTCCACTTGGCTGGGAGTCTAGTCAAGTCAGGTGTTTGTGGCAGGTGCACAGCTGGAGGGCCTGCTGCCTGAGACCCGCACTTCCCTTCGGGAAGACTCCAAGTCCCCTCCCAGTGCCGGGCCCCCTGAGGTGCTCCCTCCCAGCTGACCCACATTACCACAGAGATGTGCTGGGCGTGGGGGCTCAAGGCGGCGCCCCCGATGCGCTCCAGGGCACCCACGATGCCGCTGCAGGCCTTGTCCTCGCGCTGGGCCAGCCACAGCAGGTGCTCGTCGACCAGCATCAGGTTGCTGGCCATGTCCACCATCACCTCCACCAGCTGCAAGGGCGGGGGAGCCATTGAGGCACGAGTGGGGTTTGAGGCCCAGGGACTGGGGTGTGAAAGGCTTGAGCAAAAGGGGGGCAGGAAGTTTCCAGGGGCCCCAGAGGCCAGGTTGAATCGCACCTCTTTGATCTGGTCGATGTAACCCAAAAATTTCTGGATCATCTGAGCCACATAGACGACGTCCATCATGTCCGAGAAGCTGGCAGCCTCGGCGGTGTACACTCGCAGCTGGTGGGCCAGGGTCAGCGCGTTGGAGGCATTGATGGGCATCTGGGAGTGTTAGGAAAGGACGGGGGATGGTTCAGTCTTTCTCCTCCTTCCCGGGAACTGCCCCTAGAGGCCCCTCCTCTGTGCTAATGCTTAGGGCGCAGTGCCTGGGGAGAGGGGTCTAGCCCACCAGCTGGGTCTAATCAGGACAGGAGGCATGCAGCCCTCAGCAGTGTGGCTCAGCTGGCTGGGTGTCATCGCCCAAAGCAAAAAGTGGCCAGTATGATTCTCAGTCAGGGCGCAGGTCTGGGTTGTGGGTTTGGTCCCTGGATGGGGCACATGCGAGAAGCAACTGATTGATGCCTCTCTCTCACGTCAATGTTTCCCTCCCTCCTTTTCTCCCTACCTCTCTCTAACAATAAGTAAAATCATTAAAAACAAAAACAAAAAAAAGATACAGGAGGCACTTGTAAGGAGTGAGCTCATCACAACCCAAGGCAACCCACTTCTAGCACTGCTGGACCAAGGGTAATGGGATGGCTGTGTGTCCTTGCTTCCCCCTCAAGGCTGCCCTCACTGCATGAGGAGATCAAGATGCTTGGGTGGCTGGCATCCTGAGTGTGGCCTTCAGGGTCTGAGTCCCCTGGGAGGAGGGCAGCCGGAGAAGAGCGGGAGCTCCTCGTGCTGCGTGCCCAAGGAGCAGTGGGGCGGCTATGAGGCTTCTCCCGTCCCATTCCCTGGCACCAGAGCTGACGGGGCACCCCCACCCCGTCCTGGCCTCACCAGCACGAAGGTGTAGAGCACCCGGGTAATGTCGTTGGTGTACAGACAGTGGGAGTAGTCCCCCGGCTCCCAGCGGCCAGCTCGGTCACACCGGCGGGAAGCCCGGGTGCCAGGGGCACCCCCGCTCAGGGGCACCGAGGTGAAGGGATACTGCAGGCAGGACTGGTAGGCTGTGATGCCAGCCAGAGTTCGAGGCCACCTGGGGGCAGAGGCAGGAGTTGCCCATGACCCAGGCCCCTCGAGGCAAGGGCCCCTCCCCTGCCCTTGAAACTGGGATGTTAGAGCCCTTGAGGGAATGAGCCAGAACAGGGGCTTGGGGCTGGCCTTCAAGGGGTTCCCAAACTCCACCTTCTTCCTAACTGTATTTGTACTGCTAATGCTGTCATTGGTGCTATGGGGGCTACACTCCAAGTCCCAAGTTCAAGTCACTGATCCTTTCTGGGCCTCAGCGTTCTCAGCTGTGTGATGGGGAGGACCACACCTGTTTCCTGACTGAGCGGGCCATCAGGGTGTTGAATGTGTGTTCCTGTGGGACAGCTCTGTAAACTATTACTGTAAGGAATCAAATAAAAACCCTTCCCATTTCAGAAGGTATAATCTCGGGGCTGACACAGGAAGTGTTCTCTCCATTTTAAAGTGGAGGTGAGGCCCTGGCCACCCGTGGGCTCAGAGGCAGGAGCTGGGGCTGGGGGCACTGGGTTGGGAAGGTGGTCGGGTCACGGGGGCAGCCGGGCACACCGAACCTGAAGTCCCCGCGGTTGTTGGCGACGCGTTCGGCGGGGCAGTAGGAGGCGGAGGTCTCAAGCACCACGATCTCCACCTTCTTGCTGGCGTTGCCCTGGACTGTGGACACGGAGCACTCCCATTCGCCTGAGGCCCCCACACCGATGTGAGACAGGGTCAGCTCGCTGCAGGCGGGCGGCAGGGCTGGCTTGGCGAGGCACTTGGCCATGCCACCCCCCAGCGCTCCTGGCCTGGCCACCCACAGGCGCCTTGCCCCGGGTGTGTAGGATGAGCTAGGGTTCTTTATCCTTTAATTGAGTGAAGGATACAAGTACATACTCCTTTCATTGTGATTGGCCTTGAGATAATGTTTTTCTGAGCTTCAATTTCCCCATCTTTATCATGGAGATAATACCTCCCTTACAAGTCTATTGGAGAGATTAAGTCTGATAACTCAGGTGAGTATACATTGTAAAAGCTCTAAAGAAGTGTCAAGTATAATCTTTTTTTTCTATCAGGCATTTAATTTCTGTCCCTGAGCTAGACCACTGATTTAGTCCTGGATTTGTATAGACACGCACGTGTGTACACCCTTACACAGATGGCATACTCCCAGGACTGCGAATGGGCACAGCCCCTTTGGGGGCTGGGAAATGGGTGCTGTGGCTGCCCTCTGCCCTGGCTGAGAAGTGGCAGCGGGGCCTGTACCTGGTGATGAAGGTGCAGTCGTGGATGAGGCTTTCCGCCAGGAGGATGCCTGCCTGCTCATCGCCCTCCACTGGGGCCCGGTTGTGGTACCAGCGGATGCGGGTGTCGTTGCCCAGGTAGCTGGCGGAGCACTGGAAGGGCAGGCGGTCACCCTGGAACACCACTTGGCGTAGGGATGGGATGAGGTGGTGCGTGTGTAGCTCCAGGGCCCCCTCTGCGGGAGGAGACAGGAGCCGAGGCCTGAGTGTGCCTGCATCAATGTGGGAGTGCCCCGGAGGGCAGAGCTCGGCCTCTGCTGTCTGCAGCCTCAGGAGGGAAAAGGGGGCAGGAGAACGCACCAGCGATAGGAGCAGGGAGATTTTGGACAAATAAGTAAAGGTGCCGCTTTCCACAGCATACTTGTCAACCCAGATGAAAACATAAAGCAGCGGCCCCAGAGAAACTTTAGGTGGTGGAAGATGACCCCCGGTGGGATCTGAGGGAAAGGATACCTGGAGAGCTGCCTACCCAGGAATACCTCGGGCAGAGGGAACCGTGAGCCAGCCAGGCCCTTCAGAAGGGAGTCTGGGGCCCAAGGGACAGGGACGAACCCTGCCAGGAGTGCAGGGTGAGGATTTGCTCACCGCAGCGCAGCTGGGCCTCCTGGAGGCCGCCCAGGGCCTGAGCGCGTAGGGCAGTGGGGTAGGCACAGAGTGTGTGCTCCGACAGCTGCAGCGAGTGATTCTGGGCCCAGGACGGCAGCCAGCGCAGGTGGCAGTCACAAGTCAGGAACTCGGTGCCGAAGTCCCTGCAGAGGGCAGGGAGAAGGGCCATGGAGTGGAGCAGAGGAGTATGGGCTCATGGAGTGGGGGTGGAGCCCCAGAAAGGCACTGAGGCTGGAGAGGGCAAACTTGGGTTTGCATGCAGCAGCCTAACAAGGGAAGGCAAATATATATGGTGGAGTTTCAGCCACTGCTGTCCTGCCTACTCCTGAGGCTGGCCACTGGTCACAATGTCTAGGTGTCTCCCTCCTGGGCAGAGGAGCAAAGTGGGGGTCTTAGTTCTTGGGTTGGGGAGAGATACTCACACAAGCTTAAGGGCTGGCAGCTCATCAAAGACCCCAGGTTGCAGACTGGAGAAGATGTTTCCAGATATGTTTCTGCAGGGGCAGGCAACAGTAAGACAGATCTTAGGGTCTCCTGGCACCAGAGGGGGTAGGGGGAGTGAAGAGCATGCAGAGACCTGGAAGGGTTTGGGGCTGCCTTCCTCCTCCTCCCAAGCCCTCCTTTGGGGTGAGCCTTCCCTCTCCCTCTCCCTTCACTCACAGGCGGAGAAGCTTGGGGAGGCCTTGGAAGGTCTCAGAGGTGAGACAGCCAATCCGGTTGTTGGAGAGATCTCTGGAAAGGCACACACAACCACAGCGAGTCGGCCATGTGGTAGCACATGGATCAGCTTGTGAGGGACCCACAAGTGTGGCTGGGGCTTGTGTGGGAAGTGGAGTGGAAAAGGAGGTGGGGATGGGGTGTGACATTTCTGCCCCCAGGCAATATGCTGTGTGGGGAGGGGGCACCTCTGGGTGGGGGTGAGTAGGAGGGGTGGCTGCTCATGGGATCTGTGGGACCTTCTCCTGGGACAAGCGGGGACACTGGGAGGTTTGGGGGGCAGGACATGCCACTCACAAGCGCTTCAGCTCCCCCAGGCCCAGGAAGGCCCCCGGCTGCACCGTGCTGATGACGTTGTTCCTCAGGTCCCTGTGGAGGAAAGTGGGGAGGCCTCGCACCTCTCCCGCTCTGGGGCTGCACCCCTCTGGGGCCCAGCGGCCTCACTCTCACCAGAAGCGTTGGGACTCGGTTTCCTTCTCCCTTTAGAGATCCCAGCTCCCTCTAGCACTGGCTGGGAAGTGGGGTGAAGGATGGTGCCCTTCAGACAGGTCTCCTCAGCCTCCCTGCCTGGCCCGAGGGGCACCAGATGCTGAGAGAGGGGAAGAACGGGCCTCAGGTGAGCACTGGACTCTCGGTCGGGGGACTTGGCGCTGCCTCCGAGCCACCCGAGGACCTCACAGGGCAGGTGTGAGAATCATTTCAAAATGGGTGTTATGGTCCTTTGTAAATTGCTCTACAAAGGTAATGTCTTCTTCAGCCTGGCTGTTGAGGGGTATTTTTATGGCTCTCAGTGAATCTCTCCATTCGGCAAGTGAGGAGCTAGGGCAGGCAGCCAGCTGCTGACTGCATGGTGCTGCTGACCAGGTCCTGGGGTCTGGACTCCAGGGCAGGGCTGTAAGGCACCTGGAGGCTGGCCCCTCAGGACAGAGATTTGTTCACAGTCCTGTGTCTGTCTCTCCCCAGGGTCCCCTAGGAACCCACAGCGCTAAGAGAGGTGGCAAGGAAAGTGCCACTCAGGGCTGAGTTCCAGCAGGTCACAGACAGGACAGAAGATGGTGAAGTCCCCTGTGAGCCCCCCAGCCCAGACTGAGAAGGGGGCTCTTGGCTCTCCCTGCCAGAGCCCCAGGGGACTCTCTGGATTGTGGGCAGGAGGGGGTTAAGGGAGCCAGCTCCCTGCTGAGAGGAAATGGGTGTCCAGGATGGGGAGGTGCTGTCCCACCAGGGGGCCTGTTTTCGCACTGACCGGCCCAGTTGGGGACATAAACAGAGAGAGAGAGGGAGGGAGAGAGGGAGAGAGAGAGAGGGAGAGAGGAATGAACACCCTGCTCAGCCCTGCCCACGGCCAGGGGTCCTCAGACCTCAGCTCCTTCTCATACTGAGGACTCTGCTGGCCTCCATAACCCAAGTCCCCTTGGGAAAGAAGGGAAAGCCACCAGAAGGGGTCAGCCTCCTAGAGGGGTGGCTTCCCTACCCAGGCATGCGGGGCGGTGCCCCAGTGCTGGGCGCAGGCCAGGAACTTGTAAGCGTGCAGACCCCAGCTCACTCCTGGAGAGTGGAGACTGCAGAGGGCTGGATAAGTGCCCCGCCTGGCCAGGGCTGCCCTTCCTGCCTGTCACCCCCCTTTTGCTGCCCAGACACCCCCTTCACAGCCCCCCTCCCCTGTGCAGTGCTGTTCCAGCATGTGCCCCCTGGCCCCTGTTGGGGTCTGGCCATTCTCAGGACTCTGTATCCCACCCCCATGCGGGGGGACAAGCAGAGGGAAACACATTCCTCATTGTGTCACTTCCCTTCATGGGCTGCCAAGGGGCCGAGGCTGCAGCCCCCCGCCCCTTCCCTCCAGTTCACTTGTGTTTATTCTCATTTCCTCCCCAGCCCTCCCCGAGAACCCCCGCCCCGCCTGCCCCACTGATGCTGTGCAGATGGGAGCAAGGCGGCCTGCTCGCTTGCCCCGCGCCTTCCTGCCCTGTATTTCCTGCAGCCCAGCCATGCCAGGGCCTAGTGAAAGGGGAGCTTCCCCCCAAGTGTTGGCACCCCTTCCCCCTTGCCTCACACCCGCAGAGTGGCTTCCTGGGTGACCAAGGCAGCACCTCAATTGCTCCTGGGATTTGGCTTGCTCTCCTGGACCAGCCAGTCCTGGGTGGGTCCTTTCCTGAAGGGCACAGGCCAGGGGCTGCTTCTCACCGGGCTGAGCTCTGACAGGCCAGTGGGGTTGGGTCCACACACAGCAGCTGACTCCTGGTCTCCAGTCCCTAACCAGCTCTGGGGTGGTGCCCTCCTTAGCAGCAAGAGGGTATGCTATGATAGAACTTTTTTTTAGAAACTATGAGGCCCTTATAGGTTGGTGGTTCTCTGCCCCTTTCTTGCTTAGCACACATCCTTTTGAAAATTTGATGATGGGTATGCTATGGATTCCTGCTGCCCTACCCACCCTGCCAGTGCATACATCCAACATTGTGCATTTGATTTCAGGGGCTTGTGGAACCCAAGTTTGAATCCCCGTTCCGCACTGTCTAATCAGATCCCTTCATTTCTTGGGTGAGGTCATGAGGATGCCCAGATGTTTCTGTGATGTGGGATCTCCCTCCCCTCTCCGCTCCACAAAGCTGTGATCTTGGAACATGGAGAAGGTGTGCACATGGATGGAGCCTCCCCTCCACCTACCCCTTGCGCAGCTCAGACCAGGCTCCCTTGATGCAGCACACCCTTCTCCCTGTGTCTGCGCTGATGTGGAGGAGAAGGAACCCCCATGACAGAAGTCAGGGGAGGGGAGACTTCTGGGAGCAAATCATACCCTATTCCCTTCTTGAGAAAACAGCTCAGGAAGCTGAGTGTGTAAGAGTGTGTGTGTGAACACAGGTAACAAAACAGCAGATTGATAAGTTGGACTTAATAAAAAAAGTTAAACCTTTTGATTCTTAAAGGACATCATTAAGAAAGATGACCCATGGAATGAGAAAAAAATTTCCATAATCATATGCCTGATAAAGGACTTTTATCCAGAATTTATAAAGAACTCTTACAGGTCACTTATAAAATGCCAAATAACCCAGCTGAAAAAATAGACAAAGGATTTACATAGACATTTCTTCAGGTGATGTAAAATAGAAATGACCAATTAATGCATGAAAAGATGCTTACCACAATTAGTCCTTATGGAAATGCAAATTAAAACCACAGTGAGATTCTGTTACCATGGACAGTCATTCAGAATGCCGAGGAGTCACCCCATTGGCCAAATGGCACAGGGGTGGTTCTTACACTGAGTGCGTCAAAAGAAAGATGAATGGATAGGGCCCAAGCATGCCAAAAGCTAGAAAGATGAGGGGAGAGGGCCTGAGTACACTGAAAGCTAGAAAGGTGAATTGATAGGGCCCCATGTGCCCAAAGCTAGCAAGATAATTGAATAGAAAAATAAAAGCCCTCCCCTCCCCTCCTTATCCCTATAAGAACCATGGGCTTGAGCAGGAAGGGCTTGATATAGTCTTTGAGATAAAAGTCCACCATTCCCCTAGGTAACAGCACCTGAGTAAATCTCTTTCCTTTTTTATCAGTGCCTGTCTTAAGAGTTTGGCTTTCATAGTGGTGGGCCGCCAAACCTGCATTTTCAATTACAGTTTTGGGTGACCCAGATTGTACAGCGTGGACCTCAGGAAGTCCAACAGGGACTTCCTGGGGCCCCAGGCTGGGGTCCCAGCTGCCTGTGGCAGACCGACCCCAGGAGCAGACTGTGAGGACTTCTCAGCAGCTGTGGAGAGCTTTTCTCAGGGAATTTCCCTGCACTCCTCAAGGCATCAGCTGTCTGAAACACTTGGCTGGTGAAAGGAAACGAGTTTTGGGGGAGCAGATGGAATTCAAGACTGGGTAAGTTGAACCAGCATGCACACTGGAGGCCCTCTATCCCTACCGCTTGGGCTTTGTGCCACTTGGGTCTGGTCAGGACCATATGCGGGACTGGTTGGTTTACTCCTGTCGCTTGGGCTTCATGCCACCTGGGCTTCGTGCCACCTGGGCTTCGTGCCATTTGGGTCTGGTCAGGACTACTTGCGGTATTGGTTGGCAGGAAATAAGATGCTAGGACTTGCTTGTGAGTGCTCATTTGGACAAATGGAATTATGGATCAAGTTTGGTTCATATGTTCCCGCTTTGTCTGGGTCTTTCTATGGTTATGGTTTTGGGTTTGTACTTTCATGCCACCCGCATTCTGTTTCGACTCCTGAAGGGAGCCCACTGGGTCAAATTTTAACAGATTGGTCCATGTATAGCTATAATCCAATGACAAAGAAGGAATTGGTTTTCTATTATAAAACTGCTTGGCCTATGTATACTTTATACCATGTGGAAAAAATGGCCCCTAAATGGTTCCCTAAATGACTACACCATCATACAGTGGAATTGTTGCCGACAGTCAGGGAACTGGGACAAAATCCCTTATGTCCGTACATTTATGTCTTTACACAATAAGGATTCAGCAAAGGGAACAAACTAATCATGCATAGAAGGGAACTGACTTCAAATCCCCTACCTGGTAGTGAGACACAAGAAGAAAGGGAGAATGAAAAGATGAGTCTCTTTAATGCCCTGAACCCAGGGGACCGAGGATTAGCAGCAGAAAGATTTCTCCCGACACTACCCTTGCTGCTAGATACCCCTGAAATAGGGTCCAGAGGGGTAACAACCACACCTCTATATGATAAAGGAATGGTCTCTCCCTTGAAGATCCAGCAGGGCACACAACTTGGCCAGGGAGCAATCCTATTCAGAGCAGGACAACTCCCTTTAAGGCAATACCCTATAGGTGGAGTAAATCAGGGAGCCCAGCCCACTGGCTACTTTTGGGTCAATACTCCATTTTCCACTTCAGGTTTACTGAATTAGAAGAATTCCAACCCCTCATATAGATCCTCAGAAAATGGAAGATCTTATCACCTCCATTTTTGCCACTCACCATTCAAATGGGGCAGATGTATAGGCTGTCCTTAACATCTTGCTAACGGCAGACAAAAGGTGGCTAGTTATAAATAAGGCTAATGAAGAGGCTTATTACCTCCATCAAGAAAATTCCAATGGGACCCCCAACTGAACCAGAGCAATCCCCCTGACAGATCCCAACCGGGACCTGAATAGTAGGGACCTAGCCTTCCTTGAACATTAGAAAAGATGCATATTGGAAGGGGTTAAGAAAAGAGTGCCTAAGTAAAAGAGCCTGAATATGTTATAGGCTATTCATCAAAAATCAAAGATCCTTCTGAATTTTTAGAAAGGATCTATATGGCCTGTCAAAAGCACACTGATGCTGCCCTGGCTGGTGTGGCTCAGTTGGTTGAGCATTGTCCTGTAAAGAAAAGGTCACCAGTTTGGTTCTTACTCAGGGCACACACCTGAGTTGTGGGTTTGGTCCCTAGTCTGATCATGTACAAGGTGGTAGCCAGTTGATGTTTCTCACATTGACATTTCTCTCCCTCTCTTTTTCCCTCCTTTCCTCCTTCTCTAAAAATGAATAAGTAAAATTTTGGAAGGAAGGAAGGAAGGAAGGAAGGAAGGAAGGAAGGAAGGAAGGGAGGAAGGAAGGGAGGGAGGAAGGAAGGACACCGATGCTGATCCACAGGCACCAGAAGATGTCTGGATGGTAAACATGACTTTTACTGGGCACAGTGCCTTGGCTGTCAATTGGAAGCTCCAGTGTTTAGACAGGGCTTTGGGGATGAATCCTGTCCAGTCGGTGGACATAACCTTTCAAGTTTATTATGCCTGGGAGATAAGGAAATTAAAGCAAGCCACATTTTCTTAGAAATAGTGTGGAAATACCAGAAAGAGAGGTGGGACCCAAAAAGAAAATGGAAAGACCCATTAGGTGCCAACCAATGTGCCCATTGCAAAGAGGAAGGCCACTGGAGAAAGACTGGCTGAGATGAAAAAAAAAAAAAATTCTAGAAACCCTGACTGAGAAATGTTAGAAAGGAATGACAAATCTGATGACAAATGAGGAGACCCAGGGGCTCCCCTAGACAACTCCCAACCAAAAACTGTTTCCCCACAGAAGCTTGGGGTACAAATGACAGTGGGGAACAAGCTAATTGATTTCCTCATAGATACGGCAGCTACATACTCAGTGCTAAATACAAAACTAACCAAGAAAGTTTGGCTATGGTGCTGGTTACTGGAGTCACCAGAGAATTACAAAGACAGGCACCCCTGCAGCCTTTAGAATGCCAGCTTGGTAATCAAAAACTTATGTATAATTTTCCAATATGCCAGACTGCCCCATTCCATTATTGGGCCAAGATTTACTTTGTAAATTGCATGCACAAATAACCTTTTCCCCTGAGAAGCAGCAACTGTGTTTAGGAGTCCTGCTGGAACATGCCTTGCAGCTCCGGGTGCTCCTGACTTGCCCAGAAGGGCTGAGAGGTGAATTCTTCCCACCTGAGATCTATGAGCAGGTTGACTGAGCTGTTTGGGTTGATGGAACCCTGGGTCTCACTTTAAAAAGCCACCTGCAACACCACCTCTTAAAATATAAAGCAGTCTACTAGCTTCTCTTGCTCAGCAGTGCCATCCTGTAGGCACTGTGTATGTTGCCTTCTGAAGACAGCAATTCTTTTCCCTGACATTAAGGCTTCCCTCCATTCTTGACACTGCTTCTTCCTTTAGTAGACAACAAGAACTTTTGGGGATAGGTTAGACTACATCCCTTGACAGCAGGAAGAAACTATAAAAGATGAGACCTCCATCCATTTACCCTTGTAAGATTACAAGGGTCCAGAGTTTTGAAGGGGGTAACTGTTACTGTAGACAGTCACTCAGAGCACTGGGGCGTCTCCCCCATGGCCGAGGTAGCACGGGGGAGGTGGAGGTGCTTACACTGAGTGGTGCCAGAAGCTAGAAAGATAAATGGGCAGGACCTAAAGAGCCAAAGGCTGGAAATATGAATGGAGAGGGCCTCAGTGTGCTGAACGCTAGCAAGGTAACTGGATAGAAAAAAGCCATCCCCTCCTTATCCCTATAAGAGCCTAGAGCTTGAGCAGGAAGGAGAGATGGTTCTTGAGACGGAAGTCCATCATTCTCCCAGGTCACAGCACCTGAATAAACCTCTTTCATTTTGCACCAGAACCAGCAGGCAGCTGGACCTGAGGCTTTGGTTACAATCACTTCATATCCAATAAAAAAGACGGACAATAGCAAATGGCGATGAAGATGTGGAGAGAGTGGCACCCTTGTACATTATTGGTAGGAGTGTAAAATGGTGCAGCCACTTTGAAAAGCAGTATGGCAGTTAGTTAGGACGTGACCCAGCATTTCCACTCCTAGGTAGATATCCCTGGTAAGTGAACACACATCCAACAAAAACCCATACAGGAATGTTCATAGAAGCATTATTCACAATAAGCCCCAAAGTGGAAAACCCCTAAATATCCATCAGCTGATAAATGAATAAACAAAATGTGCTATAGTCATACAGGGAATATTATTCAGCCATAAAAAGGAATGAAGTACTGATACATGCTATTGTGTGAATTACCCTTGAAAACATTATGCTAAGTAAAAGAACCCATTTACAAAAGACCACATAACCCCATTGACACGAAGTGTCCAAATCTACAGAGAAAACTATGGAGACAGAAAGTAGACCAGCGGTTGCTTAGGGCTGGGAAATAGGGGGTGGAGGAATGGGGAGTGACTGCTAATGATTCAGGGTTTGAGGACGATGAAAATGTTCTAAAATTAGATTATGATGATGATTGCACAACTGTGTGAATATACTAAAACCATCGGATTGTTCGCTTTAAATGGGCAAACTTTATGATATGCAAATTATATCTCATTAAAGCTGTCAAAAGAGTGTGTGAGTTTGTAGAACAGTGTGCATGTGTGTGTTTGTGTGTGTGCACCACTTTTGGACAGGGTGGGGCGGCACGAAGTTGGCTCCTTCTGGCCCCTGCAGACCTCCCTGCTTGTGGGTTTTGAAACTAAATTATTGGTTCGGAGGCCACAGAGCAGCTTTCCCTGGTTCTTCCAGGACTTCCAGGGTTCATTAGAAAGCAAGGGCTGGCTGAGAAGGGGGCCAAAACACCCCCGCAGGTATAGAGGTTGTCTGGGGGGAGGACAGGGAGAGCTTCTGGCGGCCGGGACGAGATCCAAGACGGTCCTGGCCTCCCTCTCACCCCTGGGCTCTCGGCCCTCTCATCTCTGATGTCATCCAACAGGTATTTATTGAGCATGTACCCTGTGCCAGGCGTTGGAGCTACAACAGCAAGCAGGAGGGCTGTCCTAAAACCCACGAGCCTCCCTTCCCCGCCTTCAGCTGCGCCAGAGCCTAGGGCAGGCATTCCTCCCCACTGTCAAGGGGGATGGAAAGGGGAGGAGGGACTGAGGTCCCTTGGCCCCGCCTACAGATTAATAGAAACCACCTGGCGGGTGAGCGGCACTCCACCCTCCAGGCCCCCACTTGCCACCATTCCCATGACCATCTGCTTCTAATGAGTGTCCCATCCCCCTGCATACCAGCTCCCCCCCCCCCAGGCTTATTAATCTCATTAGGCAATGACAAATCATCCTGGGCTAAGCAGGCTCCCCGCCCGGGGCCCTTTCCTCCAGGCGCACAGCCTCTGGGGGCGGTGTCCACACTCATCCGCTTGCTCCCTTCCCTCCCAGGCCAGTCCTGCTCCTGCGGCCTCTTCTGGGGACTGTCTGCCCTGTGGCCCACTTGGTCCCGGGTGGGGGCTTCTCACTGTGACTGGGGCACTCTGGGAACCCTGGGAAGTCTTCTGGTGGCCTGCTCCTTGTTGAATGCTCGTGGGTGGGGGAATCAGGGCAGAGATGTGAAGCCCCAGAGGAATAAACCAGTCTTGGGTACTTCCAGCACATCCATTCCATCTCCCTGCCTGCCTGCTTAAGGCTGGGGGACTCTGGACAAAGCCTACGCAATGAGGGGCCGTTGAACATCTTGCAACTTGGAACTCTTCCGAGCAGAAGGAAACGGCTATTTACTGACTGAAAGCCCACGCTGTCTGGGGCTCTCTTCCTAGCCAAACTCATCCATTCCCATGGCAACCTGCTGGGGGTCATACCTTGCCCCATTTTCCAGGTGAGAAACCAGACCCTTGGGCAGGCACCCAAAAGGTAAATGGCAGAGGCAGGATTCAGTCCCAGGCCTCTTTTTAAAGCAGCGTAAAGCTCTGTGCCCCTGCATAGCCTGCCCACGCCCACCCCAGAAGTCTTTCCTCCCAGCAACAAACAGGCTTGTCTGTGCAGAGGGGCAGTGGCTTGCAGAGCAGAGGCCCTCACCTGAGTCTGGGCCCTTCTGCACACTCCTTGGGCTGGCCATGAACTGCCTCTGCTGGACGCTATTTCAGGTTTTCTTGTCCATCCCGCCTGGCCGATAAAGGTGTGTCCCCTGCATGCTCACCCTCACGCCCAACCTCTCTGGAGCATGGGTACTCCCATGGGACCAACTCTGGCACATGCAGGCTCCTTACCCTTTCTGTCCCCTCCCCCTGCACACACTCCCTGCCCCCCCCACACTTACCCTGGACCCCTTCTCAGAGGCCAGAGGGGTGCTCAGCACAGGGAGGCAATGCCAGCATTTTCTAGAGCAGGCCAGACCTGCCCCTTCAGTCATTAGCCGAGGCCCCAGCCCTCCCACGGGACTTGCTGCTGTGGGCTGTGGGACACTGAGCTGCCACGGCCCAGCTGCCCAAGCCTGCACGTCTCAGCCTGACAGCACAGAGAGGTCAGTGTTTCCTGGCACCAACTGCACGCCCAGGCCACGGCGTCTCATTTGCCATGAATAGGCCCACAGTCTAGGGGTCATCTGGTCCACTGGTTCCCAACCCCGGATAAGCACAAGAATCGCCCGCATACCTTGTACACAGTTCCCAGGCCCTTGCAACCTGATGAATTAGCATCTCTAGGAGCCGGGGCCCGAGATCTCTCCCACCTCTGGGACAGTGGGATAGTGCGATGAGTAGTTTTAAGTATACCCCAGGCCAGCCTATAGCCACCAGACAACTTAGTCCGACACTAACCTAGTGCAGTGCCTGCATTTTGTAGATGTGGTTAACATCTACGACCAGTTGACTTTATGTAAAGATTACCTTTGATAATATGGGTGGGCCTCATCCAATCGGTCTAAGACCTTCACAGCAAAAACCGAGGTTTCCCGTAGAAGAAATTCTGTCTCAAGACCACAGCGTCAACTGCTGCCTGACTTTTCAGCCTGCGGGTCTGCCTGACAGATTTTGGATTTGCCAGCCCCCACATCATGGCAGCCATTGCCTTAAAATAATTTTTTTTTATAAAGAAATAAGCTCTGGCTGGTGTAGCTCAGTGGATTGAACGTGGGCTGCAAACCAAATGGTCGCTGGTTCAATTCCCAGTCAGGGCACATGCCTGGGTTGCACGCTAGGTCCCCAGTGGAGGCCAGTGAGGGGCCACGTGAGAGGCAACGACACATGGATGTTTCCCTGTCTTTCTCCCTCCCTTCCCTGCTCTCTAAAAATAAATAAATAAAACCTTTAAAAAAAGAAAGAAAAGAAATAATTTCCTCATATGTGGTGTAAAGATACACACACAACCCCCTCCGATGGACTCTTTCTCTGGAGAACACTGACTGAAGGTGCAGTGACCAGCCAGTATGGAGACCCTGGGTCCTCTAGCCCCTGCACTGCCTTCCTGTCCCTGGGAGGTGCAGGTACCTGCTGAGCACAGACAGTGCCTCGCTCTGCTCAGAGGCCTCCCCTCATTTGCAATGGTCGGCCACATCACTTTGACCTTTGATCTTTTCTTTCACATGTAGTACCTGTGGTTAGCACATACACACACAGGATCACAGACTTTTAAACCCATCGTGCACATACAAATCACCCTGTCCCCACTCCCCTTTTTACAGAGGAGGAGACAGGCCCCAGACTGGTAGCCACCCCTGCATGTGTCTGACCCCATCACGGACTGCTTCCCGGTCACATCACCCTCTGCTCCGCAGACTCGCCAGGCACCCTCTGGACCCCAGGGCCTCGCCCTGGCTGCTTGCTCTACCCTCCAGATCCCTCCCAAGGAGTCCGTCCCTTGAGGTCTCGGGCTGTCACCTTGTCAGCGAGGCCTTCTTTGACTTCACTAAGTAGAACAGCAACCCCCTCATTGCTTTCTCCCCCCTTACCCCACTGGGCTTTTCTTTGTAGCACTTATTAGCTCCTGACATAGGATACATTCGTTTGTTATTTTCTGGGTCCCGTTGGGAGAGGGGAAGATGCTTTGCACGCATCTGCTGCGCGGCGACTGGAGTCGCAGTTCTGGGGGGAGGGGTCCGATTCAGTGTGCTGGCACGGACGGGAAGAGAAGGGCCACCTTTGTCGTCTTCATCGGAAGATCTGCCCTCACGAGACTGAAGGACGAGAAGCGGGCAGAGCCAGGTGGCTCTGACGCCTGCAGCGGGAGGGTGGAGGTGGGAAGATGTCAGTGGGGTGAGAGGGGCTCAGAGCGGCGCCTGCTTGTGCGAAGGAGAAGGGGGAGCATCTCTGGGCGTTGACCGGCCCTTGTGGGGGCAAAGCAAAGGGCTGGCGAGGCAGCTGCGGTTTGTCTTCCTCCGAAAGATCCTAGAAGGAGAGTCTGGTTTTCTGCCACTCAGCCGTCTGAGGCCGGGCCTGGGCTGGGCCGGGCATGGGAACTGGACCTTCTGAACTAACTGCTCCGGGAGGCCAAACCTGCCCTGTTACCTGGTTCCCACAGACATATCTGAATAGCAGCTTGATGGCCACTCTTCCTCCTTGCCTGGGTCGCCCTGCCTGTGAGCTGCTGAGCAGATGATCAGAGGGTCCGGGTCACAGAGCTCTGCATACACCAGAGTCAACATCCCAAGGCCCCCTCCCCAAGACCTCCAGAATGCCCCAGATCAGAAAACATGCTCTGACTTCTCAACCCCACTAACCAAGCAGGCCATCGAGCTTTCCCCACCACGTGGGGTGGGCTGGGGAGTTTGGAGGAGAGGCATTCCCCTCCCCTGTGCAGTGGGTGTAATAGAGACAACCTCATAAGGTTGTCGTGGTTCAAGATCTAAACTCCTTGTCATGTAGATACTGCCTCTCTCTTCCCCGTGAAGTTTCCAGCCTTCCCTGATCCTTCCTTTGGACTTCATGTGGAGCTCATCCTACCTAATTCTAACATATATGGCATTGTCGGGTCTCCAATAGACGGTAATCTCTTTGGCTCTTCGAGAGCTGGCTTCTGCCTTACTCTTTGTATCCTCCATCACACTGACCCCAGCATTTTAGGCACAATGGTACTAGAGGGGGCAGAGACCCCGATGGAGGACTTGGGAATGCCCAGCAGGTTGGGAGCAGAGATGGGAGGGGGCGCTGGAGGAGGGCAGATAGAAGGGTTCAGTCTCCAGAAAGAGCTGGAAGCCCACGTCTTCTGTGGAGGAGACAGGAGCCAAAGCTCTTACACAGTCTGTGGATCCTGGAGCATGCCAACTCAACATGGAATTGAAAGAGGGGCTGGTTCAATCCCCCCCATTTGGGAAGTTAAGTGAGTTCTTTTAGGCTAGCAGTGCCCTCCTGAGTCCTGCCTGGGTCTGCAGGGCGACTCAAAATTGGCAGCTCTATACCGCGAGGTGGGGAGTGGATTTCCATTTGATCAGTATCCCCACCCTCAGTCCAGGGCTGTGGCCCCTGGGGGCTCTGTTTGTTGATTTGCTTTTAGAGAAGGAGGAAGGAGGTCTCAGCCACACTAAATCCTCTCTCAGCCCTTTCTTTCTGCTGGGCCCCCAGCTGGGAGTAGGCAGAGGCTTCTGGCCAACTAAGGGGCTCAGCCCTCATAGCCAATCGCTCATTAAAGAACGTTAATGAACTTCCCTTAGTCCCATCCCTGCCTAGACCAGTATCCCCTATCACCTGAGGACATTCTCCATACTTCTCTCTGCTGTCACTGGTGAAGGAACTGGTTTCTCTCAGAAGAACCCCTCTCTGCCTCTCACCCAATAGCCAAGTTCTGGGTAGTGTCCCAGTGGATCTGACTCTCTGCCAGCAGGTTCTGGTTTGTGGGGTCCCTTAGCAACCAGTGTTCCTCATCCTCCCTGGACTGAACTCTTGCCCATGACCTCCACCCCCACATCCGCCCCACCTTGCCCCTGCACTTACAACTTCTCCAGCAGGGACAATCCCAAGAAGGATCCGTTCTGGAGCCCAGTGATCTTGTTGTTGCTCAGGAGCCTGAAGGCAGAGGGAGAACACAGATAGGAGAATGTGCAGTTACAAGCTGGCAGGTGTCGAAGGCGTGGGGAGCCAGCCTCACCCTTGTAGCCGTGCTGCATTCTGTATGAATGGTGCTGCCTAAAGGCATGCAAGGCAGCAGGCCCACTATCAGCTCCAGGAGACTGTAGGGAGGGGCCAGCAAATGGTTCAGGCGGACTGCTTAACCCAAAGTCCCAAATCAGATATTTCACCTGCCCTGGGTGCCCCTACGGCCTGGGTCTGAGTTAGAGCTCTGTATGCCGGTGAGCCAAAGTTGCAATGCTCCTTTACACCTTGGAACCTCAGGGTCCAGCCCACAGCACCCTCTTCCACAGTTCTGGCTAGCTCAAGTCCTCAGCCCAGCATCCCGAGGACAGTGGTGGGGAGGACTGGGTCGGGGTTCCGGCAGGTGGAACAGTAAGCCCAGCAGGTGTGGCGGCAGATGGGAGGAGCTGCCTCTCCTTGGGGTCTCGGACACTTTCTCTGTGAGCTGAAGCCCTCACTGGAAGGGGCCATTCCTAGCCCCAAAAGGGCGCCAACTCAGGGGGCCGAGTGCCGTTGCCTCCCTGAACCTGTCTGCTGCCTTAGGAGAAAACTGATAGGGCCCTGGGCTTCCCCCAGGCCTCAGCCCTTCTGCCCACTCGGAGCTCTGTTTATTTATTAGTTTGTATTTAGGGGAGGAGGAAAGAGGCCTGGAGCCAGCTGTCTGAACCCACTTGGCCCACCCACTCAGCCTTTCTCTGCCAGGCTCCCCGCTGGGAGGAGGCAGTTCCAGACCAGCCAAAGGGCTCATCCCCTGAGTTAATTGCTTATTCAAACACTTTAATGAGCCTCTTTGCCCAAACTCTTGCCTGCCCAGGGATGATGCAAAGGGTTTCCCTCCTTTGCTCGTACTGGTGGACCTGGGAGGGCCAGACGTACAGGCCTGGGGACTTCTTCTGAGTGGGCAGCCTTGGAGCTGGGCAGTGTGGGAGAGGGCAGGGCCGGGGACAGGCATGGGAGGAGCTGCCAAGGAGGTCTGCCCAGAGCTCGCTGGAGCTGTGTGGGTGAGTATACCAACAGGCGTGAGGGGACCCCAGACTTCGGACATTCCAGTCACTACGTGTGCAAGGGCTCGTGGAGGACAGACAATGGCCAGGATGGCGGCAAGAGCAGAAGGGGCTATCCGGGTCAATGGGAAGGGGTGGGGACCTCATCCCCTTCCTCCCTCCTCCCCTCTCCACACAGACCCTTCTGACCCTTCCTGTCCCTGCCTACGGCCCCTCCAAAGATGGCATTTTTCAGTAGGGCCCGAAGGGCGACTGTGTGGAAGAGTTGAGGGAGAGAATGCTGGGTGTCCAAAGTACTTCTCTCTCTCTCTCTCTCTCTCTCTCTCACACACACACACACACACATTATTGCAGTGTTTCCAAAAGTACATTGAACACGTCACTATGTGAGCAATCAGAACTTTCACGAACCCCTTTATTCACGTTTTACGGATTAGGGTAGTTTTATTTCGCATCACACGTGGTGGTGGTAAATCATAACTAGTCTTGTCACTTCCTAGTGCCTCTAATGGTCTCATTCAGGCCCTGGTGGCGCTGGGCTGGCCCCCTCGGCGGCGACTGGCTCTTGATGGTATGACTTTTAGACCAAAGCCTGCCTCAGCCCTGGCCGGGTAGCTCAGTTGCTCAGAGCTTCATTCCAATACGCCAAGGTTGCAGTTCAGTCCCCCGTCAGGGTACATTCGAGAATCAATCAATGAGTGCATACATGAGTGGAACAACAAATCGGTGTCCCCCCTCTCTCCTCCATCTTCCTCTCTTTCTCTAAAATTAATGAAAAAAAAAAAAAAAAAAAGAAAGCCTGTCTCACCTCCCCTCAGCTCACTCTCTCAGTACAACCCGGAGTGTGAGCTTCAGAGGTTATATTGAAAGTTGTAGATGGCAAGAAGACCCCGGCTCTCCAGTATCCTTAGGAACATCAAGGACGAGTCCTGAACTATCAGGAAGAGGTGAGTCCTGGCTGGTGTGGCTCAGCAATTGCACGCTGGCCTGTGAACCAAAAGGTCACTGGTTTGACTCCCTGTCAGGGCACCTGCCTGGGTTTCAGGTCAGGTCCCTGGTTGGGGGCGTGTGAGAGGCCACCGATCAATGTTTGTCTCACACACCAATATTTTTCTCCCTCTCGTTCTCCCTCCCTTCCTCTCTTTCTAAAAAGTAAATTAAAATAATAAAAAAAAAGGCATCCCTTTCAGCCTGTCCCCACCCCCAGGTGTTGCCCCTGCCTGGTTTGTAGGGGGTGGTGGTGAGAGGATGGGGATGCTGACATGTTGGGGGCACGGGAGAGAGGCGGAGGGTGGAGGAGGGAGGAACAGGGCTGCCGGAGTTTTACAGCCTCACCCATGAAGCAGGAGGCCGGGGAACATAATTTCTCAAACTTGGGTTGAGTATGGACCTGTTAAAGGATGGAAAAAGGTATCTTATTTCCTGTGAAAATGTCTGAGGATTCCAGTTTAAGAAACTTTGACTTTAGCCCTGGCTAGCATAGCTCAGTGGATTGAGCGTGGACCGCGAACTGAAGGGTCACAGGTTCGATTCCCAGTCAGGGCATATGCCTGGATTTTGGGCCAGGTCCCCAGTGGGGGCCATGCGAGAGGCAACCACACATTGATGTTTCTCTCTCTCTCTTTCTCCCTCCCTTCCCCTCTCTAAAAATAAATAAATAAAATCTGAAAAAAAAAGAAATTTTGACTTCAGAAATGAAAATGTTATACTATGAAAGTATCTCCTAACAAAAAATTATCTGCAAGAGGTTTTTTTAAAAAGATCATTGAACTGAAACAGAATATTTAAAAATTCTCCCACTCCCAAATCACTGAGATTAAAACCTGGGATCCTAGTGTGAGAACCATGTGCACACAGGTCTAGGGTGGTGTTGCGGGGAAATTACCCCACCTTCACCAGACTTTTCAACCTTTAACCCTTGAACTCCAAATTCTTTTTTTTTTTTTAAGATTTTATTTATTTATTTTTAGAGAGGGAAGGGAGAGGGGGAGAGAGAGAGAGAAACATCAATGTGCGGTTGCTGGGGGACATGTCCTGCAACCCAGGCACGTGCCCCGACTGGGAATCGAACCTGCCATGCCTGGTTCGCAACCCGCGCTCAATCCACTGAGCTACACCAGCCAGGGTGAACTCCAAATTCTTTAATCCAGAGCTCAACAACAGAAGTACAATGCAAGCTGCATATGTAATTTAAAATGTTCAAGTAGCCATTTTTAAGTTTAAAAATTAAATTAATTTTAATATTTCATTTCACACATATATCCAAAATGTTATCACTTCAACATGTAATTAACATACAAAGTTATTGAGGTATTTCCCTTTTCATGTTGTGTACTAAGCTTTCAGAATCGGGTGTGTACGCTTCCTCCACGACTCAGGGAACAGGCGCGCTGCAGGTGCCCAGGGGCCCCTGGCGGCCCTAGCTCTCGCCTGGTCTCCGGCGGCCAGCACCTCCCCGGGGGACGTCTGCATAGCACGAGAGATGCAGAGTGGTGTGTGTGCATCTGCGTGTACGTGTGTGGCACAGGAGCAATGCAAAGGAGCAGGGACCAGCCCAAAGCAGGTGAGGACCAGCCTCGGGCCCGGAACAGCTCACCTCTTGTGTCTCACCCCTCTCCACCTGGAACCCAGGTCCCCTGCAGGCCAGAGCCCCTCACTCCCTCTGAGGCAGCCTCTGTTGTGCTGGGGAGAAGAGGGAAGAATGGGGTAGGGATCTGCGGAAGCCCAGGCTTCCAGCTTGGCTGGCCTGGTGAAAGTCCAGCCCTGAAAATCTTGAAATGAGATTATTTTTTCTTGTTGCAGAAGAACCCTGTTCCCACACCCTCTAAGCCACTCAGAAAAGTGGGGACACCAGGCAAACAGCACTTCACCCTTCTCCAGTGGGCCCCCTTCTCGCCGCATTTCCAGTTCTTGGACAGACTTCGGGCAGACATCTGTATGACCCGAGTCCCCAGATACCCAGAATTGGGTCTTGGGGCCTTAACAACCTAGGTAGGGCTCAGGAAGTGTTACTTGAGACTCAGACTCTCCGGAGAATGGCCTCACTTGTGCCTGTCGGTTTGCTCCCCCAG